>OU898285.1:7345640-7593633 GCA_918026665.1 Diabrotica balteata
TAAAACACAAAACGTCCTAATATATATTCTTGCGTTACGTGTGGCCTAAGTTTTAGGGGTGGCCTGAAAAATGTATTATATTTTAGCAAAATTTTGGAATACGTTTAAGTCGTAGAATAATTTTAACAGTTGTTTTCGATTACATATTTGAGTCCTCTACAAATAGTTTCCCATGACTTTTGGTGTAAAATAATTAGGGAAGCAGGAATTCAACAATTTAGAATTTACCATTGAGTTTCCTATGGTCCGTTTGACGATTCACCACCCGGTATATATATATATATATATATATATATATATATATATATATATATATAATATATATATTATATATATATATTCTCCTAAAATGCGTACTCATTATTTTTATCCTGTTTGTATTTGTGAATGTAATCAATTATCATTTGTATACATATGTTTTATCTTCGTTTTGTGGTCGCCTATAATAATTTAAATATCTTGTCTGGGCATTTCTTCAGACAATGACTCTCATAAAATTCATGTCAATCAGCGATATCATATTCACTTTTCCTTTAATTCTAATTGCACACATTCTGTCAGATCTTGTTACAAATCGTTTTACCTGCTCCACGTCTTCTTCCTTCTCGTATATCTCTCGTACATTCCAACCGGATCAAAATCTGCAAACTAAATATATTTATATTTTAGCTATTAGCCGCAAGATGGAGCTGCAGACTTACTTAAAAACCTCGAAATGAGATCAATAATTTTTATTAGGATTTGTTTGAATTATATAAATATCAATTTTCTGGTTGTTTGAAAATTTGTGAATAGGTTTGCGACAATTTTTTTTTATCCTAGAAAAGTCTAATAAAAGCATAGCATAGAAACTGTAGGTCCTGCGATACGAATAATTTTTTGATAAATTTGATACTGAAATTATACGGTGTTTGAAAAAATATATTACCAAGGGCATAATTTATAATACCTTTCAAGACAAGAGGAGAGAGGCAAGAGAGGCATGGAATACGTTAAGGAACTTTTGACTTGACAAAATACCCATGAAAGGGTAAAGATAGAACCAATACAAATAGCCAAGAGGGTAGAGTTATCTATCTACATCTATCTACATAAATGCCATAAAAATCACTTTACAAAGACAATGAATGTAGACTAAAAGTCAGACAAAACTAATCAGAACGATTTAAAAGTAGATAAAAGACTTACAAATAGATGAAACACTAACACTAGAGCAAAAATTGACGATAACTATATCCAGAGCCTTTTATTTGCCGATGATCAAATAATTTTAGCAGAAGACAAAGATGGCATCGTCTACGTAATAAGAAAGCTCAAAGAAAAATTTGCAAAATGGGATTTAGAAATTAATTATGATAAAACGCAACACACGGTCATTTGAAACACCGCAGAAGACCTGGAGGTGAATAAAAAATAAATGCATTGAAGAACAAGCTGCAGATTCATCATCTTTCTGAATGGCCTCTTTCTAAAGGTACTTTCATAACACTGGCTTTACAACCCTGCGTGGGCACTAGTCTCGTATGAAAATACGCGAAGAATGGATGAAGACAAAATAATTCTGGGAACTTGGAAATGGAAACAAAATAGAAGAAAGGAAAAGAGGACATCCTAGATTAAAGCAAAGCGGATAAGTAAAAAAAGCAATGGAAAAAAAGACCTCGTTGAAAAGATATATATGAGAAGAGAACATGGCGATTGCGTTGGTGAAAAAGGCACACAAAATATGCTGTATCAAGCCACCGATAAGTAAGTTATTAAGTATATACCGATAAAAAGAAGATCTACATATTTTCTGTAGAGAATTTGATATTTTTTAGAAAAATTTCCTATCCCAGAGATATTTTTTTGTAATTGATTGATCGTAACATTTCAGAGTTAACAAATCGAGAGGAGGCGTATGCCAGTGTATACTTGGAAAACCTTGTGATCCTGCAGACAGACAAATATATACCTTAATTCCTTGGTGCTTGGCTCATACTGCTGACCGTCATAATCATTGGGCAGGCCTTTATGGTAGACTCGAGTGGTTTGGATATTTTGGTACTACTATTACAAATCCTGAACCCATGGGAAAACAGGGTAGAGGTAAGAGAAAAAATAATTTTTTTACGTAAATATAAAACGTTGTTTAGGTATCAAATTTTTTGTTCAGTATTTCTAAAACTTTTTTTTTCAAAAACCTGTCCAGAATTCTCTGCTCCTCATTATACTTTTAGTTACTATTGGTTTAAAGAAAGAAATATTCTTATTCATACATCTTTTGCCCTCTCAGCAGTCGGATTGAGGTTAGTATTTCTTGTTATTGTTTGGTCTTTCTATATTTTAATTAATTTAGCTGTTGCGGTCTGAGGTGCTGTCGCCATTGTTGGTTATCAGGGTGCTCAAGTCTTCAAATCTGTCTACTAGTTCTAATTTCGCCACTTGGTGTATGTGCGGTAGATTAGTTCAGAGATGGTCATCATTGCGAGTTCATTCACTGTTAGTATAAGTTTGTCATCTTCGTATCGCAGCTTACTGATTTTTCTGCCTCATATAGTAATTCTTCCATTCCATTTGTCTATTACTTTCCTCATTACATAATATTCAGAAATATTTTGTATAATAATGGTGATAGATAATATGCAGCCTTGTGCAGTTCCCTTTCTTTTGATTTGATATTAATTTATTAATAAAACATTAAAATGAGGTAAAAAATTTAAAATAGAATAAATTGTTAATCTTTTTCAAAAATAATTCTACAAGTTTTAATTTTGCGCCAAAGGGAGGCTTTGGTAGTGGATAATAAGTTATAAATTTTAAAACAAATTTATAGAATAATTCAATTTGTTTATCTTAAATTTGTCAAAATTAACAATCGAGGCGTTTCTCGGAAAAACCTCATAAGTCCAAAATTGGGATATTTTGAAAAATGAAAAACTCTCGGGCAATATTATTTTTGAGTAGATTCTTTTATTGATATATTTAGTTGATGTACAAAAACATAAGATAGTTTTTTAAAAGAAAAAAGAACAAGTGTCCTGAATTGAAACACCAAAAACTAAATATAAACTCTGAAAAACATTAAAATATTAAATATTATTAAAATATTTAAATATATATTAAATAATGACTAACCATCCATCAGAATGGTGCTCTGCCTGACTGCTCAGCCCTGGGTTCGTTCCCTGTTCATTTTTTCTTCACACAAATCCCAGAAAGGTACAGGAAATAAAAAAACTTACGAAGTCATAGTAAAGGTATATATATATATATATATATATATATATATATATATATATATATATATATATATATATGTATATATTATATATATATTGATTATAGGTTATTCCACGAATATACGACTGTTTGGAATTATTGCTACAACGAATATTTTACTGTACAAGTAGAAGTATGAAAGTAAATTGGTCTAATTATTATTCCATAAAAACGGATCTTCTGTTACTATGACATATAAACTAAAATTATTTCAGTTAGTAGATGTTCAGATAGAGGCAAAATTTATTGTGAAAATTAATCCGAAAATAACAAAAAAATTGACGTAGCGCTCCTACAAATAAATACAATGACCTCTATGAAGTTAAATGTGTTCATCAGCCATTTGGGTTGGATTTCGGTGAAATGTAAACACCAAAGAGGCGCGACGGGTATCTTTATTATTTTATTAGATATTACAACGGTAATAAAAAAGAAATATATTATTTTGAATATAAATAAAAAGAATTTGGCAGAAGGATGGTTCAGAAACCAGAAACAAAATCTGGTATTCCACTTTGTTAGTTTTTTGTTTGCTTTGAGTGGATATGCTCTTAAAAGTTCCGAAAGTAAAGGGTATAACATGGCGGCTATTGATAGTTAAAGTACCGAGTCATTACAGATATTAAAAAGTAACGAAAATTTAAATACAGTTTCATAAATCGCTGACTGATTTTAGTTTTAAAAACCGTCTGTATACAGGTGTCCGGTGAAGAGACGTGTCCGTTAAGAGAGATTTTAGTGTAGTGTATTTGTTTGTAATGGTGATTAGGAGAATAAGAGTAAGAGTAAGTTTTTTTGTTTTTTTAATACTTATTGAATATTCGACTAAATAAATTAAACTATTTAATCACTTAAGTATTTTTACACTTCGTTTAAATCACTTAATTCAAAAACCAACTTGTTTACAATACTAAAGTCAATGAGAGTAATTATACGAGTATACTTCAAAATCTGAATTACAACTATTCTATAAACTATCAATTCTATATTTAGATCACAACTTCATAATTTAAATCTAAGGTGTATATCTGTCATAACAGTATTTTAAAAATGGGGAGAATTTACCATTGTACAATTCAGCGCATTGGACCATTTTAAGTCGACACCTTTAAAGCGAATTTAAAACAGTCGTATATTCGCGGAATGGAGTATAAATAATAATAAACAGAATTCATATTATTATGAATGTGAATCAAAAATAAATTTTTAAACTGAGACTCAAAGATTCTGCCGGTTGCCGGTAATAAAATAATTAAAGTATAAAAAAAGTACTCTTTGTACGATCTTTGTGGAAGTTAGCCGCTGTCGGTGGTTGTTAGTTGGGTTAAGGGGGTTGTTGGTCTAGATTAAAGCAATAATTTTTTGTCCCCATGTTGGTAAATGGTTTTCAAAATATATTCTGATGCATCAGTGGATTATAGGTAGTATGGGTGGTTGCTGATTATTTTCCCAAGGTAGTGTAGTTGGCTGTTGTTTGCTTCCTCAGGCAGTGTGATTGGCTATTGCTTGCTCCCGACAGTAGTGGCCGTGTATACGCCTTAAGGTCGATTTAGACACATCAGTCACGTCTCGTCACAGTCCTGGCGCCGAACCGAACAATCCGTCATACAAAATATTCTTTAATACAAATATGTTGCCGGCATTCACACTCATTAGTTGACAAACAGTTTCCCAGCTGTCAGATAGTTGATAGTTCTGTGACCAAACAGGACCGGTTCGGCGCCGAGACTATGACGGGACTGATGTGTCTGAATCGGCCTTAAGACACTAACCAATTTGTGTGACTGAAGTTTGATTATATAATGATTATGATATGATAAAGAGAATTTGTATCGGCCTATATTGGCGACGTGCAAGTACTTGGAGGGGATACGAGAAACGATCGTGCGCGAGTAGTGGAGAAATCTTGCATTTTTTAATGCACATTTCATAGATTATAGATTTCATAAATTCATATTGTCAATTGTCATATTTCATATTCGTTTTGTTTATTTACACCTTCTGTCACTGAAGAAAATGGGAGTTAGGAAATGCTGTGTTATAAATTGTAAAAGTACAAACAAAAAATTGTCAATTTAAGTTTTATTCGTTTCCAACTTCGAAGCACAAAGCTACTACAAAGAGAAAAGTGGATTTATATTATAAAAAAGCATAAGTAACATAACCTAAATTATTCATTATTCTTGCGTCCAATTTTAAAGTCAGTTTGAAATAAATATTAAATAAAAGTTCACTTTTAAGTGTAAATTTTAGTTTCATAAAACTCACTTAGAGTTCATTTTAACCCAAAAATCAAGTTTATTGTTTGAATTTTATTTTTTTGAAGTTTACAAAAATGCATCAAGTTCAAGTTTTTCTGAAGATGCATTAAGATATATTCGCTGTCCAAAAGTTTACAGGGAAAGAATTAATTGTTCAAACCAATATGATGATATCATGGGCTTAACCTGCTAATTTATGCATTAGCATTATTTATGGTAATTTATTTTTCTTAATTCTTCCACTCCACATAATTCTTCCATTCTTTTTTGACACTTGCCACTACTAAAGCTTTTCCCTTTGACTCGTGCTTGGTTGAAAAGTTATTTGGTGATTTACTTTCTCAAATCCAGTTTTTATTATTGCATCCATATTAACAGTAATGCTGTAATTCAATAATATATTTATTTGTATTTACGCTACATCAACGTTTACCTTTTAATAACACAATGACGTTTAATATATAGACTACGCAGTCCCCTATTCTCGCTATATAATCGGGTCTCCGAAAGATCTTTGAAGGTATGTTTACCAGAACAGCGGCGTACTCATTTATATGTTAATGACAATAATTATTTTTTTAATTAAAATTAAATATTTATGATTTCTTTTAGTTCCCGTCTATAAGAGAAATAATTATTTTGATAAAATAGTAAGTAAATAACTCTCAACAATTTAAAATAAAATTTGCTTGTCACGTAAAATATGTAAACACACAAAATGGAGAAAATGTTTTCATACGTCCATGATGTTTTCAAACACAAGATCAACTTCGTGAAGCTTCGTAAGCATCGAGTTAGAATCTTTCCTAAGAAATCATGAACTTGGTGCATCTTCGTATCAAAACAATAAACAATAACAAAGGTATTGTGTTGTGGACACTTTTGTAAAGCGTTCACCGGGTCTATATATTATACGTCATTGTAATAACATACCGACATAACCTCAATCTTACTTTTTCTTCTTATTCTTTTTTGGGGCCACGTCCTTGACAGTTATCCGGTAACCTCGATCTAACATGAAAGCGCAGTAAATTTGGCTGATTTACGACACCAGGTGTCGCTGTTCCGAACTTGCACGGTCCCAATAGGATGGAACGGCTACTAAAAATATTTATAATTTAGTAAAGTCGCTTTGGAATAATATAGTAGGGGGGATAAGTACCAAACGGAGCTTGGTGTCACGTCGATCGGTTGATTGAAACGTTACACCTTAGACATAAAGATATGGATACTTATAATGTTTCTATATTTGACAGACCTACATAAAGATCGTTGTAATCTTCTCCCATAAAAACTATGCTATTATACATTTCCAAACCTAATATTAACTTATTTTGTTTCAATGTGTTAAGTTTAGGTAATGTTTATAAATATATTTCAGTTCTTCATCCCGACCAACATCGAGTAGTTAGCGTGAGAGAGTGTGCTCGATCGCAAGGATTTCCAGATACATTCAGATTCTGTGGAAACATTTTGGACAAATACAGACAAATTGGCAACGCTGTGCCGCCTCCTTTGGGAGTTGCAATTGGTAAAGAGATTATAAAAGCTCAAAGGAAAAATATAGCTAACCAAAGAGTAGTTCCCATGGATGTGGAAACGACAAGCTGTATTACAAATGGTCTTTCATAAGTATCATTTCTTAAGTGGACTTAATTTTGATCATTTTTTTGTTTTTATGAATACCTACTTAATTTTTGGTTATTTGACTGATTATATATTTTTAAGATGCGTAAAAATTGTTGATTTTTATTCGTTTTAATTGTTGTTGATTTATTTTCTAGAATATTTTAATTTTTTGTTCTATTTGACTGATTTATTATTATACTAGATTAAGATTTGAACATTTTACTTCATAAATGTGCTATTGAGTTATTTTTAAGTTTTCAATTATATTTTTTTAAACTTTATAATATTGTTTCATTGTGTTCTATTCTCAAAGAAAACAATTATTTCTTTACAAAGATTATATACTTTCACGGCGGGTTTGTACGAATTATAAACTGAATATCTGGTTTATAAACACTGGTTTCCCAAAAATAAAGTAGAATACCGAGAATTGAACAAAAGACGAAATTCATGATTATTTCAAAAAACAAAGGTTGAATGCAAACCTGTAAATTCACAATAACGAAATCGAACGGGTGCACAAATATAAATACTTGGGAACAAGTGTTAATAACAACAATGACATCACAGAAGAAATAAAAACTAGAATTGGAAAGGCTCGAGCTGCTTTTATTAATATGAAGGACACTCTGGGAAGTCATGACATTAACCTAAACCTGAAAATGAGATTGGTTAGATGCTACATATTTTCGATACTGCTGTGCGGAGTAGAGACTTGGACTTTAAACAAGAGCAATATCGATAAACTAGATGGCTTCGAAATGTGGATATATAGAAGAATTTTGAAAATACTTTGGACAGACAAAATAACAAATAGTGTAGTTCTTCGAAGACGGGAGCTGTTGATCACCATCAAGAGGAGAAATCTGGAATATCTTGGTCATGTGATGAGAGGGAAAAAGTACCGATTGCTCCAGTTAATTTATCCAAGGAAAGATTCAGGGCAAACGAAGCGTAGGGAGATGAAGTATATCTTGGCTGCGCAATTTAAGAGACTAGTTCCAGTGCACATCTAACCAATTATTTAAAGAAACAGCTGCAAAGATACGAATAGCAATGATGATTGCCCAACTCCTTAGCAGAGAGGAGCACTTGGAGAAGAAGAAGAAACAAAATAATTCACACAGAGGTTCGAAAAGACCTCAGAATATATAGTACCGAAATATTCAAAACAGCACTAAAGAATAATAAAATTGTGAGGGTTTTAAGATCAAAACTGTCCCCAGACAAACATAGAATTACCAAAATAAGGGATCAGCATGGTAACACAATTACTGATAACAGAAATATTGCTAAGCATATTCAGGACTTCCACACTTGACCCTACAGTTCTACTTGACCTAACCCAAGACTGGCAAATACGATCATCTGCAACGTAGATACTGAAGATATTTCAGAAATATCAGATGAAGAAATACAGGCTACTTTTAAACAGATGAAAGATAAGAAAGCCCCAGGACAAGACCAAATTACATGGCAAATGTTAAAAATGAGAGGCTCAGTAGACGAAAAATTTCTGCAAATTCTTTTTAATAAATGTTTCCTATAGGCTTTAGCACCATTGATCATCTACAGATTATAGGAACATTAATAGAAAATACCACTAAATACAATGTTTTCCTTCACTTGGCATTCATTGATTTTCAGAAAAGCTATGTCTAGTAGACAATACTTATCGTATCTCAATATGTGGCCTAGATATTCAAGATTTCTTTATTTTATTGTGCTCACGATTTCTTTCTCCTTTCTGATTATTTGGATTACCTCTGTGTTGGTGACATGTTCGGTCCAGGATATACGAAGAATGCGTCGGTACACCCACATTTCGAATGCTTCTAGTTTTCTCGTGAGCGTCTCTGTCAACGTTCAGGCCTCCTCCTGTCAGCCATCAGCATCCACTTTGTCTTCTTGAAGTTAAGGCTCAGGCCGTTTTCCACACTAACTGAATTAACACGCCATCTTTTGCATTTTCCATATATTTGTGAAATATTTCCTCGGAATAAATATTGAATAGGAGTGGGGATAAGATACACCCTTGACGGACACCTCTTTTGATCTGCACACTTTCAGTGAGTTAATTGCCAATTTTTGCTCTTGCTGTTTGCCCCAGTATAGGTTGCCACAATTCGAATGTCCTTGTCGTCTATACTTGTCTTTCGCAAATATCTATCATTGTTCATGATGACATTGTCAAATGCTTTGCTAAAATCCACAAAGCACAAATACACGTCATTATCAACGTCTCTACACCGCTGTATAAGCACCTGGAGAGCGAAAAGTGCTTCTCTAGTTCCAAGTGCTTTCCGAAAACCAAACTGCGATCTATCAATATTTGGCTCACATTTATCATATATTCTTCTATGAATGATCTTAGTGAACGCTTTAGTGACATGATTGATCAAGCTTATAAGCCGGTAGCCATCACAGATCTGGGCATGTGGTTTCTTCGGGACTGTAATAAACGTTGACTGCAGCCAGTTCTCCGGGATTTTACCGCTATTATATATGTTGTTAAAAAGTACAACTAGATTATCAAGAAACTGTTGTTGATTACATAGGTCTTAAATTGCAGGTACATTGTCCGGACCTGCTGACTTATTGTTTTTTAGTGCTGCAATGTCATCTTCTATCTCCGGTTTAAGGACTGAAGGTCCTGTTTCTCCTTCTCCATATAGGTGATCATCAGTCCTGTCAGATGCAAATAATTTTTCTATGTATGATTTCCATGTTTCTAAGATCGTTGATGAGCTCCGAGATAAGATTTCCATCGCTATCTTTTATGCTGTTGGGTAACTTATTGAATTTCCTCTTGTTTGTCATTGATTTTATTTTTTTGTGCATATTGTAACTGTCGTATTTCCGTTCGTATTGTTCTATTTCCCTGCATTCCATGTTGGAAAACCACTTTTCTTTGGTTTCTCGAATTTTCGTTCTTATGATTTTGTGGATCTGCTGGTATTTTTTATTTTTATTCTTGAATTTACGTCTTTCATCCATCATATCCATTATCTCATTAGACATCCCTTCTTTCTTCTTCTGTCTGTCACGCTTTAATAGATCCGCGCATGTTGTTTGGATTGCCAATCAGACTTTTTGAAAAATTGTTTCTATTCAAAAACGGAGTACCTAAGTACAGCTTTTACACAATAGTGCTAGTTTGGTCAGGGTATTTGCCTATTATAATGATATTTTATGTTTTTATATTTTTATTTCGTGTGTTTGTCGTTTCTTAAATTATTAATATTAAATATCTGTTTGTAATGTTTAAATTCGCAAAAAATTTGTATGTATGTATATAAAAATTGTCACTATTCCGTTGACTTGTCAAAAACAAAACTATTTTTGTATATTGACTAAATAAAAAATAGAATAAGCGTTTCTATGCAATTATAAAAGAAGTCAATCGGTTAGAACCTTATCACTACTGCCAAAAACTCAAAGAAATAATTAATCTAATGTAAGCATGCACTCGAAATCGAATACAAGGAAACACCCCCAGAATCGAAGCTATAATTTATTCATTAATCTAGGTGCCCTTTTGCTTAAACACCTTTTCAATTCAGAATTGATTCCATCAACCTGTCCCATTTCTTTCATTTGTCCGCCCACTGCCACGTCAACTGTGACCATTGTAATTTTCTTAAAAATACTTCATCCAATATGAGTAAATAAAATTTCATTGTGTTCTACTCGAATGATATATATATATATATATATATATATATATATATATATATATATTATATATTTATATATTATATATATATATTATACCTTCTGATGGCACAAGCTAGCTTTAATTTAAATATACAGGAGTGTTCATATTTTAAATGCTTTCACAAATAAAGGAAAAATCAAATAAGTTTCGCGGAGCTGTTGGATTTATTTCTGTTGGCATTGCACCACTTTTACACCAATATATTCACAAAGATTATATATATATATATATATATATATATATATATATATATATATATATACCTATATATAATAATTTATTCATACTGGAAGATCATTTACATGAGATAGGATAAGTCGAATAAAATATATATATATATATTATATATATATATATATATAAATACATTATAAAATATCACAATTTCAGAATAAAAGGATAAAAAATACATAGAATTAATTATTTACATCCCCCATATATTCATTTATACTGTAGAAACAATTTTTCAACAGAAAAGATTTTAATTTACTTCGAAATTTATTTAAATTCATTTCAGATTATTTAATGCTGTTGGGAAGGTGATTGAAAAGTCTTATACCCATATAATACTGGAATTTTTCAAACCTTGCTGTATTATGTTTTGGTACTCTGATGAGGTCATTTTGCCTAGTTGGGTACTGATGATAACCAGAGTTTAAATGAAAAGTAGTTACATTAGCTTTTACATGTAGTATACATTTAGAAATATATATAGAAGGTATATATATTTTTATATACCGGTATGCCGGTGAGACATGGATATTAAATAAGAAGAGAGAGGATACTCTGGAAATATGGGAAAGGAAAATGCTGAGACGTATATTCGGAGGACGGAAGACAAAATATGGTTGGGAGAGGAAGAACCAACAATGAATTAATGGCTTTATACAAAGAACCTACCATTACCAAGTTCGTCAAGTCACAAAGAATCAGATGGTTGGGACATGTGGAAAGAATGGAAGCAAACAGAATGCCCAAACTAGTAATAACCAGAAAACTAACCGGCCCTAAAAAGAAGAGGTAGACCCAGAACGAGATGGATTAATAAAGTGGAGGAAGACATTAAACACGTGAAGGTGAGGGACTGGAAAGAAAAGCACAAAATAGAAGCGAATGGAGAAAATATTGTCCACCAGGTCATTCAGAGTAGTTATGAATGTTGTATATACATATTTAAGTTAAAGTTTTGTTTAAAATAATCGTATTTAGTTAATATTAGGATTATGTTTACAAAAATTGCCCTAGGCCTTAACGGCCTGTTGTGCGTAAAATAAAATATAAGATATTGATGTAACAGATTTATTAGACTAAGAAAATCGGATGTATATTCCTTGACAATTTCTATAGGTGATTGACTGCCTTGGATATTTTCAATTAGCATCATGAGTTGATCATAGTTTAATAAAAGTGATGTGGAGTTTTCATTCATGAATAATTGAATAAAACATTTTTATTTAAAAATATTTCAGCTACATTTTTTTCTTCTTCTTAACGTGCCCTATCAAGTCCCCTTGACGTTGGCGATTAACATGGCGAAACTGTCTCTGTCTCGAGCTATTCTAAAGAGTTGCTCAGCTTCCTTATTCCTGTCCATTCCCTGATATTCTTCAACCAAGAGGCCTGCTTTCTACCAATTCCTCTGCGTCCTTCGATTTTACCCATCATAATAAGTTGAAGAATATTATATCGGTCTCCTCTTACTGCGTGTCCAAAATAGGCCATCTTTCTACATTTGATGTTATCAAGCAGCTCGCGAGCAGCATTGCTCTCTCAAGGACTGCCACATTTGTCAGCACAGTCATCCATCGAATTTTTAGTCATACATCTGTGCAGCCACATTTTCAAAGGCCTCTAGACGATTAATGGTGGATATTTTTAATGTCCATGCTTGGACACCGTATAAGAGGACTGACCAAATGTAGCATTCAACCATGCGATTTCGAAGTTGAAGTTGCAAGTTATCATTACAGAAGAATGACCTCATTTTTAAAAATGTCGTGCGAGCTATCTCGATTCTACATTTTATCTCTTGATCTGGATCTAATTGTTGAGTAATATGGCAACCAAGATAATTAAAATTGGACACCCTTTGAATTATATGACCATCAACATATAATCGTGCATCTTGATGTGCTAAACGGCTAAACACCATGTGTTTGTTTTGAACAGTTTATGTTTAGGCCAAACTCTCTTCCCACTGGATCAATGGCATTTAAAAGGCAATGTAGTCCATTCATGTCAACACTTAACATAACTGTATCGCCTGCATATCTGATTGTATTTATCAGAATTCCATTAACTTTCACGCCCCATTCCAAATTATGCAGCGCTTCTTTAAATATTCTATACTGAATATAAATTAAATAACAGTGGGGATAGTATAACAACCCTGTTTGACACCTCTTTGTATTTTACATATTTTTGTTGATTTTCCTTTTATGCAAGCTGTCGCTGTTTGACGCCAGTATAATTTTTCTATGAATCGTATGTCTTGACTATCAACTCCTTTATCTTTTAATATTGTAATTAATTTGTGATGCTGTACTCGATCAAAGGCCTTTTCATAGTCAATAAATACAGCAAAGACGTCTTTCCTTTGATCTCGACATTCTGCAGTAATACATTTAGTGCAAAGAGGGCGTCCCCGAGTTCAAAGTCCATTTCTGAAGCCAAATTGTGTTTCATCGTGGTCTTCTTCACATCTATCTCTGATTCTACTGTAGATGATGCGTAGAAATATTTTCAAATGTGGCTCATAAGGTTTTTTTTGGGAGTGTTATGAATTTGGACTTTAACCAATCTTCAGGGATATCACCAGTCGAATAAACATCATTGAAAAGCTTGACCAGTATTCCAATGTTCTCCTCATTTATAAGCTTTAACATCTCTGTCGGTATGTTATCAGGGCTAACGGCTTTCTTGTTCTTTGTTAACTTTATAGCATGCAGTATTTCTGATTTTAGTATTTCTGGTCCTTCACCTTCAACTAAAGTCTCCAGTTCTTTGGGTCTATCATCAATTATACAGTTCACTTATATAATTACACCAGGTTGTTCGAATTTCATGTTCGTCTATTATCATTTTTCCCGACGAATCGATTATAGTATGTGAAGTTTTCTTATGATAAAGACCAGCTACTTCTCTAAATTTTTTAAACATATTAAACGTATCATATTTTTCATTCAACTTTTCTATTTCCTTGCATTTATCCTCCATCCAATTTTCTTTAGCCACCTTTATTTTTTGTTTAATTAGTTTCTGTTTTTCCTTATATTCTGTCTTGTTACCTTTCACTTTCCTTCTCTGCTCCATTAATTCCAGGATTTCATCAGTCATCCATTGTTGTTTTTTGTGCCTGTGTAACGTTGTTGAATATTTTTCATTATTACTTTCAAGGTAAGATCTTTAAATGTGTTCCATATTTCTGTGTTGTTTTCATTTATTGGTTTCTTTAGCTCAATTGTTTAAGTAATTTTCTATTAACGTTTTGTTGGATATTGAGATATTTAAATTTGGTATTTTGGGGCTTTCTTGGACTTTTTTGAGCTTCACTTTGATGTCAGTTATTCCAGGGTTATTGTCTGAACCAATATCTGCACCAGGATATGTCGTTAACTCTGGTGACGCACATTTTAAATATCTTGTTTCCAGAATATAGTATATCTGTTTTTTTTCTACGGCGTACAAATTCTTGGTAAATCATTTTTTTTCTTTTTTACCCCCTATAAGGGGAGTTTTAGGGGGAAGCCCGAGGGTAAAAGTAAATGATTTTTTGTGGTCAACTCCCTGACGACTAGACTAATACGTGAGCAAAGTTTTTAACTTCAATTTCAACAATGAGAAGTTAGGAACTCTAATGAGCATACTAACTTACTTTTTTGTAGATACGTATGATTTTTGGGCCATAAACATTTTTTAGAAAGAGACAAAAACAACTATTCCATGAATTTTCTTTTCAACACCAATTAAAGTCTGAACAGCCCTACTGCAAACAATCCCACTTAATGTCTTCACCTAGTTAAATAACATTCAGTTAAAGTCACGATATAATCTAACCTTTAACTACAAAAACCTATTTCTTACATAAAGTGTTCGATTAAAATACGTACATTTTTGGGTAAATAATTTTAGCAGTATTACAACACAGTAGTAATAAATATGATTTCTGGAACGAAAACCAATAGAAAAACAGTTGAATATATACAAATGTATACGACCTTTAGCGTTGTTGTTTCCCTTAATTCTTGATAAAACGGTTTCTGGCAACTTTATTACACAAGTTATAAATATTTATTAAAAGAAATTAACATAAAAATCGTCCTAATAGTCTTATCATATTCGTAAATCTAAACGAATAAAATCTAAAAGGAAATATGTGTATGTGTGCGAGCGCGCACGTGAATATATTCGTGCGGGTTTGCACGCATTTGTGTATGTCTGTCTCTATCTCTCTATCTTTGATGTGTGTGTGTTTGTGCGTGTGCTGTGCGTGTTTGTGTCTTTCTAAGTTTTTGTGTGTGCGTTTTTTTTGAGTTTTTGTATTTGTGGTAGTTTATGCGAGAGAGGAGAGAGAGAATGTGTGTATTTGTCTTTTGTTTAATTACAAAGACGACTAAAGACCATCAAAAACAGTTTTCAGGAAGACCAATTTTCTTCTTCTTCTTCAATGCCTTATCCGGTCCGGATGTTGGCGATCATCAAGGCTATCATGGTTTTGTTGACTGCTCTGCGAAACAGCTCCGCTGAGGTTATCCCAAACCATTGTCGGAGATTTTTTTAACCACGAGATACGACGGCGTCCCGGTCCTCTTCTGCCAAATACTTTACCCTGATAACGAGTTGAAGAATTCGATATTTTTCTTCGTCCCGCATCACGTGGCCGAGGTACTCAAGCTTACGTTGTTTAATTAAATTAAGCACTTCTTTTTCTTTTGTCATGCGCTGTAGGACCTCAACGTTGGTGACATGGTCCACATAAGATATTTTTAGTATCCTTCTGTATATCCACATCTCGAAGCTTCGATTCGATTTTCAGTGGCTTGCGTCAGTGTCCAGGCTTCAACTCCATATAGTAACACTGCAAGAACGTAGCACCTCACTATCAGAATCTTGGTTCCCAAACTGAGATCACTGCAGCACAGCAAGGAGCTCAACTTAATAAATGTAGACCGTACCATTTCAATTCTGGATCTAATCTCTTGAGCGTAGTCCCATTGTACGTTGAGGTTAGTTCCGAGGTAAGTGAATCTGTCGACTCTCTCGATATCTTCGTACCTGACATTAGTGCCCCGGGATCTATAAATTTGTACGGCTGACAACCATGAATTTAGTTTTCTTAATATTGAGGTTCAGTCGTGTGGTTTACACTCACAGTTCGCACTCGGTCTAGTAAGGCCTGCAGATCGTTTAGGCTGGTTGCTAGTAACACAGTGTCATGGGCGTAGCGGATATTATTGATGTATTCACCGTTCACTCGGATTCCCATGTCTAGGTTTGTGAGGTCTTCATTAAAAATCTCCTCAGAGTATATATTGAAAAGAGTCGGCGATAGCACACATCCTTGCCTTACTCCTCGCATGATCTTCACTTGGTCGGTCAAGCTGGTCTTCGACCTTGACTTGAGTACGCTGGTTCCAGTATAAATTCATGATAATCCGAATGTCCTTCTCATCAATCCTACTCTTTGTAGTGCGGTGATCATCTTCTGGTGCTGACAACGGTCAAATGCCTTGGCGTAGTCAATAAACAAATATTAGACATCACAACTGACATCGCGGCATCTGTGAAGTAGGACTTGTAAGGTGAAAAGTGCTTCACGTGTACCATGGAATCGCGGAATCCGAATTGCATTTCACCGACATTTTCTTCGCATTTCTTGCAAATTCTGGCATGTATGATTTAAGAAAAATTTTAATTCATGACTCATAAGAAGCGATAAGCGGAAAATTAATACGAGAGCGACAAACCACACCAAACCGTGGTTTTGCCAAGAGGTAAAAGAACTCTCTGAATTAAAACGCAAATTCTACCTGAGATATAAAAGCACGCAATCGGAAGAAGCTCATGCAGAATATGTTCAAATAAGAAACGAAGTAAACGCCAGAATAAAATCAATCAAAAGAGAACATTGGGCCAAATTCACTTGCGACATGGACTACGACTATATGGTGCCCAAAAGAAAGTATGGAAAATGCTCCGCAACAGGAAAAAACCAGTTAACGAGTTCGTGCAGACCAAAGGAAGTACCTATAGAGACATGGCAACAGCATTTTAAAGAGCTATATGATGCTGAAGAAACGCTGAATATAAATGAAGGCGAAACAGATGTGAGTGCTTCAATCAATGACGAAGAAGTAGAAGCAAAGATCAAAAAGCTAAAAACAGAAAATCACCGGGAACGGATGGTATACCTAATGAACTTTTAAAATATGGAGGCCCGGAACTTGCAAGTAAACTGGCACAACTATTTAACAAAATATTAAACAAAACAGAAACACCAGAGGAATGGCATAATAGTATCACAATCCCCATATTTAAAAAAGGACAAAAAACCTGCCCACAAAACTATAGAGGAATAACCCTCTTAAATACAACAATGAAACTTTTCACGGGTATTCTCAAGGACAAATTGGAAAAGCAAATCACTAATGCTGAAGAACAACAAGGTTTTACAAAAGGGCGGTCTATAACAGACGCAGTATTTATATTAAAACAAATAAAAGAAAAAGCTATAGAGTTCGGCATGCCAGCGTATATTTGCTTCATTGATTTGACGAAGGCATTTGACAGAGTTCGCCTGGGAGACATTCTAAATATATTAATAGAAAATGAAACACCGACCAGTATAACAAAGATACTCCATAACCTAAATAACAACAACGTAACCAAGTTAGAGCAGGAGACGAATTCACTGAAAATATTCCAACACCGGAGGAATTAGACAAGCGACAGTTTAAGCCCCTTCTTGTTTAATCTTCTCATGGGCAAAATTATCAACAAAGTAACATCTCTTAATCTCGGATATAGAATGGGCAACAAAAGAATTGGTATGGTGTGTTACGCAGACGATGCAGCAATTATTGCCGAATCAGAAGATGATCTCCAAAGGCAGCTCTTTCAGTTCTTTCAAACAAGCCGACTACTAAATATGAACATCTCTACCAACAAAACTAAATGTATGACAATAGCAAAAGATCCGCTCAGATGTAAGTTAGTGGTTGAGGACAACCCCATACAACAGGTGATGCAATTCAGATATCTGGGCATAGATATATCAAGCACCCACGACCCAGTAAAGGACCTGAGGAGTCAAATCAACAAAGCATCTGCACTGTCAGGATGTCTGCGGGAGATAGTCTGGTCAAATCCGTATATGCGCACAGATAGTAAAATTAGAATCTATAAGACTTGCATACGACCGATCGTGACATATGGCATAGAAGTGCGCGAAGATACCAACAAAACGAAACAGATGCTAAGGGTTGAATGAAAACCCTAAGAACAATAATGGGGAAAACAAGAAGAGACAGAGTGAGAAATACAAACATTAGAGAGCAGTGCAAAATTCAAGATATTGTAAGATGGGGAAGGCAGCGCAAGAGGATGTGGTACAACCATGTAAGACGAATGGATGAGAATAGACTCCCAAAAATTGCCCTAGAAAACAATCCGCCCGGTTCAAGACCCCCCGGAAGACCACCTAAAAGATGGAGGGATAGTTGGCAATCTACGTCCCAAGAAATTAACCAGAGGCAGCTTCAGAATTAAAACAGATCGAAATGATCTACAAAAACTAGAAGAAGACTCATAAGACTGATAGTTCGGAAATCTTTGCACATTTTTGCAGATCGTTTTTTTGGTAGCGTTACAAATGTTGAAATAGCCATTCCTCTGGGATATTACCTGAATCGTATATGGCGTTGAACAGTTCAGTTAACTCCTTCACGCTCACTTCACTCATCACCTTAACAAGTTCAACTTGTATTTCGTTCGGACCTGTAGCCTTACTATTCTTAGACTGTTTTAAAAGCAGCCTTTACCTCGCTTTCTAGAATTGACGGCCTGTCATACAATTTATTTCGGTAGGTTGCCTCGGTCGTCCCAGAAAAGTTCTTCGATATATATTTTCCAGGTAACCAACTTCTCATTCACTGTCGTCGCCAGATTAGCGTCTTTATTTATGAGGAGGTGTGTGTTTCTTCTCTTGTATTGACCAGTGCCTTCACGAATCCTTCTGTGGATATTTATATGATCGTGTTTCTCTTGGAGCTCCTCGATTAATTTTCATTTTTCTTGCATCCATGTGTCCCTGGCTCTTCGTATTTCTTTTTTAATTGTCTGGTTGGTTTCTTGGTATTTCTTCGCGTCTCTGTTGTTCATTAATCTTCTTTGTTCCATCATCTGCAGAATGTCATCAGTCATCTATTCTTTATTTTTTACTCTTGTTTTCTTTCCCAGATGTTCTTTTCCCGCATTCAGCATGACGTCTTTGATATAACTCCATTTTTGTTCTACACTCTGTTCTTGTTGTTGAGCCGTTTCTAGTTTTTGTCTCATTGTATCTCTCACGTTCTGACGAACTACGGGGTCTTTTAGAGTGTCATAATCCAGGTTCTGTTTAGGTTTATTTTTGATGAGTTTACCAATTTTCTGAGTGCTCAAATTTTACCAGCTGTCGCATTGGTTACATTTTATAATTTTTTACTACTATATATAGTAAGGTTTAAAAATTTCATTAAATTCCCTTGAATGGTTTAACCCAGGGGTTACAAGAAAAATTTGAAAAAGGTCCAGAAAAAAAAAACAAATAATTTGTTATTAAACATTTAATGACAAGATGTTTATCATTTTGGTACAGTCTTAATGATAAAACAAAAGACCTTAAATTTATGCGAAAAATTGCACCGACGGTCTTGAGCTAAATGTTTGTGGACTGGTTCTCGAGTCGAACAACGAACTCGAAGTATATCTTCGAGGTGGGCGATATTTGTTTTTCAAAAAATTCATTTTTGAGAAAGACGGTTCGCACATTTACGTTGAGCCAAACATAGTGGCCAAGTTGAATGCAAGTTGTCTATAATTTTCATATTTTGCTGGCGCATGTTTGGCCCAAAATTCTTCAGTAGATACCGATTTTATAAACTTTTTTTTTTAATGGCCTTTTTTTTTAATGGCCTTGGCATAGCCAATTGACCAGACTGTTTTGTAATTTGTATTCACAGAACAACAATCAGAGTTCGAGTTAGTACTAAATGTAAGTTAAAAATAAATTAAATAATTGAGTTGTTTTGATTTTTCTTTTTTTGTTTGTTTGTGATTTTTTTTATTTTTTTTTATTTTTTTTTTATTTTTTTTTATATTTCTTTTATTTGATTTTTTTATTTCCTTGTATTACTTTTTTGATATTGTATACAATATGTATATATATTTTTTATTTTGTTTTGGTCTTTTTTTTATATTAATTTGGTTTGGCCTATTTTTTTTTATTTATTTGTTTTTTTTTTGTCTCTTTTTTTCCATTTTTTTTCATTTTTTCGTATTAAAAGGTTTATTACATGATTGATATGTTCGCAAATTGCTTACAAATTTTATCTTAATTCTAGGGTTAGTACATTTTTTTATATTTTATAAAACGTGCAAGGGCAAATCTTCTTGTAATTCAATAATCTCCATTTAAAGTAATGCTTTTGACACAGTAAACAGCTTAGCAGCCACATCCATCTAACTTCAAATAATGATTTTAGAAATGAAGATAGTTTGCTTACCTGTGCAGTCTTGAAATCTTGAACCTAAGATCACCCAGAAATTTTACGAACACTGCAATGTCTTCTTTGAAGTACTCCTTATTTTTATTACATTCAAGAATAGTTGGAAAATGAATGAATTCTTGTTGTGCAATATCTTTTTCAAAGATATCTAGCTTACGATGAAAAGCAGGCACGGTTTGTATCAGATCACATACTAATTTTCCATTCCTTGTAACTCTGTGTTAAGCGCATTCAAATATTTTAAAATATCTTTTAGAAAAGCCACAACCAGCATGTTGCGCCTGTTTTATACTCAAAATGTGCCCTAGCTTCCCGCATTTTGTAAAAATGAGACTACATTTTCTTTTATTAGCCAGAATCGTTCAATAACTTGACCTTTACTTAACCAACGAGCATTATTGGGTTGTAGTAAGTCAGAAAATGCTAAATCACATTCAGAAAGAAACTCCCAGATCCCAGAGAAAGATCTCATAAAATTAATTAACGTCACTAAACTGTCCATGACTTCTTTAAGTCTAGCACAAAGGGCTGCCTGGTCCTAAACTGATTTCTATTTCGTGTCTTAAACCAAAATTCACCCGGAATTGAGGGTTGTATAAGTGCATATTGTAAGTCAGAGTGTTGACTGTATTCATAATATTCTTTTTCCACTGATTGTTTACAATATTCTTGATTGTTACAAATACATCTGGTATGCAAAGCTTATAATCTGTTTTCACACCAGAATCAATGGCTTTCTTAGCTAATATATCTACATACTGATTAGGCTCAAGCCCTATGTGGGCTTTAATCCACAGAAATTTAACTGTTCTTTGTTGCTGATGTAATTCTTAAAATACTTTAATGTTTCATAATGTTTCATAAGTTGCTAAGGTTTTAGCAGTAAAAATTGAAAAATTATGATCAATAGTAAACATGTTTTATATACTTTTTGAAGGAATATAAAAAGCGCATCCAGTGCTAAGAGAAGACTTTGATGCGTCTTTATAAATATCTGTTGATGCTGGCCAGTTTTCTAATAAATTTCTTAAAATATTGTAGCTGATGGCAGTATTTACATGGTAACTTGATTTAATTGCCGTAAGAGTTGTAAAAAAGCATAACATTCTTCAAAGATTGAATTATCATATGTGTATGAGCTGGTGTAATCGCAATTTGAGAGATTTCTAAAAGCGTCACAAAGTGGAGGAGAGTTTTTGTGGATCCAATATTTATGTGTTAAATCTGCATTATTAAGTTTGCCAAAACTGCAGTAAAGAGAGAGGATTCTATGACGAATATTAATCAGAAATTTATTCTCTTCTATATTTGAGTGGAAATTCTAGTGTTTCAACATATAACGAATTGGTTCGAGCTGATTTCATAGTACCTACGCAAATACATAATATTGTATTTTAAAACACGTCTCTTTTCCCCACAATATACTGCTGCTAAAGCATACAAAACACATCCATAATCTAAGATTGATCTCATGTACGATCGATAAAATAGTAACGAAGTTTCTACATCGGCTCCCCACCAAGTTTTAGAAATTGCTTTAAGGAAATTTAATCCCTTATTACATCTTTTAATATGAAGTCAATGTGTAACATCCAAGTTAATCTAAAGGTCAAGAATCATCCCTAAGTATTTAATTAAAGAACAGAAATTATATTCCTGACTGTTCACTGTCAACTTGTCTATTTTTGGGAGATTATGCCTCGTGAAAATACATATATCCAGATTTACTTGGTGCTATTTCGAATCCATTTTCTTTAAACCAGCTATTGAAGAAGTCGTTCATTTTCCCAAAATTTGTATGCACTTATCGTATGTTTTGGAAGATGAATATATAAGAAAAATCATTATTGTATTGTATTATATTAAAACTGTTATTTACTATAGAGACATTGTGCAAATCAGATGTATATAGATTAAATAATAACGGGCTCAAAACTGGCCCGTGTGGAAGTCCTAGGTTGTTATATCGAGGACCTATAAGTATATTGTTATTTGATCTGAAAAATTTCTTGTTTTATTAAATATTAAATATCCACCATTTTACACTTCACTGTACGTTTATATAAACTGTGGTATACAGCTAACAGTGCTGTTTTCCCCTTTTATTAGTTTTTAGAGAATTCTTCTGGAGAAAACTTCTGGGAAACATCAATTTTTTCTACAAACGACTATGATAGGTTAAGACGGCATTAATTATAAACAAAAAAAGAGAGTCATAAATATACTGTAGCAAAAATTTTTTAATAAATAACGTATTTGACAAGTGAAGACACACCTCAAGTTACAAGTTTAACTAGTTTCAAAAACAAGTTTGATGCGAACTAACCAGACGGTGAAACTTTTTTGTAAGTATTGATTTTGCAATCTGAGCTTCATAAACTTTTCTTTGGCTCGTTGTTAATGTGCAGTAAGTAATAATAATTCAGTTGATGCGATAAAACATAAAAACATACTTGATATAAATGAATAAAAAAACTGAAAGGTTTGTTATCAATACTTCCACGAAATTTATAATTTATTATTACTACAGCTGTTTCGTGTTTTGTACTACAGCAGAGAGCATTTTTACAACTCATTGTCTCGTTTTGGTTGGTTTTCTCTTTGTTTATGATTTGTTGTCCTGTTTAGGTTGATCACCCCTTCAGGACTTGGTTTGTTTATGTTGGGTTGGCTTTTGTCGCTGCATTTGGGCTCACTGGTGGTACGCTTCGTTGGATGTGTCCTGTGGAGGAGGTGGATCCAGGGTGATCAGAGGTGAAAGGGTTGTTGAGATAAAACGGTTCTTTTCAGAATTTTATTAGTAAAGATATGTGGTTATAATACATATTCCTTTTCTATTTGGTCTGTCTCTGCTTTAGTGATGTAGATTACAAGTAAGACACTGATTTTTTTTCGGTGCAAAAAACCGATATTAAACTCAGTATTAAATATGTGTCTATACTGACTTTTGGTGACTGGCTTATCGCATGGGTGATTCTCTAATATCCATTCATTGTACAGTGAATACAATTTGGGATTAAAGCTTAGGGCTAAGAATTTACATATAGGTACATAAAAAATATTTTGAAATAATTTTAAACAGTTACAACGTTGCTTTCCATCAAGTGATTCAAAATTTGCATTTTTACATAAAATAGGATAAAAGTAATTAGACAAAAATAAAGGTTATCCTTTATATAGGGTAAAGGGAGGAGAGATGAACCAGGAGGATAGTCAGTCCGCTAGGTATACCTGACCAAGCTTGGCGACAGGACAAGTCTATCCGTGTCTATCTACTCTGTTGTATCGTTTACTGGTTTAACGTTAGTTGCTTAAGAGACGTCAGTTGTAACGCATTGGTACGTACTTGTAGGAGTGTTATTTACGATAATTGAAACTGCCACCTGTGATGAATTTATTTGGGTTTTTTAAATTTCATTTTTTGTAAAAATGACCTATATTTAAAATGTGTATTATAGAGTAAGAACTACTGCTGTAGTCTGCTTATTTTAAACAATACAGGCTAGTCCATCTGTCCTCCTATTTGAGGATAGATGGACCACTTACGAGGAGGAGAGTTGGACCAGTATCTTTTGTTTTAGGATTATGTCCAATACATATTCGCAAACAAAATACACCTTAGAGAGGTAACTGGACCTCTAGGGAGCTAACTGATCCCGTAGATGCTGTAAATAATGGTGATATGTGTATTAATGAAGCAGCCAAAGCATTTGGAATAAGCAAAACGACTTTTAAACGTCGAATAAAACAAACAATATGGATAAGATAAACTGATTGGGTCCAGATTGTCTTTAGGAACTGCTGTTGAAGCTAAAATCATTAGCCATATAAAACAACTACAAATAGCAGGCTTTGCACCAACCAGAACTGAAGTAAGAATCATGGCCATTAATTTAGCTCAGCGATTAGGAATCCCAAATAAATTTAATGTAGAAGATAAGTATAAATTTTGTTAATGCAGTGGGGTGGGGCGTAGGGTAAATCTGATACAAGAGTTACTTATCGTCTACTTTTGGGTAAAGCTGGTAAAAAATGGTTAGAACTCTTTTTGAAACGAAGACCTGAAATTTCAATTAGAAAAGCTGAGAACACCTCAATTGCACGAGCTTTAGGAATGTCCAAAAAAACAGACGATAACTACTTTTCTGATAGAGAAAAAAGAGAAAGAAAGAGAAAAATTCTGAGAGAATTATGATCGAATATAATTTTCATGATAAACCCAGACACATATTTAATACTGTCGAAACAGAATTACAATTGAATACTAGGGCCGGACAAGTTCTAGCAAAAAGGGTTCAAAATGTGTTCCTAGCGTAAGCCCTGTGAAGTATGCCTTGATTAAAAAAAGCTCAAAACTTATAAAGAACAAAAACGTAAGAGAAAGCCAAGCAAATCGTCACTATCTGAAGATGTTACTCTGAAACGACACTAATGGTGATGGAAACATGAGTGATGTAAAACATGTAAAAAAGATGACTGGTTACAATGTATTTTTTGTAAGCGCTGGTTACATTAAACTTGTACTGGCTTCGCTCATCTCTGTAACAAGTGCGGAAAGTCTCTTGCTATTAAAAAGAAAAAGGTTTAGCTTGATCCATCTCTTCTACTCCTAGTGGCTCATCTCACCTCCACAGTTGAGGAGAGAAGGTGCCAGTGCATTATATTTTTTTAGGTTTAAGATTTATAATTTCTAGTTTTTACTTATACCAAAACAAACACCAATGTTAAGTTATATTATACAATTTTTTTCTATTCTGATGTTTATTTAATAAAGAAACAAGCTTCAGTATTCTAAAAGGTGGTTCATCTCTCCTTCCTTTACCCTATCTTATTTAATCCAGAGTTGAAAAAACATTGTTACGATATGCTTTCCGCATGGCCATTTAACGATGCATCTCGAAGGATCGAGAAATTACCGGTCATATATCAAGCGCTGTAAAATTCCACCGTCGTCAGATAACGAATTAGAGATGGACTAATCCTGAATATTCTCGAACATAGTAACTTTGGTATATATAGGTAACGAAATTAGGAGTTAAGTTTAGTTGATAAGATAGTATCGAACTGTAAAGTTATAAATAAATATATTTATATAAATTCGAACCGCTCGTTTTATTTAATCACGTTACAGTTGGTGTCAGGTGTGGGGTCAATTGATTTATTTAAAAATAAATTTAACAGTGAAAAAAAGAGACTTTTGAACTTTTGAAAAGTATTGTTCGTCGGGAACATCCGCGTAGTTCGGTAGTGATCGTTGTACGAAAGAACATTTATAAAAGTACGTGTGTGCCTGTACAAAGATGCTGCTAGTAGAACTTTCAGTGAAAACAGTTGCTGTGAGCAACTAGAAGAACGCGATGAAGACTGCAGCGGGTCCAAGAGATACTCCAAGAACGACTGAAGACTGTTCTGAACAAGAATGGAGACGACCAGAGATATTCCAGTTCCAGTCAGCAGAGGAAGCAGTTTTAACAAAATAAAAAATGTGTCACAAATGATTGAAGAATCTTCAAAAAAAAATGATGATAAATTCGAGACTGTTTCCAAAAGATTCGATGAAACGTCTCAAATGATTGAAGAATCTTCAAAAAAAATGATGAAAGATTCAATGAAACGTCACAAATTATTAGAAGAAACAGCTAGACAAAACGACGAGAAATTCGAAAATATGTCTAGAAGATTCGACGAAGTATGCATTCAGAACAGTGAGAAGTTTGAAGAAGTCTCTAAAACATTCGATAAAGTAGAAGAGAAGATCAAACAATTAGAGACCATGATAAACTAATACGAAAGTGCTACCACCCGTTAATACGGTAGCCTTAGATCCGGTAGTGAAAGAAGAATCACCGAGAGACGAAACGACACATCATATGAGATTCAAATTGCCACCGTTTGATGGAAAGTCCTCTTGGTCCATATACTTAGACAATTTGAAGCTATTGCGACAGCCAATCATTGGACAGAACAAGAAAAAGCCGTTTCCTTGACTGCTGCTTTACGAGGTGATGCTGCGGATATCCTAAGATCGATTCCTAAGGGTCAAGAAAAATGTTACCAGACCTTGTTTACTCGACTAGACAAACGTTACGGAGATGCCATCTACAACAAGTCTACAAGGCGCAAACTAAGAAGTAGAGTTCAACGAGCAAGTGAAAATTTGCAAGAGTTTGAAGCAGATGTTGCTCGTATAGTGCGGTTGGCTTATCCGGAGGTACCAGACAACATTTTGGATGAAATTGCCGTAGATACCTTCGTCAATGGGTTAAAAGAAAGTGAATTACAGAAAGCTTTACGACTAGCGAGACCGAAAGTTCTAGATGAAGCGCTCGCTATTGCCTTAGAACATGAAACAGCTAGTCAAACTTCACGGAGCCATCGAGTAAGAACTATTGAAGAAGGCGACGAACCAAACGATGAACGTCTAGAAGAAATGGTACGAAAAATAGTTCATAACACGATGCCGAAGAGACGCGAGCCCAGATGTTGGAATTGTGGTGACGTAGGTCACATTCGCCGTAATTGCAAGAAAATGATACAACAGTCGGAAAACTAGAACGGGTCGACACTAAGGGGCAACTGCCGACCTCGAGAAACACAGCCCCATAGTAACTGTTAACATTACGTCCTCCGGTGGAATTCATAGCTTGTACATCGAAGGTCGTATTAATAATACATGTATATCGTTTTTGGTAGATACAGGTGCAACAAGAACTATAGCACGGCCAGAAGTAGTACGAGACCATCTTAAATTATCGCCTGCAACAGTAAAGCTTAGAACAGCAACTGGTGAGATAATTAATACATATGGCGAGGCTAATATGTCAGTATCCATTGGCCAGACCACAGTGAAACATCGAGTATTAATTGCAGAGATCTCCGACGAGTTCATATTGGGGATGGACTTACTACGGAAAGTTGGGGCTGTATTGAATGTCAAAGATGGAGTTCTCGAGATCGGTGGTGAAGAGTTGCCGTTTCATGAAGACAAAGAAGATGTTATCAGCTTAATAACTACTTGTGACGTAACAATACCCGGTAATAGTGAGGAAAATTTTGATGACCAAACCTGATGGTTACTGCCGAGAGGGAAGTTTAGAGGATGGTCGAAGATGTGAACAATGCCGAGTTCCTAACGGCAAAAGCTTTGGTGAAAATTCGAGATGTCGTTCTGTAAGAGTTATGAATTTAAAGGGAACTGCTATTAAGTTAAGTAAAAGAACTTTGATCGGACAGTGTGTTCCCGTGGCTTCGATTTGTTCCATGAGTACTAATGAGAAACCGTCGAAATCTAAGTATCCAAAGGAACTTGTTGAGACGATGATTAAAACGTGCCAAGATCTTGATGATGAACGAACTAAAAAGTGAAGTCTATGCTGATAGAATTTCAAGATGTTTTTGCCATTGATAAGAAGGATAATGGCAAAACAAGCATAGTAAAGCATAAAATTAATACCGGAGACGCTCAGCCAATCAGACAACAACCTAGACGGCTTCCATTTGCGAAAAGAGATGAAGCCGAAGACATCATCAAAGATATGAACAAACAAGGGGTAATTGAACCATCAAACAGTCCATGGACATCACCAGTAGTGCTAGTAAAGAAGAAAGATGGTTCAACACGTTTTTGTAGTGACTACCGACAGCTCAATGCGGTAACTAAAAAAGATAGTTATCCTTTGCCCAGAATAGACGATACTTTGGATACAACTTTCTGGTTCTCGGTGGTTCTCCACACTCGATCTGAAAAGTGGATATTGGCAAGTAGACATGGAGCCAGCTGATCGTGAGAAAACCGCATTCTCGATAGGATCAGGGCTTTGGCAGTTCACAGTTATGCCCTTTGGTTTATGTAATGCCCCGGCCACATTTGAAAGATTAATGGAGGCAGTTTTAAGAGGTCTAACATGGAAAACATGCCTGGTTTATTTGGATGATGTAATTGTAGTAGGAAGATCCTTCGATGAACATGCCAATAATTTGACAGAAGTCTTTCAACGATTGCGGGCAGCAAATTTGAAGTTAAGTCCGAAGAAATGTCACTTGTTTCGACGAGAAGTGAAGTACTTGGGACATATTGTAGCAAGTAATGGTGTAACAGCTGATCCTGAAAAACTTGCAGCAATTAAGGATTGGCCGGGTACCAAGAGACAAACACGAAATTAGAAGTTTTCTTGGCCTTTGTACATATTACCGACGTTTTGTCAAAGGATTTGCCAACATCTCCAAGCCATTAACAAAGTTGACAGAAGAAGGCAAAGAATATACATGGAGCGAAGAGTGCCAAAGAGCTTTCGAACACTTACAAATGGCTCTGATCAGCGCACCGATTTTAAGCTACCCTAGACAGGCAGGAAAATTTGTGTTGGATACCGATGCAAGCAACAGTGCAATAGGAGCTGTTCTATCCCAAATCCAAGATGGGCAGGAGAAAGTCATCGCTTACTTTAGCAAAGTCTTGTCGAAACCAGAAAGAAACTATTGCGTTACCAGAAGAGAATTGCTAGGCGTAGTAAAGGCTTGCGAGCATTTTCATAAATACTTGTATGGCAGAAAGTTTCTTCTTCGCACGGATCACGCTGCTCTAAAATGGCTCCTACAATTCCGTAATCCAGAGGGCCAGATGGCAAGATGGTTAGAACGATTACAAGAATATGATTACGAGATCGAACACAGGGCTGGAAGAGTTCATTTAAATGCTGATGCGCTTTCGAGAAGGCCGTGTAGTGAACATTGTAATCACTGTCTTAAATTAGAAGAAAGACTTTGCCCCGTGAGACGAACCACCGTCATTAATGATCAATGGCAGCCTCAACAGCTACAAGACGCTCAAGCAGATGATCCATGTATAAAAGAGTATTGGATTGGATGCGTCGAAGTGAAAGACCCTCTTGCAAGACATTAGTGCATGTAGTCCTGAAGTCAAGTGTTACTGGAGCCAATGGAATTGCCTAGTGTTAAAAGATGATCTTCTTTATAGAACCTTCGAGAACGATGATGGTACAGAATCTAAGCTTCAGTTGATTGTACCTAAAAGTAAAGTGTCAGAAGTATTGCGTCAGTTACATGACGGTGCATCAGGTGGACACTTTGGTATTACGAAGACTCTGCAAAAGGTTCGAGAACGGTTCTATTGGGTGAACTGTAAAGATGATGTAAGAAGATGGTGCCGAAAATGTGAACTGTGTGCAACCAGTAATGGTCCAGTTGGTAAAAGAGGGCACCATGAAACAGTACAATGTTGGTAGTCTATGGAACGAGTAGCAATCGATATTGCAGGTCCACTTCCAGAGACAAATGATGGAAATAAATATATCCTGGTAGCCATGGATTACTTTACGAAATGGACTGAGGCCTATGCGCTACCAAATCAAGAAGCTGCTACCGTTGCAGAGGTACTTGTTAAAGAATTCTTTAGCGATTTGGTGTTCCTTGGAGATCCACTCCGACCAAGGGCGAAACTTCGAGTCAAACCTTTTCCAAAACGTTTGTAAATTGATTGGTGTCAATAAGACCAGAACGACACCCTGCATCCTCAATCAGATGGAATGGTCGAGAGAATGAACCGAACGATGGGTAAACACCTGTCCAAAGTTGTATCAAAACATCAAAGAGATTGGGATCAGCACATTCATTTATTCTTATTGGCATACCGCTCGGCCGTGAATGAAACTACAGGCCAGACTCCAACTGCCTGATGTTAGGTCGTGAAGTTCGTTTGCCCTGCGACCTAGAGTTTGGCTGCAGACCTTCCGAAGAACATGTTGCAAGCGAAGATTATGTCGATCGTCTGAAGTTAAGAATGAACAGCATTCATGAACTTGCCCGACAACACATCCAGTTAGCCAGTGACAGAATGAAAGATCAATACGATTCTCGATGCAAGAATGAAAGCTATGAAGTAGGTGATCTTGTTTGGCTTTATAATCCACAACGTCGTCTAGGCTTGTCTCCTAAACTGCAAAGACAATGGGAAGGTCCGTATGAAATTAAAAGAGAATAAATGACGTAATATACCGAATTAAGAAGTTGCCGAAAGGAAAACCAAAAGTAGTTCACATAAATCGTCTTGCCCCTTATGCTGGCTCAAATGAAACCGAAGAAGTCCGAACCCTTCAACATGAGATCAAAGATAAACGGCGACCAAGCTTTAAGGAGTTTATGTCAAATTACGCAGAGAGAAAGAATGCTAGATTCGGGCGTGACGACAGAAGTTCAGCAGGATCTTTTTAGTGTTCCGCATAACGTCACTCTAGCCCACTGTGTTGCCAAGATCTTGAGATGACTAAGGAATCTCATCCGTATTTTATAAGAAGTTCGGTCGTTTGGACGAGTTAAAAAACCAGCAGCCTAAAGTTGGAAGAGTACTGAGATTAGAAGATGGTTCTCGATCTTTGCTGTATATGGTGACCAGGGAAGTCGTATACAGACAGGGCAACCTACGAGGATATATGGTGTGCTCTAACTAATTTGAAGAAAATCGTCTGCAATTACGACATTAAGAATTTGGCCTTACCCAAGATAGGCCATGCACTAGATAATCTGGATTGGAAGATTGTCAGAAGCATGCTAGAAGTGATCTTCCGAGAAACCGGTGTAAGAATTACTGTGTGTTGCATTAATCCGAAGAGATCGTGTCCTTCAAAGACAGTAGACTGTTATTTCTTTCTGAGGGGTTCATGCAGAGCTGGAGAGTTCTGTAGATTCCGCCATCCTGGGCCTATATATAGAGTTGCTGATCGGGACGCTCAGATCTAAGAGGGGAGCAGTGTTACGAATATGCTTTCCGCATGGCCATTTAACGATGCATCTCGAAGGATCGAGAAATTACCGGTCATATATCAAGCGCTGTAAAATTCCACCCGTCGTCAGATAACGAATTAGAGATGGGACTAATCCTGAATATTCTCGAACATAGTAACTTTGGTATATATAGGTAACGAAATTAGGAGTTAAGTTTAGTTGATAAGATAGTATCGAACTGTAAAGTTATAAATAAATATATTTATATAAATTCGAACCGCTCGTTTTATTTAATCACGTTACACATTGTAAGTAGAGTTACAATGTCATACATATCAGGTGTCGATAAGTTAGAGATGCATTGTAAAAATGCTTGACTTGAGAAAGGCACTTTGCCGAAACAACTGTAGTGATAATAAATTTTGTGGAAGTGTGAACTAAATAAAAGCTTTCAGTCTTTTATTGTTAGATTTATACATGAGTTAAAGAAAGTTTCTTTATTATCAATCATTCAAAATAGTTTGATTTTTGTTTCAAGATATATAGAGCTGTGTTGTAGGTGGATCGAAGTATAAAATCTAACACTGTATTGGTTGACCTCCACCCTTTTGCACTAGATTTAATCAAAATTAATGTGCTTAGAAAAATATTGTTAAAAGGGGCGCTATGCTTTTTGACATGAATTAATTGGAGAAGTACATGCAAATCCAAGTTAAAAGTTAAAAGCATTTGCGCAATTCACAACAACGACTTATTGGATTGCATTAAAACTTACTTGCAAAAATGTCTGCAAGGATTACAATTGTAAGGTTAAGTAGGACGATTAATCCGATAAATTTGAATATTACAACTGGAACACTATGCGGCAGGGCGAGAAATTCCGAAAGAAATATCGACAACGTATTTTTTTATTCTCGTCTCAACTTTCCTTCTTAAAAACTTTAAAAATTGACTAGACGTAGATTTTTAAATGATAGATGATAACATTGGATCATCCTTTTTGTGAAGGTGTTAAAAGAAGAATTTTTCTGTGCTTGTTCATAGGCAAACTGGCTATTTAACACGTTCAGCTCCGTCCTTTTTTTAAGGGAAAACAGTGGTCACTAAGTTGAATTCGTGTAATTATTTAGACGAATTATTTACACCTCATAATTATAATTATGTACACTAAGTCATTTATACTAAAATGGGTACAAAAAAATTAATTTGGTCACAAAAAAACTCACCGCGTGAGTCGCGTTGGTGGCCACAGGGCAGAAAATGTGTCGGTTGAACTTAAGAAATAATAATAATCTGATTGAGAAAAAATACATTTATGAACCTAGATAACTAACATAAGTAATTATTAAATGGTAACAACATCAAGAAAACAAATTAATCACCTAATTTTCAATTTCTTCATGAAAACGTTTAAAACAATTTTCTAAGCACAATCCCGAATGTTCATACTTCTGTCCAGACGTGCTGTCTGGACAGAAGAGCAACTGAAAGCAATATAAAATGGAATGAGCCTAGATGACGCATCAAAGCAGTTTGGCGTTCCATGGTTAATACTGAAGAGAAGAATAACAAAGGTCTTAGGATAGGAATGTGAGAAGATGTTAAAACATATCATAAGATTACAAAAATTCGGATTTCCGCCAACTAGAATAAAAGTACGTACCATGACATATAAACTGGCCGAGAAATGTAATCTGCTTCACAAGTTTAACCGTGAAAAAGAAATAGCAGGAATGAAATGCCTACATTTATTCTTAAAACGAAATCCGAAACTTTCAATCCGCAAATCGGAAGGAGTTTTACAGAGACCATCAAGAGGTTTAAATAAAAAAAATGTTGCAAATTACTTTTCATTGCTGCAGAACATCTTGATAGAGCACAACCTCCTTGATAAACCGTAAAACATATTTAGCGTAGATGAATCCGCACTTCAACTAAATAATAGACCAGGATTTTCCTTCTGTTGCTAAGGAACAATTTTGCACCGAGGAAGGACCACCATTTTGGATGGACATAGCTGTCATTGCAGCAGTATGGATACATTAGAGTCTGTAGAGGAAAATAACATAGCGTTTTGATCTGTCTACCCAGTCACACGGCCCATTATCTGCAGCGACTAGACAGAGCATTTGTTAAAGCTTTAAAATTCTATTATTACAATGCTTGTAATTCCAACATTAAAATGAATCCAAATAGAAAAAAATTGAGACCAGTGTTTGGAGAATTGCTTACAAAGGCATGGATACAAGCAGCCACGACAATAACGCAATATCGAGATTCAGAAGTACAGGAATCATCTCGTTTAATCCTGATGCTATCACCGAATATGCTTTTTTCACATCAGATTCATAATAATAAAAAAGAACGAGCGACTTGAAAAAAGACCTACTTCACCTCAACCAGGTTAATCGCACTGGCAGGAAACACAAATGGCAGGAACAAAAATCAGAGAAGTAGCAGCAGAAGTAGATAAAGATCAGGAACATGAACGCAGGCAAATATCATTACAACTGGGCTATACGGAAAATCCGCAGGAAATCATGTGTTCTTCATCAGAAGCACCAGATCTGACTTTATTAATAGTGGTAACAGAAGTTAAATTTGCAAGGAAGAATTCTAGGGTTCTAGCTGAGATTTGGAATTCCTTGTCTTCTACACGGTTAACTTTTTTGTTCACCATATTACTCTCATTTACCCTACATAAGTGCAGAAATATTTAAAGCGGCGGGCGGCGGTCAGCACATCCGCATAGCCATGACCATCTTTATTCTTCGATAGAAGACGGAACTTGAAAAAGAAGGAGGTACAATTTTTCAAAAGCCAGATTATTAATTTTTTAACGCTAGGTATATTAATAACTAAATTTGAAAACAAAGTTCATAACCGTTTTTAGTCTACAATATAGTTTTAGTTTTTATCTATAACTTTTAACCCTCTATATTCCAGTAGTCTCAGTTAAATATAAAAACATCCCTTGTGATTTCAATGTTTAAGAAGTATTTTTGATCTTAACTCATCAAGTTTTCTTTCACTCAAGTTTTCATCATATTGAAAACCTCGTACATGTACACACGTATTTTACATTGATTCCTTGTCAACTTAATTTTATAGTGGAAATAGTGCATTAAAAATTTTGATTTTTGAATGGTGTCATCTACATAAGTGAAAAAATATATACATCTAGTTATTTTTAAACAGATACTATTATTTTATGCATAATTTATGCATAAATCGTTTGCAAATAAAAAGTCAATATTACTTTTTCGATAAGACAGTAAAAAGTGGTCGTTCAAATTTAAACATCGATAGTACGGGTGCTGTGCTAACTATTAAAGTTTATAATGGAGTGTATTATTTGTAAAAATTCAACTGGAGATGTTACCATAAACTGTGATAGCTGCACCAGGTCGACACATAGGGAGTGTTCTGGATTGAATGCCAGAGAACTACAAGTTATGGACCTCAAAGTTAAGAGATTGCTTAAATTTTATTGTGAGGATTGTCAGAATGGGATAAAGCTTATTCCTAAATTGCTTGCGAAAATTGATCATATGGAGTTAGAAATCAAACATTTAAAAAATATATCAGATTCTGTTGGCAGTAATGACCCTAACACTAGGGAAGACAAAGAAGAAATAATATGTGAGATGATTGAGCGGCAGAGTCGGGCTTCTAACATAATTGTCTGTAACGTAAATGAATCAAAAATGAAAACGCAAGTAGAACGTGATTCTGAAGATGCAACAGCTATTGGGAAAATATTGAATAATTTTAATATTGACAACAATAATTTAAAAGTGTTTTGCTTGGGAAGATATATGGGAAGCAAGAGTAGGCCGCTCAAAGTTATTCTTAATTCAAAAGAAGATGCCAAGCTTTTTGTTAAGAATCAACAATTAATTTCTATTCTAAGCATCAGAATATTTGGTGATCAAACGAAGGCTCAACAGGACTATTTTAAATACGTGATACTACCAAAACTATTAGATATATAAATAATAAACCAACTATCGTTTCAAAATCCATTCAAAAAAACATTTTGTAAATCCTAATATACCTTTCAACTCCGATATAATTTATCTCAACGCCCAAAGCATAGTAAAAAATAGAGACCAAATCCAAGAATCCATAACTTGCTATAACCCCAAAATAATTTTATTGAGTGAAACTAGGACGACATCAGATATTGAAGTTTTTTTTTATTTAATTAATGGCTTTGGATAACTTGATACATTCAGCCACGATAATGTATTTGACTACTTGAATTTTAATGATGTATTGACCTATTGTATTTGTTATCAAAATAGTACTTCGCATAGAGGTAAATTAAAAATATAATGTAAACATCATTATCACAAGAATCAGTAGCTTGATAAAAAACCATACATTTATTCGTTCCATTCAATGCCCTAACCAACAATATTTAGGACCCACAAGGGATTACATAATATAGGGATACTTTTCACGCTAAGGTGCCTTTCATAGCGACTTTATTACAACACAAGACAGGCAACGGTTAGAAGGTAACTATATAACATAAGGATAAACAGAGGGAACAAAGCTAGATTTACACATTCACATTACACATTCAATCCTAAATTTTTCTTTTAGTCCTTTTTAAATATTCCCAAAAAATTTGGTTAAACCTAATATTATGACAGAGATATATAAAATGGAAGATTGACACTGAGGGAGAGGTATTTGTTCTTTTATCAGTTTTTCCAATAGATACTTAATAGCAGCTTCATTATATATGCACCCGATATTGAAGTTAAACTTGAAAATTATTGTGATATTCGTTGTGACTCAACGAGTAGATACACTGGAGGTGTTATGCTATACATCAACAAACATTATAATTTTTCAATTATTAAAACATTTCAATTGCGTAATAATTATTGGTGCAAAATAATAAAAGTTGATGTTAAATCCATGGTTTACTTGGTGTTTACACCATTCACCATCCAGTTCTGATGCTCAATTTATTAAAGATTTGTAAGAAATATCTGATGCCCCATTTACTACTACATGTACTGATTTTAATATTGACTTGTTGGCTAGTAATTTCTATGGTGAAAAAATTAAAAAATTGTTTTCCGCTTATGGGATAAAACAATATATTAGTGATCCTACCCGTATTACTGACACTAGTAACACTTTGGTAGATTATGTACTCTCTAATCAAAATAATATAAATGCTTGTGTTCACGATTGTCCAAAAATTATTGACCAATCTGTTATTTCAGTAAATATGTATCTCCAATAATAATAGTTATAATATATCTGATGGTAATATCTCCAGGTTTAGAAATTTATGTAATCAAAACTTAGATAGAATCAAAACTAATCTTATCATGTGTCACTTTATTTACAAGGAAATTTTACAAAACATGTGAAAATGTAATCAATGACATAATACCAATTGTAAAATGCCAGTTTCAATCAAAATTACCTTGGTTTGATTATGAGGTGTTTAAACAAATTAAACAACGTGATAGGGCTTATAAAGATTTTAAAAAATGTATTGATGTCATTGAAAAACATCATAAATGGCAGGCTTTTAAGAGACATAGAAATGAGGTAGTAAATATGTTAAAGCTAAAAAAAGAGCGTTTCTATTTTAACAATATAGACAGGTATAGAAACAATCCAAAAAAAATATGGAAAACTTTAAAAAATAGTCGAGAAATGCCAAACACTGTAGTAGAAATAGCTAACAATTTTTAATGAGTATTTTGTTGAAAGAATTGAAAGTATTGTTCAAAGTATTGATAGTTCTGAAAAATGGTGTAATGTAAATAGTAATCTATATTTAAATTTTGAAAAATTTGAAACGCTTTCTATGCAGGATTTGCGAAAAATTAGTTGGCAATTTGGATAATAAATTCTCACTACATGAAACGTTAAATTGCAGAATGGTAAAGGAAGGTTTTTGAAACCATTGGGCACGTTATGTTAAATTTAATTAATACATCTCTTACTACGGGTAGAATTCCTGATGTATTAAAAATAAGTACTATCACCCCTATTCAAAAAATACCCAACACTATCAAAGCTGAAGAATTCCGACCAATCAATACTTTACCTCCTATAGAGAAAATATTAGAAATTGCTGTTTATGAACAATTATTAGAACATGTAACTAAAAATAAAATCTTAATTATTAATCAATCAGGTTTTCGAAAACAATTCTCTTGTGAATCAGCGTTACAAGTTACATTATGTCACATAAAGAGTAATTTAGATAAAAATAAGTACGTAGTCGGTGTATTTCTTGATTTAAAAAGAGCTTTTGAAACAATTGACAGAACAATAATGATTTCTAAACTTAAACAATATGGTATAGGAGGTACAGTAATTGCGTGGTTAGAAAATTATTTACAAGATCGCAAACAGAAAGTTCGATTTAAAGACCAATTGTCATCTGAAATGGATAGTAATACAGGGATTCCTCAAGGTAGTGTATTAGGCCCCCTTTTTATTTATTCTGTACATTAACGATATCGATATTTTTGTAATTTGTGAATTTATTATATCTTTTTGCCGATGATACTCTAATCTGTTGTAGTGATGAAAATTTTGATTTAGCTATTCAAAAAATGAACACTATTTTAGATATGGTTAATATATATTTAAAAATGAATAAACTGAAGTTGAATGTGAAAAAAACAAAGGCAATGATTTTCACTACCAAACATAAATATAGCTTGCTTGATTCTGAAATCATAAATTTAAATATAATAATGAAAAAATTGAAATTGTCACAACAGTTAAATATTTGGATTCCAGCTTGACAATATTCTGAATTTTGAGAGTCACTTCGAGTACGTTCATAAAAAAATATCAAAAAAACTTTACTTTCTGAGTAGAATATCTCAAAATTTATCAATGGAAACAAAAATAACAGTATATAACACAATTATTCAACCTCATTTTGACTATTGCTCATCAATTTTATATTTATTTAACCTTAACAAACTTAACATGCTACAAAAATTACAGAACCGTGGAATGGGAATAATTCTTAAAACAAATCGCCGTAGCCCAATTGGGACGATGTTAAATACTCTAAATTGGTTCTCTGTTGAAAATAGACTGTTTTATTTCACCATGATTTTGGTCTTTAAAATAGTAAATGGCTTATCACCTGAATATTTTCAAGAATTCATTTCTTTCAACAAAAGTATTCATTCTTATAATACCAGAGGTTTAGATGACATATATGTACCTAGAACTATGTATAAATGTACGATGAATTCGCTCTTTTTTAAAAGCTTCGTTAAATTTAATCAGTTACCAACATCTGTAAAAAAATGTATGATCATGACTAAATCTGCACATGCAAATATCCAATTGACTATTGAAGATACTGTAATTGAGAGTGTTAATAACTATAAATACTTAGGAACATGGATAACATCAGATGTAGACCAAACCAAAGAAATTAAGACACGTATTGAAATAGCACGTACATCATTTATTAAACTTAAAAAGTTTCATTGTTGTCGGGATATAAGGTTAGAACTACGCCTGAGAATGCTTCGATGTTACGTGTTCTCTACTCTTCTTTATGGTTTGGAAGCTTGGACACTAAAACAAGTTCATCTGAATAAGTTGGCCGCCTTTGAATTTTGGTGTTACAAAAGAATCCTACGAATATCATGGATTCAAAGAATGTCAAACATGGAAGTAACTAGAAGGATAGGAAATGAGGCGGAAATAATATTAACTATTAAAAGACGAAAACTTGAGTACTTGGGACATGTGATGAGAGGGCAAAAATACGCATTATTACAACTTATTATGCAGGGCAAAATCCGAGGAAAGCGAAATGTGGGAAGACGAAGAATATCCTGGCTTAAGAACTTAAGGGAATGGTTTGAATGCAGTAGTGCAGAACTTTTTAGAGTGGTAGTCAACAGAGTCCGCATAACCATGATGATTTCCAATCTTCGATAGAAGATGGAACTTAAAGAAGAAGAAGAAGTAAAAAAATGTACTAGTCTCAATAATTTCAAACTGTTACTTAAACAATATATCAAAAATTTATAGTATACTTTTTTATATTGTATGTATGTTAGAGTTCCTATGTAAATAAAGATCTATCATCATATCAACTATATATTAATTTCACAGCATTTCTTAATAAAAGAAAAATTATGTTAAAATTTAAAATAGAACTAAGCTGTGTATGGAATACCTTCGTGCAAAGTAACGCTAATAACCGAACCAATAAATATAAAATTAGTCCCGAAAACTACCCTAATTGGCCCATTGGCGATCCGCTCAATTTTGAAGTCACACATATCAAATAAATCTGATAAACAACAATCATTTTTCATAAGCCAAAATCGTATACGACTAAAATAGTAATGGTGGGGGTTAATTCGTCCTTATATGTTTATTTTTATATGAGGTAAAATCACAGCAGGGGTTGCAGGTCATGACGTAACAGATTGCGTGATGTTGTTTCTTCAAGGCGCCACAATGGCCGCTATTATGTTATCGGTATAAGATCTTTTTAAGAAACTGGACAATACCCTGCGAGCCAAATTCATAATCCTTATTTGCTTGTTATTTAAAGTTTCATTACATTACTGTTTTGTAATAGATATTTCGATGGTGGTACCAGAACAAACGAGCTTAAAGTTTTAGTAATCACAATTGCAGCATATTTCATGTCTGCATTCAAATATATTTCTACTACTTTGAATTGCTGATTGAACAAAGTATTTAACTTTCTTATCATCTTTTAGCTTTCTGTTTTTAATACAATGCAGACATGACATAGACAAAAATAATGTATAATCCAATCATCCAAAACGAGATCCATTCAAAGCTAACCATAAAATTAGACGAGTTGCGCAATATGGTTGATATTTTAAGTCAAGAAGACAGATCATCATTATCATCATCATCATCATCAGTTACTCGACAACCCTTTCTGGGTCCTGGCTTGTTCTAGAATTTTCCGCCATTCTGTTCTGTTCCTCCATGTCTCTGATGCATATACAAGGACCGGTTTTATCAGGGTTTGGTATATTTTGCATTTGGTTTTTATTCTGATGTTGTTACATCTTAAATGTTTAATTAGTCCATTATATATTTTATTAGCGATATGTATTCTTCTCCTAACTTCTTCACTGACATTGTTATCAGCGGTAAGTAGTGAACCTAGATATGTAAAATATTTCACGCCTTCAATGTTATAGTCTCCTATTGTCATATTTGTAGGTTTCTTTGGCCTGTCGATTTGCTGGCCTTTATGTATTTGGTTTTTATTTCGTTAGTATTTAGGCCACTGTTTTGTGACGCTCTTTCTATCGCATTAAATACTTCTATCATCTCTCTTTCGCTTCCAGCTATGATATTAATATCATGTGCAAATGCCAATATTTGTACACTTTTTGTTATTATTGCTCCTCTGGTGTTGACTTTTGACTCTCTAATTATTTTCTCTAATGTGACGTTGAATAGAATACAGGATATGGATCTCCCTGTCGTAAGCCCGTTCTCACATGGATTGTATTTGTTAGTGCGTTTTGAATTCGAATTTTGCTTTGTACTTGTTTGTGTTTCTTTTACTATATGAATGACTTGAGTTGGAATATTAAACTCTTTCAGTGCATGGATCAGAAATTCTCGATGGATGCTATCATAGGCACTCTCAAAATCAATAAAAAGATAATGTGTGTCTATATTAAATTCACTAGTCTTTTCCAAGATTTGCCTCAAGACGAAGATCTGGTCTATTGTGGACTTCTGCCTGCAGAAACCACATTGATATCCTCCAACTATTTGTTTCGCAAATAGTCTCAATCGGCCATACACAATATGTAGATAAAAGAAGATAGATGAAGCACTATAATGTCAGCTATTAATGATGTTACAAATAGAAAACTTAGATCTTGTGATTCTTGATCACCATTTATCCCTCTCACTCAACTTAACTTCGAGTTATTCCTTCGTCTATCTTGACTTTCTGGCTGGCCTTCTCTGATTGCTCATTTATGTAGCTCCTTCCAGCGTTTTGTTCTTTCTGGGTTATAACATAGTATTTCATACACTTTTACTTTAGAAATTTTGCCAGCTTCTTCCAGCATTTTGTTGGTCTGACTTTTAATGGCAATAATTCTGAGCTAGAAGTAATAGATTCTTGTCTTATTTACTCAATTGATATTTCTTTTGTATAGTATTAATTAATTACTTTTCCATGTCCTATTCACTTCTTTAAATTTGATAATGCCAATGTTTCGCCATGTCTCTTGGATGTCTCCATAAGCAGGTGCCATTAGATCAAGATAAGTGACTATCTGGATCAAGTCCGTGCAAACCAATGGATGTTCGGGATGCTACACCTGGACGTAACGGTTTTATTTAGAAAAGTGGAGTCTATTTAAAGACCTCCGTATGGTGGAGAGTAATGAATGGCCTGTTGAGACCTTTTTTTTATAAAAAAGTACCAGCAACCGACGCTTCTTTCCAAATCTGTAGGCAACGTCGTTCAACAGTCGGATGTGTGGTACTAGTTACTACGAGATTCCATTCTTGATGGTCAATCATGAAGGCGTGGGCCACTCTCTTGTTTTTACTTTTTACCCATAGAAATTACTTTCCTCCTAATATTTGGAGGAGTAATTCGAATCAACGGGTACAACTTTTGAACTGGAGTAGGTTTCAGGTACCTGGATATTATTCGGTCTATCTGGTTTATAGCGTGATCAACATGACGAGTGTGAGCGGAATGACTCAAAACATAAAGCTAAAGCTGATATCACGCTTGCTTAAGCTCCACAACTAGTTCAGTGGGCTTACATATTTTGTTATTTCTTGAGAAAATCTTTGACGTCTTTGCAGTGACCTTTAAATATGAGAATCTGGTCCAGTTTCACTCACAAGTATCTGTACAGTTCTCTAGTAGTTCTCCTCGCCATGTTATATTTAGCCTTTTTCTGGTTTAATGCTTGTTGAGATGATACGAACAGATTTGAGTTTTTCTTTTCGGTTTGATCTTAAAGAAATTCTCCTGTAGTACTCTGCTAGTTTTCCAGCTCAGCCAACAATTGTGTTTCTACGTCTCCAAAATCTCTCCACGGTGTAGCCGCTGCCGTATAATCACCATAAATAAAGCACCTCATATGAAAGTGATCTGGCAAGTAAACAGTGTAAATATTGTAGAGAAGAGGTGCAAGAAAAGTGCACTTCCTTGAGACAGCCCATTTTCCTAGATTTCGCCAGCGGCCCTTCCTGGATTGTAATGTAACATAGAATCGAAGATTCTGAATAACGCACCCCAGCAGGTACATCAGTCTGAAGTCCTTGGTCATTTCATATACTTTTATTAACAATTTTTGGTGGTTACCGGTGTCATACGCGGAAATTAAGTTTATATAAGCTTCACCATTATTTTCCTTTCCTCAAAGCCATTCTCGATTTACTGTACAAGATTCAGGATTTGGCTGCAACAAGACTTTCCAGCTCTGAATCCAACCTGCTCTGGTATTATCTTCTCATTTGTGATCGTGGAGATTGTGTTGATCATCATCCGTTCAAAAATTTTGAAAGTTTGGCAAAGAAATGAAACTAGTCTCTAATTATTAGCTTTGTTGAGTGCTTTACCGCGTTGAAAAAGGTCTTTACCATATCGCCCTTCCCCGAGTTTACCATTTTTTTATTTGGCATGAGTGAAATGTTATACCACAATATTAAAGGCAACTATTTTTAGGTTATGTTGTATATAAACAGTCTAAGAATGCAAAATATATCGAAAAATACCCAGCGGAGTAAGCTACCTGAAGCAACGTCTACAAATGCATGCATTTTATACAAATTATTGAGCATCGGAAACAGTTTCGCACAAATTACTTACGATTTTTAAAATAGGGCTGGTTTTCACAATGTAATCGCTGCATAAATGATAAAAGAAATAGAACTTTTCATCATTTCATCCGATTCACCATATCACCCTAGATTACCTTGTCCATACCATTCTTTCAGGTTCTTAAGCCAGGATTTTCTTCGTGTTCCCAGATGTTGCTTCCTTGCGCTTTATAGATCATTATCAATCAGCCCTGATTTTTTCATTTTTGAGCATATGCCTCCTTAAGATATGCTGCCATCCAATTGGTCACAATTCGTTTGTGGTTGTCTGTCCATCACGTTGAGGTGTTCCCCAGGTTCGCTTATCTGCTCATGGTCTCCACTCAACCAATTTTTTGTCCAGTTGTCGTCTTTCATTCTAGTAACACGTCCTGCCCATTTCCATTTCTGGCTTGTAATACGTTCGATAATGTCTTTCACTTCGGTTCGTCTACGAACCTTATCTATTTCTGTCAAGCTTATTTCAAGCATTGATCTCTCCATTTTACTTTATGTTTACTTACTATGTTTTTTTCAATTTTTCCACTGATGGTTTTATAAGAGTTATAAGGTTTCTGCTCCGTATTTGAGAACTAGTAGCTAATTAAAAGCTTTCCTTTTTAAATTGATTTGCCCATTTTTTTATTTTAAACGCGTCTCTCATTTTTCTAAATGCATCACATGTATAACTGTTGCTTCCGTTAATCTTATTTGGTGACCAAAATACACATCTTTTCACAATTTCACAAATTCCATGGACGATTTCTCGATTTCTCTTAGCTCATTGGAAACAGGATTCTCTGAAAAGAAAATACCTGGGACTCACGTACTAGATATACTAAATTTACAATATACAGAAAACCTCTAATTGAAGAAGAATCAAGTTATGGATTGTTAAAACGATTTCCAGTTGTTTAAAAACATAAATTCATATCGGTTCTATATTACTAGCTTTTATAATTGACGAAATCAATACGAAAGGCGGAAACTAATAGTATCATCCAATTAGGAGTACTGTAGTACTATTATTATAATTCGTAACTGTAAAGAAGGCGGAACTGGCTTGCTACTAATTGATCTTTAAGTACTTCGTTTTTAGTTTTAAATTTGATTTGACACATTTGTAAAAAAGGTACAACCTTATCATTCACCAAGAATTTACTGGACGTGAGCATTTTGAAGGTTTGGCTTGTACGTTTTTTATTTGTTTTAATAGCTGAATTTATAAAGTAAAAAAATTGTTTTATACAAGAATAAAGCCTTCTCTCTTAGGAAAATCTACTTTACTTATACATAGTCTTTATGTATCAGATTATTAATTTTTTCAATTTAAGTTTACAGCTATTAATGTGTTTAATAAAATAGAACACTTATCTGAGAATCGATTAAATTATTTAATTTATTAATTTTTATGTTTTTTATTGACCAATAAAATTAAATATGTGCATAATATGTTAAATTCTATTATAATTTATTCGATTATGTAATGTTTATAATATAATATATTCCTAGAGGCCCCTAGAAGTCAAGGGGTCTAAGTAACAAAATCAACATTTTGAGAAAACTCAAGTCAAAGTCGGAAGATTATTGTAAGAGGGAAATTTAAAATTGCATTATTTTGACCATGTAAGAAGAGTAATAAGGTCTTTGGGTTGTTATTGCCAATAGCAGAAAGTATTACAATATTCGGTTATTGTTTTATGTATAAAAAAAATTGAAGGTGCGCACATGGATCCCTTTACCTCTCATTAATTTTGTGAGAATGAAAATGCTCAATGTGCACAAAATACATAAGTGGTTTTATTATTATTTAAAAAACTAGTTTTGTATGTTATTTTTACATGACAGTATTAAATCAGAAAATATTAGATGTTGGCACTTGAAAACTATTTAATTGCTTTCATTTATGCCATAAACGTTGTCACCAAAGTGATTATCATCATTTTTCATTCCCTACAAAAGTACCTGTAGCTAAAGGCTTTCCAGTCATTGTTTCATGAGGTAGGCTTGGGTAAAATTCATGGTATATCGGTGAAAAGAATTGCAAGAGTTTCATGAGATCTTCATACTTTTTGTATTTAAGCTTGGGCTTCTTAATTACCGGTTGAAACATGAGAAGCTGATAGGAAATTATACCTGCTCGTTGTTTCTTCATTGACAATTTTTCGTAAGGCATAATACCCTCTGCTAATGTTGTCTTATAAAAAAGAGTGTCTGGGTTTGCCTTTTCATAATGCAGTATCTGCCTTCCTCGTATCCCTGGCACATTTTTCTGGAAGTACTGATTTAGTAATTGAAGATCAATAAAGTCTGCATCCATTTACTTGCTGAGGCAGCCCGATTTATCCAGTCTTCTGGTACACAGATATGACGTTGTTTTTCTTCTTTTTAATTTCTATGATTCCAAAATTTTGATCACATTGATTGTAAGAATGTCCAGCGACTAATAAGTGGTGATTAACAGTTTCAGTTTGAGTATTCTTAACAATATAAAGCCAAAAATTTGACAATTAGGTGACTTTTGTTTTGTCCTCCACAGTTGTCACTGAACGCAGACATGTGTTACACAGTCAGTCTATCTCCTGGCAGGCCCTACCTGCCTGTACTTCGTGCCACATGTACATGTGGGCGGTTTCACTTGTTGGGTTGTGAATATTCAAATTGTACGTCCAGGGTTGGCGCAAATAATAGGCCTTTGAATTTGTCAAATAAGGTGTCGGCATCATCTTTTGCAAATCAAAGCATATCGCAACTTGACTGTCATTCTTTAATAATTTGCACTTTCTTTTGCTTTTTAGCTTCTTTAGCTGCCTCTGCCTTCCTTAAATGAAGTTCTTTTTCAACTTCAGCTGTTTGCTTCTCACCAGGCGTGCCGTAGGCTAATTTTCATTTGTAACTTGTCACCAGTGACACAGGTGTCGTGTGAAGTCTGTGGAATCTTAGATTGAATTTTGTTTTGAATATAAATCTGTAAAGGCTTTTTTTTCAAGTTCCACATTTTTTTCTTCTCTACAAAATTTTTCGTACAGTTTTCACATAATTGACACATTCAAGCCTGGGTTTAGTTATCTTTGAGTTACTCACTCTATGACCAGCCAAGTTATAGTTACATGATCTTTCTTCCTCATGACAGGCTGCAATTCTAAGGCACCATTTAAAAACGATGTCTGAAGCTCCCACTTACCTAGCTCCCACTATTTATAAAATATTGATTCCCTCTGTTCGTAAGGAATCTTTTCGTTGCAATGAAACCTACACCGTTGATTATATTCACGTAACTTTTTTGACCCGTGTCTTAGCCTTTTTTTCTTGTTGTCCTTGTAAAATAACTTATATTGTAACCATTTACAAAAAAATATGATCAAAATTGTTCTTAATAACACTTATGTCAACTACAACTAAACTGTGATGGTTTGTGGATTCGTGGTAAAGGGATCTAAGTGCTTTTGGGCCCCTAGCGTTCCAAGTTTGAACTTATCAATACTCAGTGGTTAAGGGGTACCACGCTAGATGTCAGCACCTATCAAAACAATCACTTGGATCTATTCACCACCAAATAGATTAGTATTTTCACAACTCATTCATGCACCTAACTCATTTTTTTCAAAAATGTTACTTAGACCTCTTGTCCTCTAAGGTCCTTATATATTATGTTCCCATTCTACCACAATGTAGCGTAAGATGTAGTTCCTTTCCTATAATTTTGCCTGCTTTTGCTAGTCTATCCACTATTTCATTACCTGTTATACCTATATGTATTTTTATTCATAAATAAATGACTTTTTGTTGTGAATCTTATAGAAGATTGGGGATTGGGTTGGGAATTCTATTGGTAGATTAAATCTTGGTATAGGTATCGGGTTTGTTCTTTTGCTGGTAAAAGCAAACCATAAAAATCTCTGGTAAATGCCTGATAGTGACAAATAGGTCACAACTGATCTACCTACGAAATCCCTGGGCAATATATGGCGTATTATCGGAATACGTTATATAGCAGAAGGAGGATAATGAAAGGAGGGTTTCGGCGAATTGAAACCGGAACACACCAGCGAACCCTTTCCAACCCGCACTAAGGCAGAGTGGTAAGAAACGCTCTACAATAGCTATAATCATGGCCGTAAGCCCAAATTGGTCCAATTGGAAGAACTTAAAACGAACAGAAACTCCGTGCTACAGACTAATAGAAATATTGACAGGGCAAGACCGAATTTCAAATACAATCCTCCAAGAAAGGCTCCAGTACACACCACTGAGAGAGGTAGCCGAGAACAGAACTCCACCATGCCACAAAAATAATTCTTAAGACCAGAGAACAGAAATAGAATTCAGAGGATGTACCGAGAAAAACATGGGTTGATAAACCATCTAATGAGAGTCTAGTCAGGTGGTTGCTGAAGAGAGCCAAGCAGGGTAATAGGCACGGTACTAAAAATAGTAGGTACCTATAGGAAAATATGTCCAGGAGTCCAGATACATAGAAAACCAGGTAACCTGAAGAGAATGCTGTTCCATAAAGTAAACGGTACAGAAGCGAACCATTAGCAGAAGTAGAAAAAAAAGACGGGTTCGAAAGAATATTTAGTGTGACACGAAATATCGAGACACGTGCAGTAATCTTGCGGTATACAGTAATATACATATTCTACATACATATACACTTCCCCATATATCCCGTTTTTTTCTTTGTTTTTAAATCCATTACAATAAAATATAACGTTAATCAAAATGAAGTAATTAAACATAAATGCAAGATAATAATGAAAATGTAAATGATGAATAAATTCTATATTATATATAATGAAAGTTGAAAATTACTTAAATAATTAAACATTAAATTTTTAAAGAAAACATGATTTTTTAAATTCTAAATAACTTAAATATGTGGGGTTATTATAAAAAATTGTAATAATTCAGTAATAATCATACATAAAATTTCATTAACCCACGTATAGTATTATACCGCGCTATAAAGAAATATTCACTTCCATCGGCACTCCCCAAGTACCACAGGCACTTTATTTTATTTTATTTTTATTCCTATTTGAGTTTCTCCCAAGTTCTTTGTAAATTGTGACACTAGAGTTAAAAATAAATATTTAACTATTTATTAAATTAAAATTAAAATTGTATTAAAAATAAATATTTTTAAAGTTTATATGATAGAGAAAAAAGTAAAAACATTTAAAACAGCTTGTCTAGGAGACCGGTGGGAGTCAATGATGATCAGTTCTAAAGAAAAATCGGTTTCGGAAAATCGGGAAAAAGAAAAATTTTCGAGCTTTTCCGGCTCTGTACCTTCTTTTGATAGGTACATTTTTCGACTCCGGTAGGGATGCCAGGTCTGGGGATTTTTCCTCAGAACTGGGGAAAATTGAGAATATTAGGCAACGAGCAAAAAGACAAAAGAGGGAATCTAATCCTTATGAAATGGAGACCAAAAAAGTGGCCTCTGATAGCGGACATATCCGGAAATGCGAATGCGCCAAATTTAAAATTTCCGACACTTATTAACAGTAGCTATATAATATTTTTCAGAATGTGTTTTAGACGAGAAAGTTTTAATTAATTGTTAACAATAATAGTCTAAAATGCGACACGATTGTGAAAAAACTTCAATATAAATAAGATTTCATGTGACATTTGGGACAAACAATAACATAACCCAACTAAATTTGATGTCAAACAAGGAGACTCTCTTTCCTTGTTTAATGTGGCCTCTAAAGATCGCACTTCCTGTCTAACAATATTTTTGCCCCCACTACCTTTACATTCCCTCTTTTGTCTTTTTGCTCGATGATATTAGGGGACTGGGAAATTTTTTTTAAAATGACTAATATCTGGGGAAATCAAATTGGCTAAAATATGTTATCAAATTTAGTAAAAAAAAGTTATTTTTAAAAGTCCAGTAATTATGACAAAATTAAATGTACTACAACGACAAAATAAGATCACGTTGAGTGATATAGACTACACTCAATACAGTTTGATGAATTGGCGCTACGCAATGAAGTGGGAAGTGAACTGAGAGGTGGAGAGCCGTCGCTTAAGGTGTCGGGTTTGTAGAAACGCAGTCGAGAGGCTTAGGCATCTCGGTCACCGGTCTACACTCCTAATATCCGAGACGAGAGTCTCGTGGGATCACTCTACTCTCATTTCACAAGAGCCAGGTGAGGTTAAACGAGCACCACCAAAAGTGTCGTCGGTGTCTCGGCACGTACCCACCTGGATGATTTAAGAGTGGTAGAGGAGAGATCCTCAGCGGCGACCTATCTACGTGCGAGGTGGAATTCTTCCGCCTGCATCATCTTTCTGCCCCAGGGGGACAACGGACGGGTGACGTAATCGCAACACAGGTACTACGGAGAGAGTGGAGCCCCACGATGTTTCGGCATCGTGCCACCCTCATTTGGTGTCGGACTCGTAGTGGCAGTGGAGTCGCTTACGGTCGTATGCCTTTCAGGCCAGGAAGACCAGGGTCTAGCCAAGTCTCGTATTTGGTGGGTCACGAATTTATCAATAACACTGTCATCTATTATGAACTACTCTGTAGGTCTGGGTTTCTCCGACTTACAAGAAACAAATAAAATTATCAAGACTCTCAGTAGTCATGAGGCATTGTCATTGTCATTTCTGTAATTCTATATAATAACTGCCATAAACTGTCAATAATCTCAAAACCAATTACTATGCCGGTCAGTGTCACCAATAGGACTTAAACGCTTCTCATTTCTTTCGAGTCGACTGTGTATCATTGCAGTGTTCATGCTCGAACTGTAAGTTTGTAATTTGTAAAACCGGTTCAGTGGACCGTGTGCTTCTAGCGAAGTAATAGAATTTTGTGACTCGTAAGTAATTGTTTTATAATAAAACTTTATTTTTTAGATATTATGGATTATGAAAAAAAAACAAAAAGATTGTTAGCCCTTTTTGAAGAAGTTTTGACAGGTGATGAGTATGATCATGGATAGTAATCGGGAGAAGAAGATCATGCAGAAGAAAACTTGAAGGGAAGCCATACGGAACAGGAAAATAAGGAATTAGATGATGAGACAGATTTTGACTAGACGAGCTTAACACTCTGCTCTACGAAAATGGGAGAATACTTGAATAATTCTTTCATGTATTGCTTCCATCTCTCAAGGAAGAGCAAGAGATAGAAGTAAGTGTTTCTGGATGTTCAGGACCAGAAATAACGCTCAGTGAAGTAACATATGCAATAAAAATACTAAAAGCCAATAAAAAACCTGAACCTAATAACATACAAGCTGAAATATTGAAACTATTTGAAAACAACCAACTCAAACTTCTAACGAGCCTACTGAACAAAATCTATGAAACTGCAGAATTTCTTACAGACTGGCTAGTTTCCACCTTCATCCCTCTCTCCAAAAAGGCAAATGCAACAGATGCTCTGATTACAGAATTATAAGCTTAATGAGCCATGCACTCAAAATCCTTCTTTCTGTTATTCACTCTCGCATATATAGAAAACTTGAAGAAAACATTAGCAGTGTTCAGTTTGGGTTTAGAAGCGGACTGGGAACGCGAGAGGCCCTATTTTCCATACAAGTATTGATACAAAGAGCTCGAGACGTAAATTGCGAAGTCTATGCATGCTTTGTAGACTTTGAAAAAGCATTTGACAAGGTGCAACATCAAAAATTATTTCAGATACTGAAAGAATCTAGTATTGATGACAAAGATTTACGCCTAATTAAAAATTTATACTTACAGCAAAGTTCAACTGTACCAGTAGACAACGAAACCTCACAAGAATTCACGATAAAACGGGGAGTACGTCAGGGCTGCATTTTGTCACCGACGTTGTTCAATACTTACTCGGAAATGCTGTTCAGAGAAGCTATTGATGGTTTAAGAGAAGGTATAAAAATCAATGGTGAAATCATAAACAATTTAAGATATGCGGACGATACGGTTTTGATTGCTGATAATGCGGAGGATCTGCAAACATTAATAGACCGTGTAGTGGAAGCCTGTGACAGATACGGCATGAAATTAAACTGTAAGAAGACCAAAATTCTTGTAGTAAGTAAAAACGACGTAATACAGCACCAATTCACAGCTAATAATGAACCCTTGAAAATAGTCGACAAAATTACATATCTTGGATGCAGCCTAAATAAGGAATGGGACCACTCACAGGACATAAGATGTCGCATAGAAAAGGCGAGAACTGTCTTCAATCGCCTCAGGGAGATTGTATGTAATATGCACCTGAACATTGATATAAGAACACGAGCTTGAGATGCTATGTATTTTCTACCCTTTAGTTGTTAGTCGAAGCCAGGACCTTGACGGAGGCAACATCCAAACGATTAGAAGCCTTCGAAATGTGGTGCTACCGCCCCATGCTCAGAATTTTCTATATCTATCATGTTACAAACAACACAGTGATCCAACGTATGAATAAAGATCTGGAATTATGCATATCGTGAAAATCAGAAAGATGACATACTTAGGGCATGTGATGCGCAATTTTACAAGGCAAATTAGAAGGCAAAAGATCTCAAGGGCGCAGAAGGACATCGTTGTTGAAGTACATCAGACAGTGGGCAGGAATGACTACCATACATCTATTGACAGAGCAGCTGTCAACAAAGTTGTATGAACCAACGTGATTGCTAACATCCACAGAAGCCAAAAGCCGATTTTTAGATATCTGGAACAATCTAGGTATTTGATACTGATATGTTGCAAATAATTGTTGATGGACCAATACAAAAATAAAAGCAGAAAAGCAGAAGTTCAGTCGCAACAGTACACAACAAACATTGATGAAAGTCGTGCCCTTTTAGGTCTCTTATATCTTCCAGGTGTAAAAAAGGCACGTCATCTTAATACAACAGATTTGTGGTAAACGGGCGGCACTGGTATAGAGTTCTTGGGTAGAGAAGATTCTAAACTTGACAATATTAGAACGTCTAGCAAGCCTACTCAAATTATAAAAACGCATCCATAAGAGAAAGCTGGAGTACTTCGAACAAGCAATGAGAGGTACCAAATATGGAATGCTACAAAATATCACGCAAGGGAAAATAGCATACAAACGCAGTCCTGGACGAAGAAAGACTTCACGGTTGAAGAACTTGCGAGGATTGTATGGTATTGATACAAGTATGCTATTTAGGGTGGCAGTGAATAAAATTAAAATAGCTATGATCGTTCTGAAAGGACATGGTACATGAAGAAGAAGAAGTAGCCACTGAACATTGAAAACGGCAATAAAGAATCGCACAAAAATCAAATTTCTAAGTTATGTACCACAACTTTATATTGCATTTAAGAAACACGTCAGAGATTATATTTTGACAGCTGTCAACAAATACACAAACGAATTCACTTGGAATATAAGAATCTGAAAAATAAATGAATCTGTTCAGATATTTTCCTTAAGAGATGAAAAGTACCAAATTAGGAGTATTCCATACGTTTTTTTACGTAGTATAACATTTTATCGTAAAATATTTGACAGTTTCTTTTTGAAATAGTTAGAAACAATCACACAAAAATCTAGGAACAAACTGAGTTACCCAAAAGCTTACTCGCCATTAACTTTTAAAATAATTTAATTAAAATAATCATTTTTAAATGGTACCTGTCCACCATTTTAAATCATTACGTTACTAAAATATCACAAAAACATGTTCAGGTACCTTAGTTTACTTATTGACTTCAAAATTTATTATTGTAAGTTTTGTGGTCCAGAAAATAGTTGTTAGAGGTGAAGTTTTCGAGGCGCATTGTATATTTTACATTGTATCTCCGATATTGCAATTTTCTTTTTAATTTAATATCGCCTATTTTTCAAGTTTAGAAAATATCCGTTGCCTTTGCTGTTTTCCTCAATATTTTCAAAGAAGTTTGTTTGAACTTTAGCCACAGTATATAAAAAATAGCACGTGCATGACTTAGAAAATACGCAAGCGTATTGTGGGTTAATAAAGCTGCAGCAACAACGCATTAAACCAAAGGCTGTAATTCAAAAAAGTAGAGGGAAGTCCTCAGGGTGTTCAGTGCAAGATGAACGCTTTTTATGTGACTGTGTCTATAATTCCACTGATTTTGGTGTTTGCGGGATTTAACCACGCTCATGGACTAACAACTTTCGGAAAATCCAATAATCAAGGACAGCCGCCTGTGCAGCCCACAGTTGGTACGACATATCACCGTTTAATTTTTTTATCGATAATTTTTGTTTTTATCGCTTTTATTGCAAAATGGGATGACACGACAGTGCACAGATACCTTCTGTTCATTTTCATATTTAGTGGTTCTGTTCTCATCATGCATACAAGTTTTGTTTGTTACATTTTTACCGTCGCTCTCCTGTTAATTATTCAAACTGGTATATACTTAGTTTAGCGCTTTTTTGTTTATTCACGCTTTAACACTCACTCAATATCATTTATTTTGCACTAGGTATCAAAGAATTTGATTTTTCAAAATATTGGCGAACATTTTTGTTACATTCTTTGGCATATTCAGTTCTAAATTGGTAATTTCATTGAAAAAAACTCTTTTTTCTTTTATTTCTCTATATTTCGCTGATTTTTGTCAGCTTCATCAGGAGACAACTAAAATATGGTTAAAATTTGTATAAATATAAGGTGAGGATAAACAATGAATTACATACAGATTTAGAGTTAAAAATATTTAAAAATATTCTTGTCCATAATATATGTTCAAAACAGTGCTAATAATATTGGTTAAAAGCACCTAGGTCATTTGTAATTAAATATAAAAAGGAAAAAAAAACAACCAAGAGACAATTAAAACACAATAAATTACACATTAAAAATATACAGGGTGATTTAAAATATAATTGTAAACAGAAAAATTATTTGAACATACTAAGAATATTACAGTAGATATTGCTCAACTGTCCCGTGTCTGCCTTGTAATTTACTGCACATTTTTTTCTATTAATATGAAACATTTCTAAAAACAATCTTTTTTGTAATTATTCTCTTGCTGTAGAACCCTGACATTTGAGTAGTCAAATTGATGCCCAGTTTTTAAGTAATGGTCAACTTCCGCACATGTATTCTTCTTTTTTGTGCAGTCACTTTTGTGCTGTGTGGCCCTTTGTTTTAACCATTGAGAAGTTTGGCCAACATAACAGCTCTGGCAATCCAAACAAGGCAGTTTGTAGATAACATTAGTTTTTTACAGTGGTGTCTTGTCTTTTACTTAGAAAACAGTTGTCGATTTTCTAATAAATTATATTGAACAATTTTAATGTTGGTAAATTGTTTAAATAAACTAGTCACAGAAGGTGTTAACTGTTTTATTAATGGCAGTTTTTTATATTGGATTGTTTGTACTGCTCCAATATCAGTAAGACCGTCAAAAATGTCTGAGTTAAATATCAATTTTTTAAGGATATGTTTTTTGAATCTATTATTTTGAAAGATGTTTAACAGCAAATTTAAATTTTTGTTTATGAATTTATTATCACTAATATGCCTTACCCTATTCTTCAGTGAAATCACTGTATTAAACTTTTGATGAGTAGGATGATTTGAAAATATCGATAATTTTTGTTTTTATTGCTTTTATTGCAAAATGGGATGACACGACAGTGCACAGATACCTTCTGTTCATTTTCATATTTAGTGGTTCTGTTCTCATCATGCATACAAGTTTTGTTTGTTACATTTTTAGCGTCGCTCTCCTGTTAATTATTCAAACTGGTATATACTTAGTTTAGCGCTTTTTTGTTTATTCACGCTTTAACACTCACTCAATATCATTTATTTTGTACTATCAAAGAATTTGATTTTTCAAAATATTGGCGAACATTTTTGTTACATTCTTTGGCATATTCAGGTCTAAATTGGTAATTTCATTGAAAAAAAAAACTCTTTTTTCTTTTATTTCTCTATATTTCGCTGATTTTTGTCAGCTTCATCAGGAGACAACTAAAATATGGTTAAAATTTGTATAAATATAAGGTGAGGATAAACAATGAATCACATACAGATTTAGAGTTAAAAATATTTAAAAATGTTCTTGTCCATAATATATGTTCAAAACAGTGCTAATAATATTGGTTAAAAGCACCTAAGTCATTGGTAATTAAATATAAAAAGGAAACAAAAACAATTAAGAGACAATTAAAACACAATAAATTACACATTAAAATATACAGGGTGATTTAAAATATAATTGTAAACAGAAAAAATATTTGAACATACTAAGAATATTACAGTAGATATTGCTCAACTCTCCCGTGTCTGCCTTGTAATTTACTGCATATTTTTCTCTATTAATATGAAACATTTCTAAAAACAATCTTTTTTGTAATTATTCTCTTACTGTAGAACCTTGACATTTGAGTAGTCAAATTGATGCCCAGTTTTTAAGTAATTGTCAACTTCCGCACATGTATTCTTCTGTTTTGTGCAGTCACTTTTGTGCTGTGTGGCCCTTTGTTTTAACCATTGAGAAGTTTGGCCAACATAACAGCTCTGGCAATCCAAACAAAGCAGTTTGTAGATAAAATAATTTTATTTCCAGTTGGTGTCTTGTCTTTTACTTAGAAAACGGTTGTCGGTTTTCTACTAAATTATATTGAACAATTTTAATTTTGGTAAATTGTTTAAATAAACTAGTCACAGAAGGTGTTAACTGTTTTATTAATGGTAGTTTTTTTATATTGGATTATTTGTACTGCTCCAATATCAGTGGGACCGTCAAAAATGTCTGAGTTAAATATCAATTTTTTAAGGATATGTTTTTTGAATCCATTATTTTCAAAATGTTTAACAGCAAATTTAAGTTTCTGTTTATGAATTTATCACCACTAATATGCCTTACCCTATTCTTCAGTGAAATCACTGTATTAAACTTTTGATGAGTAGGATGATTTGAAAAAAAGTTTATATATCTTCCAGAGTGTGTTAGATTTTGATACCAATCTATCAATATTTTGTTTTGGTCAGTTCTTATTAATTTGGTGTCCAGAAATGATATCGAACAATCATTTTCAATCTGTAAAGTAAATTGGATATGTTTGTTAAAGTTATTGAAAATGTTCAAGGTATTTTTGAATTTGTAAAGTAGGAACACAACATATAAGATCGTCTACTCTCCCCTTGTTCTTGCAATTGTGTTCATAAGAATCTTTGTTTCCTAGGATATGATACTTTCTATTTTTGTTGTTGTCTGTGCTATTTCTTTACCCACTTTCATTAGAGTTTCAGTAAATATCGTGTTTATTTCATCGATATGTTTGTATTCTATATCTTCCTTGGTCGGCAATATTTCCTTTATTCTCTCTTCGTACTTCTGTTTTTCTTGTTTTAGTTTTTTCATGTCTAATCTCTGATTATTTTCCAGTTTCTTTCTTGTTTCAAATCTACTATCAACGATCAGCTTGGATTTTTGCGTTGAAAGAACATAATCAATTTCGTTTGTAGTTTCACCATTGGAACTAATCCATGTCCATTTTCTTTGGGGTTTTTTCTTAAAGAATGTACTCATTGAATATAGTTGCTTCTCCTCCAAGTAATTCATCAATGTGTGTCCTCTATCATTTCTTTTGCCGTATCCATGGTGTCCTGCTTTGTCTTCTTCTTTATACAGTTGTTCTCCTATTGAAGTCCCCGATTATTAGCGTTAATTTTGATTTCTTTTCTTCCATAGCTGTTGTTATGTCTTCGTAAAAATGTTCAATATCTTCATCGCTGTAGGTACTTGTTGGAGCGTATTGGCATTAAGAATAAGAAAAATCGGAAAAAAATAAAAGGCATAAAATTCTTAAAAATATACTTTAATGGAAAGAATACCCAGAATGACATGTTGGCAAGTTCAAGTAGTACATAAAGAAACAACAAAGTAATGGAAATAGTTATATCAACCTTTGTAAAGCATATTTTTTCGACATGTTTATTTTTGGAACCCCAATCTATGAATAGAAAATATATATTATTAGTCTCACTAGCATCTTTTATTTACCATTTTCTACTGAATAATCGCTACCTTAATTTCTTTTAATTCTTTCTGGCTTGTGAATAATTTCTACCGATATTAAGAGTCTTCTATTTAGATTGCTAGTGCAGTATGGAAATTAAGCAGGGAAGTCTGCTATTTCTTGGACCTACCTAACTTGACCACCTATTTTTAACCCTAGTTTTATTTAACGCAATAATTTTATTCACGCTGAGTTGATCTAGAGATCAAACCCAGGCCTTCTGCGTGACAGTTTGATCTATTCGGCATTTAACTACAATACTTATTGCAGTGACTGTTGCATTTTTTATGAATTGTTAAGAACGTACATAGTTTTCATTCTTCATGCATTTCAGATCTTTTAATACATATCTAAAATATTTTTACGAGATAATAGCATACTGATTCAGGCCCCATTTTATTCATTTTCCGTTTTTCAAAGCTTTGCATATCTGGTTTACCTCAACTCTAATTCTAAGAGCCAATTCTGCCGTTGTCACAGCAGAACGGCTTTTAATGGATAAAACAAAATAAACAAAAAATCCAGTTGGACTCAATATGTCTTTAGTATTTTAACAGTTCCACTCCTGTTGGAGAAGTATGGAAGAAAATACGTCAAATTTCAGCACCCTCAATATTTCGTCTCAAAATAAGTAATCAAATTATCATACCTTCGCTTGAAACTATTAACACATTAGCTAAAAACTACAGAGAAATGTTTTTTAATGAAAATTTTGACCCTGTATTTCTGGAAAACAAACTAGAGGCCAAAAGGTCTAACTTTTTTTGAAAATTACAGATCCTGTAGTTGATGAAAACATCTAAAAGAAACAAGCCCTGGTCCTGATAATTCCAGTATCCTACTGTTTTCTTAAAACACCTATCCGCGTTTGTTAAAAATTACATGATTCAATGATTTAACATCATCTGGCACCAACACCAGTACCCATCTGTTTAGTTAAAATCTATCATTCTCCCATTTCTCAAAAGTCAAAAATCTCGTATAGACCCTAATTTTTATAGACCAATCAGCCTAACTTGTTCAATGAGTAAGCTGCTAGAAAAAATTATCAACTCAAGGCTGATTTAGCATCTAGATAATTCAAATTTATTTATACCTAACCAAAATGGTTCTCAACAAACCGATCTAGGATAAACAACATATTAGACGTAGAAAGTGATATTTATGAATCCATGACAACAGAATAACATCATATTTGACTTAAGAAAAATATTTAATACATGTTGGAAATACAACCGTTTATAAAAGATACAGTTATGGAATATTGGTGGAAATTGCCTTAATTTTATTAAGAACTTCTAGAAAATAGATCGTTTGGTGTAAAAGACAACTACTAGTCCAAAACACAGGGGGAAGAAAGTGGGACCCACAACGCTCAAGTAATAATCCCACACTTTTCTTAATCGCCACAAATGACATCATCAAAAACCTCATAAAACCTTTAAAAACACGTTTATATACAGATAACTTGGTTGTTTATGTAATAGGCAAATATATAAGTTTAATTTAAACAGTTTTCCAAAGTGTTTTATAACAAACTCTAAAAGTGGTCTCGTGATACATGTTTCCAATTCTCGGTTACAAAGGCCGTAGGAATGGTGTTCTCTAAAAAAAACCTTACAAATAATTTCAATATCAAATTTTTCAATACATGTATTTCTATCCTTCAAATCATGTGAAAAACTCTTAGGCATGTGGTTTGATATACAGCTTACTTGGAAAGAGCACATTAGGCAGTTAGATAACTTGGATAACTGCCTAATGTGCTGATTAACATTGTCAAATAGATACTGGGGCCCTAATTGCTCTACACTGATAACAATCTACAGAACTTTAATGTGATCTGCATTCCCATATTGTTTAAACAGCTAGACTTTATCCACAACACCAGTGGCGTAACAAACTCCGTCAGGACCCCCCCGCAAAATTATAAATGGGGTCCACTTTAAAAAATTACTAAATGCGAATTGGTTAACAAAAACTTATAATTATGTGTTAGTGTATTGATGCACTGTTTATAACAACTAACATTTTTCATCTTTATTGGTAGAGAATAAAATAGAACATAAATTAATAAATGATTATATTATTACATAATATTATTCTATGAGATGAACAACTTTCTTCGTGCACTACTATCAGCGAATATATCTACAATTTTATTATTATCTATCTGATGGGCAATCTTATTTTCGATACTTATAAGCGCTAGAGAAGATAACCGTGTTTCTTGACATTGTACTACGAAGATATGATTTTATTAATTTAAGTTTAGAAAAAGATCTCTCTGAACTAGCGGTCGTGACGGGTAAAGTTAAAAAGAACATGTACGCATGACACACTTCTGGTATGCAAACACTAGTGCAATGAAAATCTATGAGAATAATTTTGGCTGCATCATAAATAGAGTTTGCCAATTACAACTGCGTCCATAGTGCAGTTGCCCCAAAAACTCATTACTTAAATCTGACAGGTACGCAGCAACTAATTTACTGGTTTCGGCAAAAAATTCTGGATTCGATTTAAAAATATATCCACTTCTAGGATCTAAGACTTTAAAATCGTCGTTTACTTTGTACATACTTAAAAACCTAGCTTGAATTTGTTGAATGACTACATCCAGATTTCCGAAAAACACGCCTCTTCTATATCTTTCTTCAGGGTTTGAGATACATTGATCTTATAATAATTCATCGAAATGCTTCTTAACTCTACCAAACCTATTGATATTAAAAGTACAGGGCAAGCCACAACAAGTAGCAAAATTTTTGGATTCTTGTAAAAATGACGTATAGTTTTGCCTAAGATTTGATAAAAATTCTTTACAGTTAAGTAAAAGTACTGTTGCGCGTGAGAAATCCATATTTTGGGCTACAAAAGAGTGACAGCTAAATTTATAGATTCCAAAACTTTATTTTGTAAAATAGTTAGAAAGACAAATTCAAACTGTTCCATTTTACTTTTTAAATTATTAGCTGTCATTCTCTCCTCACGATCTGTGGTAGTTAATATTATTTTAGACAGTGTTTTTAAAATTGTTATGTAGTTCTGCTTTACACCAAGCACAGTTTGAAATCTGGATGACCACCTAGTCACCGATAACGTTTTTAGAGTAAGCGATTTTGGTTGGAAATTTTTCTGCATTGTTAGCAAATGATCCCATCTTTTAATACGTTTGCCAAAAAAATTATAAATACTTTGTATGGTATCGTAATAATTGCGAACTTCTAGTATATTATTTCTTGCATCCTGCAGCACCAAATTTAAATTATGAGATGCACAATGGATGTATGCAGCTTGGGGTTGGGCGGCTTTAATTTTCTTTTGCATTCCGGAGTAAAGGCCACTCATATTTGCTGCACCGTCATATTCCTGTCAGCGACACTTTGTAACTGATACACTATGTTCTTTTAAGAAAGATAAAATTAAATTTTAAATATCTTCTCCAGTTTGGCTATGTATATCACAGAAACCTAAGAATGATTCATTAATTTTTATATTACTAGGAACATAAGTAATTGGATCTCTTTCAATAGAAACGTACCTAATTATGACTGATAATTGGTCTGTTTTAGAGATGTCTTGTGTTATTTTTATTAACATAGAAAAAAATAAGCTATTTTGAATATTAATTATAAGAGAATCTGTAATTGAATTTCCTAATAAAGTTAATAATTCATTTTGAATTTTTGGACTTAAATATCTTGTTTGATATTTATGTTTTTGTATTAATTCGCCTAAAAAATTGTCGTATTTAGCCAATAAATTAACTATTTCTAGATAATTGCCACTATTTGCATCACTAACTATTTCCCTATGTCCTCTAAATGGTATATTCATAAGCGCTAAATTTAAAATTATATCTACTATCCTTATTAAAATATTTCTCCAAAAAGATTTTTTTCTTCTAAATTCACTCTCCGTACAATACTCAAAAGATTTGTTACTATTGTTCATGTCATAAACAGCCAAGGCGTGGAGGTGAATTAAAGATTTTTCATGAACCTTAACATTTTTTAAAGACCCTGCCAATCCTTCACTCCTTTAATCCATGCAGAATTATATGACTGTGCTGTGAAAGTAGGAAGCCTTTATTATATTACGAATAGCTTTAAAGATTAACAAACCTTTATTTAATAACCACATTCATTAATGAATATATAAATCTCTTTACCAATAGTATCAAACACAAATATTACTACATATGAGCAAATATGAATAGTCACCTAACCCAATTTGACAAACTTATTAATAGTCATGCAGAGATCAAGCATTATCTAGATTTAATTCTCAGTCAGCGTTACGATCATTGTTACCAAATCTTTACAGATGCATCCAAGTGTGACAGAGGAGTAAGCGCTGCATTGGTTACCCCAAGCGATACATATCAATTTCTTCTCCCAACGTACGTCACGATTTTCTACGCCGAGCTCTATGCAGTGCTCAAAGCTATCGTGCATATCAATTCTAATGACATTGTCTATGTCAAAAAATGCTGAATAAGAAGCAATTAGTGGCGGCTCGTCATAATTGCATATTTGGGGGGAGGGAGTGTGGGAACAAAAATTTGCGTTAAAATAAAATAATATTTTTTCAATAGCTTTTAATGAAATAAATTTTTCGATAACTATTCCATCGAAATTGTTTATATCAATATGGATAATTTCTCTATATTGACAACACGGCTAGACTATTTAGTCAGTCATCTCACATACAATTTTCTTTATGTACTAAAAAGCTGAAAGATCATTCCGTTCTGCTGTATTATTCTGTCTAGTATTATTAAAGGTACGAGGTCTGGTTATTAAATAACGAGACTGCTTATGAAAAAGAGTTTTAATTGAAAAATTATTCTACAATCCAATGCTCTCTTTCAATATATTCCCCTTCTCTCACCACACACTGTTCCATTCGTTTTTTCCATTGGTCAAAACAATGCTGGAAGTCTTTTTTGTTAGAGCTTTTAGGAGTTCCGCCGTTTTTCACTTCACCTCTTCCATCGTCTCGAACCGGATTCCTTTTAAGGCAGACTTTATCTTCGGAAACAGGAAAAAGTCACAGAGTGCTAAATCAGGCGAGTACGGCGGGTGTTTGAGCACTAAAATGCCTCTAGCGGCTAAATAACGCTTCACAGACAGCGCTTCATGGGCAGGTGCGTTGTCCTGGTGCAGGATCCACGTCTTGTTTTTCCACAACTCCGGCCGTTTCTTACAAACTTGCTCTCGCAGCGTTGCCAAAACTTTCAAATAGTAGGTTTGGTTTATAGTCTGGAACCCATTTAGTCATCACGATGCCGTTAATGTCGAAAAAACGATTATCGTGGCTTTAAATTTTGATTTCGACATCCTTGCTTTTTCATTCTTCTTCTTTCATGCTTTTCATCCTTGCTTGACTCTTCTCAAGCTTGACGGACGAGCTTTTGGTCAGGCGTTAAATTTTTTTGGGACCAACTTCACATAGCCTTTGTTCATGTTCAATTTGCCACGTAAAATTTTTCTGATAGTTTCTGTATCGGCGTTTACAGGCTCAGCAATCATCCGAATGCTCAGACGACGATCTTCGCGCAAAATTTCATTTATTTTGGTCACTGTTTGCGGAGACCTGTCACAGAGACAGGTCGACCTGTACGTTGGTCATCTTCGGCACTCTCTCGACCTTCAGAAAACCGTTTATACCATTTGAAAAGTCGGAGTTTTTTTTTTTTAAATAGGTAAAGAAATAATAATAAGACTTACTCACAATCAATTTAATTTAACAATCTGACGACCGGTTTCGCTTTCTATAATTTGCAAAGCATCTTCAGGTCGAGATACAAAGTTAAACTAATGCTGCAATAAAATAAACCCAATTAGGGTGGTGTCTCATAAAGATAAAATAAACAAATAAATAAATTAGTTCATACAAATTATAGTAATTATGCCAATATTACATGTCTGTGGTTTTCAAAATGAATAATTTGAATATATAAAAGGTAGTAACAGACAAGGTAAGGCCCACAATTGGTATAAAGTAGCAATCTTTTGTTGTAATAAATTAATAAATGAGCAAATAAATAAAACAAACAAACATTACTTACATGCCGGTACTCTATTAATTAATGGATGGTAGGTCATGGTTGCAAAAATCATGTATTGTTGATTGGAGAACTTTAATGAGCTATTGCAGTTGTTTTGACAATAAACGGGAAGTTCTTGAGGAGAACAGATTTGATCCAATGAATTAGAGATAGGTATATTGTTGTTGTTTGTCAGATGAAAGTGATGTTCTTTACTATTGTATTAATTAAATTATTTACACTTATAACAGAGATATATTTTGGAATGTGTGTTATTTATTGAGTATTTATGTAATGAAGGAGACAGTTCTATGACAATGAATAAGAGTAGCTGTACCGATTGTGTGGTTGTGCAATTTTTTGACTTGCAATTATCAAGTCTATTGGCAAAATTATTAAAGTATTGTAAGGTCAATTATGTAAAAAGGTATATAAAAGTATATAAAATTATTATAACTTAAGAATGATTAGGGACAAATTAAACACACATAAACAGGAAACAGAAACACTAAATGACGGGACAAACATTGAATTTAAAACTAAAACTTGGGGATGGAAGAAACTGTTAGCACTACATCTCACTTGTTGGAAGAAATGAGTTTTTTCATATTTAATCTATTAGATTTAAGAGGTAAATTTTACATATGTAGGTTGAAGTGTGACAGTTCTTCTTCTCTTACTGAATACTGTAAGTTTAGTTATTCAGTATTATGGAGTATGTTGATATTAATGAATGTATCAAAATTTGTTTTAATTTTGAAATCAAAAGTAAATTGATGTTTTAATATTGGCATACTTTAACAATTTTAATTAGTAAGTTTCAAATTCAAAAATGTTTATATGGTAACAATGTGAATAATTGAAATACATCATTTGTTATAACTAACCAATTTTAGTCTAAATATTTCAGAACAAATTAAAATGATTATTTAGTAAATACAAACAAGTGTACTTGTAATTGAAAGATATAACAAATTTACAAATTGCCTGAGATTTTTTATTTGAAATGATTGTCGGTCTGAGCTATCTATTGTGGTGTATGAGCATTTCTTAAAATATTTTATTTAAATTGTAATAATTAATAATTAAATAAAGTAGTAATTGGGTGAATATTGATGATTATTTAAATTTTGAATTCGAGTAATTGACTGACTTAAATCTTGAGTAATTAGTTGGTAATACTAATTTATGACAATTGGAACCGGAAATTGATTCCATCCCCGGGCAGCAGGTACACATTTAAACCGGTGTAAAATATATTTTATTTCAATTCTTTGTCTCATACGAACAGACATTCCTCAAACCGACAAGAACACTGGTGAGTTTTTTACAGTAGTTTTAGTAAGAATTTTTAAAAATTTTTGATTAAAATTAAAATCTGTTTTTGAAAAGTAATATTTCTATTTAAATTTTAAATCTAAACAGGATTATGAATAGTATAGATATATGTAATCCGAATAGCTAGTCTGAACAATTTTCAGTCATGTTGGAAATCCATAAACCACGTGTTGAGTTTGAAATGAAATTGTTGTAAATTAAGTAAATTGTCGAAACCAGATGGAATGCAATAATAATTATTATGGGTTAAATAAGTTGAGGTACCATACCAGTTCATTACTGATGTTTAATTTAGTTTTAGGAAAATTTTATTTTTATTGGTGATATGTTGAAGAAAAGAAAAGAGGAGAAATTCTGTGAACACGAAATTCGATCCATCATGGTGTGCTGGATTTTAATTTTATGTTGAAGATTTAAAACAAACTGAGAAGTATATCAAACCTGTATATCAGATGTATTTTATTAAATGGGTTCTTGGACAAATTGTTGTTTCTATGGTATTGAAGTAACTACCAAGTATTGTGTGATGTTAAAAGTTGATGTTTGTGGTAACAATACTCTAAGTATATGGATCTACTGTAGAAAACGAGAAATGGAGTAGGTTCAGGTAATATTATTTATATGGATAAAATTATTTTATAATAATACTGAATATACTGGTGTGTATTCTAATTCTAATTGTGCATTAAGTGTAACTGTTGTTTGATTTTTTAATGATTTTAATATTTCTAAATGTTCTAGCTATTAAAATCATTAAAAAATCAAACAACAGTTACACTTAATGCACAATTAGAATTAGAATACACACCAGTATATTCAGTATTATTATAAAATAATTTTATCCATATAAATAATATTACCTGAACCTACTCCATTTCTCGTTTTCTACAGTAGATCCATATACTTAGAGTATTGTTACCACAAACATCAACTTTTAACATCACACAATACTTGGTAGTTACTTCAATACCATAGAAACAACAATTTGTCCAAGAACCCATTTAATAAAATACATCTGATATACAGGTTTGATATACTTCTCAGTTTGTTTTAAATCTTCAACATAAAATTAAAATCCAGCACACCATGATGGATCGAATTTCGTGTTCACAGAATTTCTCCTCTTTTCTTTTCTTCAACATATCACCAATAAAAATAAAATTTTCCTAAAACTAAATTAAACATCAGTAATGAACTGGTATGGTACCTCAACTTATTTAACCCATAATAATTATTATTGCATTCCATCTGGTTTCGACAATTTACTTAATTTACAACAATTTCATTTCAAACTCAACACGTGGTTTATGGATTTCCAACATGACTGAAAATTGTTCAGACTAGCTATTCGGATTACATATATCTATACTATTCATAATCCTGTTTAGATTTAAAATTTAAATAGAAATATTACTTTTCAAAAACAGATTTTAATTTTAATCAAAAATTTTTAAAAATTCTTACTAAAACTACTGTAAAAAACTCACCAGTGTTCTTGTCGGTTTGAGGAATGTCTGTTCGTATGAGACAAAGAATTGAAATAAAATATATTTTACACCGGTTTAAATGTGTACCTGCTGCCCGGGGATGGAATCAATTTCCGGTTCCAATTGTCATAAATTAGTATTACCAACTAATTACTCAAGATTTAAGTCAGTCAATTACTCGAATTCAAAATTTAAATAATCATCAATATTCACCCAATTACTACTTTATTTAATTATTAATTATTACAATTTAAATAAAAATATTTTAAGAAATGCTCATACACCACAATAGATAGCTCAGACCGACAATCATTTCAAATAAAAAATTCTCAGGCAATTTGTAAATTTGTTATATCTTTCAATTACAAGTACACTTGTTTGTATTTACTAAATAATCATTTTAATTTGTTCTGAAATATTTAGACTAAAATTGGTTAGTTATAACAAATGATGTATTTCAATTATTCACATTGTTACCATATAAACATTTTTGAATTTGAAACTTACTAATTAAAATTGTTAAAGTATGCCAATATTAAAACATCAATTTACTTTTGATTTCAAAATTAAAACAAATTTTGATACATTCATTAATATCAACATACTCCATAATACTGAATAACTAAACTTACAGTATTCAGTAAGAGAAGAAGAACTGTCACACTTCAACCTACATATGTCAAATTTACCTCTTAAATCTAATAGATTAAATATGAAAAAACTCATTTCTTCCAACAAGTGAGATGTAGTGCTAACAGTTTCTTCCATCCCCAAGTTTTAGTTTTAAATTCAATGTTTGTCCCGTCATTTAGTGTTTCTGTTTCCTGTTAATGTGTGTTTAATTTGTCCCTAATCATTCTTAAGTTATAATAATTTTATATACTTTTATATACCTTTTTACATAATTGACCTTACAATACTTTAATAATTTTGCCAATAGACTTGATAATTGCAAGTCAAAAAATTGCACAACCACACAATCGGTACAGCTACTCTTATTCATTGTCATAGAACTGTCTCCTTCATTACATAAATACTCAATAAATAACACACATTCCAAAATATATCTCTGTTATAAGTGTAAATAATTTAATTAATACAATAGTAAAGAACATCACTTTCATCTGACAAACAACAACAATATACCTATCTCTAATTCATTGGATCAAATCTGTTCTCCTCAAGAACTTCCCGTTTATTGTCAAAACAACTGCAATAGCTCATTAAAGTTCTCCAATCAACAATACATGATTTTTGCAACCATGACCTACCATCCATTAATTAATAGAGTACCGGCATGTAAGTAATGTTTGTTTGTTTTATTTATTTGCTCATTTATTAATTTATTACAACAAAAGATTGCTACTTTATACCAATTGTGGGCCTTACCTTGTCTGTTACTACCTTTTATATATTCAAATTATTCATTTTGAAAACCACAGACATGTAATATTGGCATAATTACTATAATTTGTATGAACTAATTTATTTATTTGTTTATTTTATCTTTATGAGACACCACCCTAATTGGGTTTATTTTATTGCAGCATTAGTTTAACTTTGTATCTCGACCTGAAGATGCTTTGCAAATTATAGAAAGCGAAACCGGTCGTCAGATTGTTAAATTAAATTGATTGTGAGTAAGTCTTATTATTATTTCTTTACCTATTTGATATGGACTCACACAAGCAACACATTCATGATTTTTTTTTAATTTAACGAGAAATTTCTCATTAATCCATTGCTCATATTTTTCGTCACACGATGTTATCGGCACGAGAAAAAAACACGTTCTTTTCTAACTTCTACAGAAAAAATACTACATACGTGTTTTCGTACTGGAAGAGTAGACACTTTCCCAATGCTGCATTCGTTTACCACTCTTCCCCACTAGGACGCTTTCTGTGCGCGTATTCTCATTATTTAATAGCCAGAGCTCGTATTGTAATGAAAATACTTGGAAAACAGCTAAGAAAGAAGTTTGAGAATAAAACATGGTGGCGGTGGCATATCAATATAAGAAATGACAAGAAAATAGGTTAAACACAGAACCTCAAAACTATAAGTTTGGAAAAATGGAACGAAAGTAGCAGATAACAATAACGTAGTATGATCTAAGGGCATGCCAGATAAGGTTATGCGGCACGCAGTCGAAGGCGTTTTACAGATCGAGAAAAGCTAGGTGCCTGGTTTGTTCTTCTCTTGATTCATTTCCAAAAGCAGTTATGTTCTTAGATTTTAATAATTGTTAAAATTGTAATGTGCATTATTAAGCTTGCATTAATAGAATAAGAACCACTTGTATATCCGTAACCAGCAAATTAAATAGAAAAGCTTATTCCATTTCATCCATTCTACTTTAAATTCTCTGCATGTATATCCAATAGATTCCCCATTGCTTTCTTATCCTGATCCTAGAGTTAAAAATTTTAATCTTTTACAATCATCTCACTATCTTGTAGCAGTACCTTTATCTTCTAAATTTTCTGATGTTTAATGTTTTTCTAATAAATTGCAGTCCTTTTTCTCCATTGTTTCTCTTTGCTTTAATACTCCTTCAGCATTTTCGAACTTTGTTACATAGTACTTGTCTATCTATCTATCTCATTAGCCTTCTTCGGTCCATCTTTGGACATAGGTCTCCCAAATTATTTTCATTCTTCTCTGTCTGTCGCTACAGTCATCCACCTATATTGCCTTATATCCTAGTGCTTATTGATATCATCTGCCCATCTCATTTCATGCCTTCCTCTGCTTGGTTTATATTCCCACGGTCTTCAACTTATAAGAATTTTGTTCCATAGGTCTAGTTTTTGTCTTATATTGTAAGACAAATCTCCATTTCAATTTTGCAACTTCTTGTCTAATATCTCTCACTTTTGTTTTCTCTCTTCTCCACTCGTTTCTCGTTTTATCAATTAGTCTTATGTGCAACATTTGTCTTTCCATTGCTCTTTGGGTTTTTATGATTGTGTCCATGTTTGGTTTTGGAAATGTCCACGTTTGTGAACCATCACTGAGAACATGGAGTACGGATTAATTGTATACTTTGGTCTTAAGATGCTATGGATATCTTTTGTTTTTAATAATGTAGCTTAGTTTGCCAAATGCCGCTCATGCCAGTCTATCTCGTCTTTTTATCTCTGCTGTTTGGTTTTCTTTAAGTTTTATCGTTTGACCCAGATATATATAATCCTGAACTTGTTCTATTTCATTTTGTCCAATCCTCATTGTGATGTCTTCATCTGTATTTGTTATGATTTTGGTCTTGCTGTAATTCATATTAAGGCCTATCTTTCCAGCTTCTACGTCCAGTTTTTTCATCATTTCAAACAATTCATCCTTTTTATCGGTTATCAATACGATGTCATCAGCGTACTTTAGATGGTTCAAGCGTGGTACACAAATTTTTATACCTTTTTCTTCCCATTGTAATCTTTTAGAAATATCTTCCAGAGCCTGATTGAAAAGTTTAGGTGATATTGTGTCACCCTGTCTCACGCCTCTATTTATTTGTATTTATTTGTATTCAAATTCAAAGATTTTTTACTGCCCAATGTTCGACACGGTCGAAAGCTTTTTCGAAACCTATGAACGCTATAAATAGAGGAATGTGGTATTCATTTGCTCGTTCTATAAGTATTTTCATACTTAGTAAATGATCACTTGTGCTGAATCCCTTTCTAAAGTCAGCCTGTTCTTTCGACTGATATCCGTCGAATTTTCTCTTCAATTTATTTGTTTAAATTTTTTGTTAGGAGTTTATTCATTATATTGAGGAGTGTTATAGGTCGGTAGTTTTTTATATCTGTTTTATCCCCTTTCTTGTGTAGGATAATTATTACGGATTCCTTCCAGTTGTTTGGGATTCTTTTTTCTTTTAATATTTTGTTAAAAAGGGAATGTAGAGTATTAATTACCACTTTTCCACCATATTTCAGCATCTCTGCAGTTATTCCATCTTTTCCAGGCGATTTGTTGTTTTTCATTTTTTTCAATGCCTTCTTTATTTCTGATTTGCTTATTTCTGGCTGTAGCTCTGAGTTGACATTTTTATTTTAGCCTTAAGTTGGTTTTTAATTTCTTCGGATGGTTCCTTTTTTGTTCTATATAATTCTGAGTAGAAATGGTGGATTATATTTATGTCATCTTTATTGTTTGTTTCTACTCCGTTTACATCTTCTATTTTGTTTATTTCAAACTTATTTAATTTCCGTCTTAAGCATTTAACATAGTACTTTAAGCAACATAGTACTTTTAGTAGTACTTATTGTAACTCCTAGTACATTTATATAATTTTTGAAATTTGGGAAATTTCCAAGGTATAGACGGCAATAGGTACTTGTTTATGGCTTTGCATGTTGATTATTATTTTCAAATCCTATGCACAAGGACTAATCGGGAGCGATAAGGACTTTTAGACGTTCCAGGTAGTTCATATCAAAGTTGGTTTGTTTGTTTAACACGTTTAGTGCCACAATAGAACCTTAAAACCTAGTCCTGTAGATCAAATTAATATTCAGCAATTTAATTCTTTTTATAATGAGTAAAACAATGAAATGAGAAAATAAAAGTTAATAATGTCTAGTCGAACCTATATTCGAAAATCCACAAACGTTAAATAAATTAGTATTAAAAGAAAATCACCAGAAAAAAGTTTTTACATTACTAATCAATAGTCTTCTAATTTCACTGTCAAATTATTTAGCTTTCCCAAAAACTTCTTTCACTGCTATCTATTTCTACTGTTGATATTTCATTCTGGATCTTTATCTTCTTCTTGGTTCCATCATTCCTATTCTTAATGTGGTACTTCCATTTCATGCATTCCGTTTACATCGTCCAGCCACCTAATTCCTGGGCTAGTATTTTCCTTTTCCCATTTTGTTTTTGAATATTTGTTTCTGAATCCATTCAAAATTGTTATATGATAATTCTATAGAACGTATATTTGATTTTTCTTAAGGCAGTTTTGCAGTTTAATACGTTGTTTTCTACACTTTCACTTCTTCGTCTTTTTCAGTCTTAAGTAATTAAACTTTGGACATGACTGGTTCTTGGACATTCTAGTTAGCCTGTATTTGTGTAGCTTTTTACGTTTTTCTAACCTTTTATGTGCTTTCTCTCCAATACTACCTGATCTATCTGCTTCTTGTTTCGGCCATCCAGCGACGTCCAGGTTATCTTATGAATATCTTAATAGCAGAGTAATATATATCATATTACTTTTATTCCATTATTTTCCATATATTTTTAGCAATTTTCAGAAACCCTAAGTAGTTTTTTATTGACTGAATCTGCTTTTAAATATTTTAAAGAACTAATTTAAATTTCGATAAGAAACAGAAAAAGAACACAGTCAAGGCAATAAACACATCAATATGATTTAGTTTGTATACCTTTGTATTTATATCATTTGATGAGAAAAGGCAAAGGTTTTTGTTAATATTATAGTTTTTCTAACAATTTCTGTCATTTTCAGCATCTGGAAAACCATGCACAAACCAAAACAACTGCACACTAATCAAAGGAACAACATGCCTACGATCTTACTGCTTGTGTGGCGATAATAGTCATCCGGTGAATGGAATATGCAGCGCAAAATTTAAAGGTAACAAATATAATATTTAAAATGTATACAACAATATAGAATCCAATTTTTTTAAGAATACTCATAATAGTTTTACTATTTAAATGGGAATAAGCGACAATTAAAGGTTAAAGTACGTTTATTGACGTTTCAATTTCCACTTCGGAAATCGTTCTCAAAATTCATTATTAAATTAAACCAATTTTGTTTTTTTGTTACTTAGTAAAAAATTCTTCTAATAATTTAATTTTATCTGACTCATGTGTATTGCCAATTCAGACATACATTATACATTTTAAAGTAGACGACTTTCAAATGATATTGCCAATATTGTTGAGTTGCGCTCCTGGGACGACTCTACTTATAAGATAGTTCATTCGATTACGTGAAATCAAGTTTAACTCAACTCAACGTCAATAAACGTACTTTAACCTTTAATTGTGTCTTATTCTCATTTAAATAGTAATTACTTTAAAATGCCACAAGAAAATAGCTTCAGAACAATATTAATAATAGTTTTATTTAGCATGACCCCTACACCTGTTAGGTAAAAGAGAATACTAATGATATTATTGAACATGTTTTTTAACCAATAGGGAATTAAATAAACAACGGCAGGAAAAACCTTCTTCTTCTTCTTCTTCTTCTTCTTTTTATGTAAACATGTCTGTTTTTCAATGTGCCTCCAGTAAGTTAAGAGAGCTCTTAAAAAAAAGCAGATCCATATATTTTCTGAAAGTTAAGCGGCACTGAAGGCATTGGCGTGTCAGGAAGTGGCGTTTAGGCTAGTGTGAGACTACATCAAAGAACTGAATGAACTGGGAAACCGGAACAAGATTGAGCTTGTCTGGGTACCAGGACATCAGGACATCGAAGGCAACAAAAAAGCAGATTAACTTGCAAAAAGAAGATCGAATGAATCAAACCGGCTGTAACTGTGGGAATACCAAAGGCTGCAGTTCGTAAAGCTGTAGAGGACTGGATCAAAATAAGTCATGAGCTATATAGGAAGAGAATCTCAAAACAAACGCATGAAAAAATATTCATTGGTGGACTATGTAGAAAGAGAACAGAGGAATTGCTTCATATGGGCAGGAACAAACTGAGAACAGTAACAGAAATGTTGACTGAGAATGTACCAGTAAGATAATTCCTTAATAAAAAAGGCATTTACAATGGTACCTTAACTGTAGACCCTGCAAGAAGGAACTAGAAGCTGTAAAACAAGTATTATGTGATTGCGAGGCGCTGGACTAAAAGACAAAAAGTATGGGCACCGAAGAGGATACCCTGGTATATTTAGAACAAACTAAACAAAAAACTTGTACATACTTCTACAGTGTACAAAAATTCTAAACTGGGAGTAGGAAATAACAATGGGCAGCAAACACAATAAGCTTTAGCTTCAGTGATCTTCCAGATTTTTCTGATCAGACGGGCCCAGTGAGAAAAAAAAACGCTTTGTTACATCTAGACTATGTGTAACTATATCTAGCGATTTCAGATTTTATCACATCCAGTATCATATTGGATGTGGCCAATTTTCTTATTAATTGATTAAACTTCTTCTGGCACGTTAACGAATGACAACAACCTAAAATTGTACTTCAGCCCAAAAGGTTTCAACTAATTTATAATTTAAGTACCGAATAAAAGATTTCGTACAATAAGCATTTTTATAGCTTTCTATAGACTATTCTATTCTATAGACTATCAAATGCTTAAGATAGAAGTAAGAAGTGATCCAGGGAGAGAAAACAACATTCATGGCTACGATATATGAGTTTGGTGTGGAATTCGAAATGCTGATGAAATTTTTACACCTGCTAAAGAGCGTTCCACGTTAAGAAAATAACATTGCGGAGATAGAGCCATGTATTTCTTATGGACGATAGAATCGCGACGATGCCACGTCAAACACCAGCATGATTCAGGGTTGTATAATTTGTATTTTCGTTTCCACAGACATGAATTAAATTAATGTTTTTTAATGACGACCAAAGGAACACCCATCAGAATATCAAATTAAGAGAACACATTGAAATGTATAAAAGAAAAGAAAAAACTACACATAAAATACCTAAACACCAAAAAACAGGAAGACTTAGACCTATATACAGCGAAAAACAGAGAAGTAAAGAAAAGGGTAACAAATGAAAAGAACGAACGATGGGAACAAGCATACACAGAGATAGAACGACATATCGGAGGAACGAGAAATTCAGAATCATGGCGAATATTAAAAGCACTCCAACGAAATAAGACAGAGAAAACCCAGATCGGCAAAATTAGTGAAAACGAGTGGCAAGAGTACTACGTAGAACTACTTACAGAAAACCGTCCCCAATTTCAGGAAGAGAATACAGAACATGCAGGAAATGGGACATACGACCAGATAGAAATAAGTCTGACAGAAGTCAAGAGAGCAATCAAGACATTGAAGAACAAAAAAGCCAAAGGACCCGGAGTGATACCAAACGAACTAATTAAAAACGGAACGGACAAGTTATTCCGCATGCTACACAGAATGTTCGAAAGAGGACTAAATGCAGAGAAAATACCTGCGGAATGGACACAAGCATACATCACATCCATACATAAGAAAGAAAACAAGAAAAAATGTGAGAACTACAAAGGAATTAGTATAATATCGTCGGTAGGTAGACTTTACGGGAAAATTATCGAGGAAAAACTAGAAACTGAAATAATGGGAAAAATTGGAGAAGATCAAGCAGGGTTCACAGTAGGAAAATCATACCTAGATCATACGTACACATTAGAACAACTTATAGAGAAGAAAATGGCAAAAGGTAGACCGGTCCATCTGGCGTTTGTTGATCTAAAGAAAGCATACGACTCAATACCTAGAGTCAAATTATGGGAAGCAATGAATAATCTCGGAATCCGACAAACACTAATAAAAGCAGTTAAAGCACTGTACAAAGAAAACAAAGTTGCTACTAAATGTGGAAATAAAGCCTACAATCCATTTAAGACGACAAAAGGACTTCTACAAGGCTGTGCTACGTCCCCTACTCTGTTTAAAATATTCTTGGAAAAGACACTCAAACCATGGAGGAGAAAGTGCGAAGAAATGGGCATACCAGTAAGAGACGAATACCTATACACCTTAAGTTTTGCCGACGATCAAGTAGTCATCGCACAAGATGAAGAAGATCTCAGCTTTATGCTCAGAAAACTAGAAGAGGAATATAAAAACAACGGAATGGAAAATAAACTTAGAAAAAACCGAATACCTAACAACAGAAAACAAGGATATGAGAAACCTGGAGATAGACGAGGGAAGACAAGTAAATGGAACAGAAAAATTCAAGTATTTAGGAACCATAATATCGAACCAAGGAACAACAGAAGAAGATATAAACAACAGACTAAGACAAACAAGAAACTGTATAAGACAACTAAATACAGTGCTGTGGGATAAGAACATTACGATAAAGACAAAAAAAGAGAATATGTAATACCCTGACAAGAAGTATCCTGACATATGGGTCCGAAAACTGGACAATAAACAAGAGAAATTAAGGTAGAATAAGAGCAGTAGAAATGGAGTTCCTGAGGAGAAGCTGTAGACTTACAAAAAGAGACAGAATTGAAAACGCAGAGATTAAGCGGAGAATGGGAGTGCAATCAGACATAATCGACTATATAGAGGAGAAGAGACTATCCTGGTACGGCCACGTCAGAAGAGCGGACAGAGGACGCTGGATAAACAAAATCACAGAATGGAGCCCGATCGGAAGAAGAAAGAGAGGAAAAACCCGAAGGTCATTCAGAGACGAAATCGACGAGGCTATGGAGAAAAGAACCTGCGAGATGGAGACTGGAATGACAGGGAAAATTGGAGAAAACGGTTGAGTAAAGGAAGACAGTGAAAACTGTGGAAATCCTTAGTAGTAGTAGTAGTATTAGTTTTTTAATGTAATTGACCAAAAGTGCCCATTCGAAACAAGAGATGAAAAGTAGGGAAAATGATTTTAATTAAATAAATAGTATTTACAAAAGATAATTTTATTTTATCTTAGTAATAATTAGTTTTATCTTAATTTTAATTATAGTAACGACAGTTTATTTGTTTTTCGGTAAACAATTTTAACTAGTTAATTTTCATATTTCTTTTTCTGTTATCAGATGTCTTGAAAAAGAATTAAATTAAATTCGAAAGCTTGACAGTAAGTCAAAGAGTTTTCTTTGTCTTGTGGGCCAAATTAACTGACTGCATCCTCAAGAATCACCACTTGATATATATATATATATATATATATATATATATATATATATATATATATATATATATATATATATATATATAACGTATAGTGTGTATAAATGAATGGACACTAAATAAATAGAAAGTAGACTGGAATAACTACATAAGCAGAATGGGGGAGACACGTGTGGTCAAAATAACACGAGATAAATAATTAATCGGTAGAAGAAGTATCGGCCGACCGCGCAAAAGATGGAGTAACAATCCTGTAATTGCGATACCCTGTATATTTCAAAATAATTTGAAAATGCAGTTTTTATCAACTTACAAATTAATAATTTAATTTTTTTTTTTTGTTTTTTTACTCTTTCGCTGTAATCTTTCGTTCCGTTAGGGGTGATTCACCCTGTATACAAGGAAAAAATTTTATGTATGTAATTGTTGTTATTACTTACATGAAAATTAAATTAAAACTGCACTTGTTTTTTGTTAGTTATATCTTATTTAAAGCGTTAATCAATATGTAATGTTAAACAATAGTGAAACTTAACTATTTTTATTAGACCTATAATAAACGCATACCTATATCTGTCAATTAAAGAAACAGGTATTTATAATGGTTTATAAAACTATACATGTCCTTTTATTTGTGAAATTAATTAACTACAACTACACAGTGCTGAATACGGTTCTGATTAGAATGAATCATATATCGACAATCTAATTGCAACGCATTCTTGAGAGTTTTGGCAACACTGATCTCCATAAGTGTAATGTTATTTTCTTAACGTGGAACGCTCAATAGAGAGAGGTACAATGCTGTATGGCACTTAAAAAAAAGATTCCTAAAAAGCGTAGAAAAGTTTTCCTTCCATACTCAGTCGACAGAGCCAGATACTTTACTGGATTGACTCTTATTTGTCTACCACTTGTGCAGACGAAACTGACATTTGAATGTTAGGATTTTAATACTGTTCTCTTACACCCGATACAATTGATCCCATAATATGATATAAACCTATAGATTTTAATGTGATCACATAAAAGGGATGGTAACATAAAGATCAATAAAACTACTAGTTTATCTTTCAACATGAGGCTCACTGTGAAATAAAATCGAAAATTGCAAACAGAACTACAAACTAATATTTTTAAAGAATGTTACTAGATTCTTCTGACCTCCTTCAACAATGTGACCTTTTGCCCTAATTTACCTATATACTACTTAATTACCACTTTTTCGTGTAGAACGTGGGAGGCAATCGAATAACTAGTGGTCAGTTTACTAATTTATGATCCTAGTTTATTTGTGAAATTCAACGCTGCTGGATTTGCATACGTCTGATAAGGGTACCCTACAGCCCTTTATATGCTTAGATGTGTATCGGCCTTTGAACCCCTTAGCCTATTTCACCTTTCGGTGTTGATCAAGATACGAAAAATTGGGGTGCTGTTGTGTGAGGAAGACACAAAAACGTTCGAGCAATAAAAAAAGATGGAAAAGGACTGGAAAGCTACACTATACATACTGATCAATATCAAATATATTTTCATGAAACTAAAAATATTACTTTCTACAAAAGAATGTTTAAGATTATATTCCATTATAATCTAAAATATAGTTGGATATAATGAGTTTTTGATAAAAATGTTGACATGTTTCACAAAGGTTATTATACAAGTCAACGACATTGTTTAAAATGGTGTTTACAATAAAGACATTCTTATCTTTATACTTTATGTTCAAAATAAGCACATACTTATTTCTATTCTATTTTATCCGAGATAAATTTTATTTTAGATATGTCTCAAAATAATTTCAGAAAATAATTCATAAGGCTCATAGTTTGTGTATTCAAGTAGGGTGCTAGGTCATCGAGGATTATACGGAAACGAAAGGGCTAATGAACTTACTAAATATATCATTGGGCATCGGTAATCTGCGCACAAAGTAAATTATGAAGTTTGGACCAAAAACATGGCTGCTCCAGATGATGAACAGCTGTGTTCAAACTATGCAGATGCCCAAAGTCTGGAGAGACGATAAAGTCGTTGCCTTGTTTAAACCTGGCCAAGATCTCAACGACCCCAAAAGTTATCAGCGTTCTTTTTTTGGTTCGGCGGTTCGTTTAAGGTAAACTGTTTTCGCTGCGGTCAGTGTGTTTGAGAATGTAAACAAACTGAATGCTATGGCTTTCAATCTGATTTTTCTCGCTGACTACAAGATTGTTTAGCTACTTTGACTACTTATTTAGCGTTAAAATCACCTGTTAAGATTATGCGGTGGGTTTTATCTTTTTCCATAGCTCTATGTAAATCTTCATGAAAGTTTTGGATTGTTTCATCGCTATGGCTTTAGACGGGGAAGATCATGTACTTCACAAATACTAAATCTTACCAAACATCTTCTTCTTCTTATTTTTCTTCTTCTTTATATGTAGACATGACTCTGTCTGTTTTTGAATGTGCCTCTACTACTACTGTACTACTCTATTTGTTGTCATTCGGTTTATATGATCGTTCCATTCTACTCTTCTATTTCTTACCCAGTTCTTGATGTTCTCCAGCTTGTATCTATGTCGTATATCTGTACTTCTAGCTCTGTTCCATAGTGGCTTCTTCTTCTTCGCGTGCCCTATCAGAACTATCCGACGTTGGCGATCACCATTGCGAAGGCTTCTCGATCTTCTGCAATATAGAATAATTGTCCTGTATTTGATATCTGAGTCCATTCACGAATGTTTTTTAACCAAGAAACTTGTTTTCTTCCTACACCTCTACGGCCCTCTATGTTGCCTTTAAGGATCAGTTGTAATATTTTATATCGACTTCCCCTTACTGTACAGATAAGACATTTTTCGATGTTTAACAGTCTTTAGCAGTTCTCTATCTTTGTTGACGCTCCTTAGAACTTCTTCATTAGTTTTCCTTCCTGTTTAAGGTATCTTTAGCATTCGTCTATAAACCCACATTCCCAATGCTTCAATTTTGTTCATGATCGATACTTTTAGTGTCCACCTTCTGCATTATACAAAAGTACGTGCCAAACGTAGCACTTAACCATTCTTTGTCTTAGTTCTAAACTGAGATGGTTATTGCAAAGAAATGACATTTTTATAAAAGTAGTTTTAGTCATTGCTATTCTACGTTTTATTTCTATGTCTGCATCTATAGTGTATTTTTATGTATGAGAGAGTAATATAACAATAAATTATGTATACAAATCCCTAAACTGTTGATGCGGGTGACTCAATGAAAAACAGATATTTGTCAACAAGTTTACAGAAGTATATAGGAAAACAATTTTAAATTGAGTATGACCACCAGGTATAAAGGTTGGAGCAGAATAGAATACAATAGTTGTGAGGGTTACTAATCCCTAAATAAGGTTGCCAGTGTCGGAGTGATGGAGTAGAGTAGAGTAGAGTATTTATTTAACTACATAACATATACAAATATTGTTTGTAGCAAGTCAAAAAAAAAACATACATAGTATTAAATGATAAAACATTAAATAATACAAACATGAAAACATATTAAACAGAAAAATATTTATGGCAAAGTTACGGTAAGCAGTTCAGTGGATGTTCTGCAATGAGTCATATATTCTTCTGAGCAGTAAAAACAATGTTTTAAAAAATATTTTTTTATAACTTTATCGAAACTATTACAGCTTAGCTCTTTTATACTTTTTGGTAAAATATTGTAATAGTTATAATTAAGACTATTTTTTTCTGAAAAACTTAATCTACAGCGATTTGTTCGTAGGTAGTGACAGTTTCGCGTATTATGAACATGGACATCAGACTGCTTTATTAAATGGGCACGTTTTCTGTGAATTTGAGTTAAAACTTGAAATATCAACAGAGTAGGTAGCGGCATAATTTTGAATTTGATAAAGAAAGGTCGGCAGTGTTCTAGATAACTAACCCCTGCTAAAATCCTGACAGTTTTCTTTTGTATTCTAAAAATTTGAAGTGCATTTGTTGAATTGCCCCATATAATTAAACCATAGTTTAGGTGAGAGTGGAATAAAGAAAAATATGTCATTTTTAATGTTTCAAAGTTGACAACCCTTGCTAGTTGGCGAATAACAAATAATGAACTGGATAGCTGTTTCTTAAGGTGTGAGATATGACCAGACCAGTTGAGTCGATTATCTATGGTTATTCCCAATAGTTTAACAGTCTCTTTGTTAACTAGATCATTGTGTAAATTACTTGCAGATATAACCATATTTTGCGTTTTATCAGAATTAAGTTTTAGTTTGTTTGCAGCAAACCATGAGCTAGATTTAGTAGTAACTTCCTCATGAGACATTTTTAAATCATCATTATTTTTTCCTGATATAACGTATGTCGTATCATCTGCGAATTGTATGGTTTTGTACAAAGATATGAATTTAGGCAGATCGTTGACATAAATAATAAACAAAAGAGGTCCTAAGACCGAATCTTGTGGGACTCTATGTTTTACGGATAGAAAATCAGAGAGATGACCTTTAGACATTACCGCCTGGTGTCTGCCACATAGATAAGAAGTTATAAGCTTAAGAGGGATACCTCTGATTCCATAGTAATTTAATTTGTGGAGCAAAATGTCGTGTGAAACGCAGTCAAAAGCCTTTGATAAGTCACAAAGAGAAATTGCTATGCGATTGCCGCGTTCAAGCCCCTCAATCACCTCGCTCACAACATTAAATACCGCGTTCGTAGTAGAACGAGCACTTCTAAATCCATATTGTGAGTTGCTAAAGTAATTATTTGACTTAAAATAGGAATAAAATTGTTGTTTGATAACCTTTTCAATCACTTTTTCAAAAGTAGAAACAATGCTTATGGGTCTGTAATTGTCAATTTTTGAGGAATCACCTTTTTTGTAGATTGGTAGTACTTTTGAGTATTTTAGTACTTCTGGAAATACTCCGGTGGATAGAATTAAATTAATAAGATGAGTAAAAGCTGTTAAAACTATTTGGTAAGTTTCTTTTAAAATTTTGCTATTAATCTCGTGAACGTCCCTACAATTAGAATTACTAAGCGACTTTATTATTTGAGAGACCTCTTCTTCCAGAACGGGCCGAAAAAAAAAATGTCTTGCTCGGAGAAGGATAATTTCTATAATTGACGAGGACATCGACGTTAATAGTGGGAAGAGATGTAATTACATTCTCTGCAATTGTACTAAAAAATTGATTCATTTCGTCTGGAGGTAGATTAGGTTGTACCGAACTGGATTTAGTGTAGTTTCTTTCGAAATTTCCTATTTTCCAGCAGTCTCTAGGTTTATTATTGGAATTAGTAATAAAATTACAGTAAGCTGACTTTTTAGCAATTTTTAATTGCCGATTATATTCAACTTTTTGTTGTTTATATACTTTAAACAAATCGGGATCCTTAGTGGCCTCTGCAATGTGTTTGATAAGAGAAATATTAGATCTGTTAGACCTTAATTTATTATTAAACCATTGCACAGGTGTTTTTTCAGTCATTTGTCGTACTTTTTTTAGTGGAAAATACTGTAATATTAAATTGTTATAAGTTTCGGTAAGAAAGACTGTCAAATAATCAGGATCATTATTAATATCGTAGAAAAAGTCCATGTTTGTAATAGCTAGCGCCAAAGTAAATAACTCTCAACAATTTAAAATAAAATTTGCTTGTCACATAAAATATGTAAACACACAAAATGGAAAAAATGTTTTCATACGTCCATGATGTTTTCAAACACAAGATCAACTTCGTGATGCTTCGTAAGAAATCATGAACTTCGTGCATGTTCGTATCAAAACAATAAACAATAACAAAGGTAATCATGTTGTGGACACTTTTTAAAGCGTTCACCGGGTCTATATATTATACGTCATTGGTTTAATTGAAGCTTTGCATCGGGATGTGGTTCACGACTAAACACTAAAAATTTGGTTTTGTTTGAATTTATTTTAATGCCCATTTCCTCCCCTACCTCGTGAATACGATCAAGCAGAATTTGAAGACCTTCAATATTATCTGATAGAATTACTGTATCGTCTGCATATCTAATCACATTAAGTAGTTCCCCGTTGATTTTTATTCCATATGGTTGTCTTTTAAGTGCCTTTTTAAATAACTGGTCCGAGTAAACATTGAACAATGTTGGCGATAAAATGCAACCTTGTCTGACTCCTCGTTGTATAGAGATTTCATCGATGTAGTTACTCCAATTTTTACGATAGCAGTTTGATTCCAGTACAAATTTTTCCGATCTATTCCGATATTTTTCAGTATTGGCATTAATTTTACATGCTGTACTTTATCGAATACCTTTTTGAAGTCCACGAAACATGCAAATACATCTTTTCTTTGGTCACGGCATTTTTGTAATACCGCAACGGATGTTAGCGCAAAAAGTGCCTCCCTGCGTTTATTTTGTAATACCGCAACGGATGTTAGCGCAATAAGTGCCTCCCTGGTTCCCATAGCATTTATAAAACCAAATTGGGTATCTACATTTACAGTCGCATTTGCGTCTAATAATTGTGTTGTGAAGTTTTCTTAGGAAAATTTTAAGAGTGTGGCTCATTAGGCTAATTAATCGATATTTTGAGCATTTTCTCGCATTGTGTTTTTAAGGTATTGCGACAAAGATGGATTTAAGCCAATCTGTGGGAATCACTCAGGTGTTCCATAGTCTCGCTTGCTATTACTTTTATGTTATCATTTTCTATTAGTTTCAGCAACTCAGTTGGTGTATCATCTGGACCACAAGTCATAGTCGTTTTTACTTTTTTTATTATTTCATCCATATTGCAGTTGAACAATAGAGGACTCGGTCAGTGTCTTAGCCCATTGTCAGCTTCAATAGGCTCGGTTAATTCTTCTTCTACTTTTACTTTTATTGTGTTGTTTTGGTAGATATTTTCGATCGTTTTGATTATTTCTAGACGTATCTCTCTTGCGTATAGTAAGTGGATAACGTCTTTTAACTTGAATTACCAAACATATCGATACGTGGGGTGGAGTATCTGGGGCGGTATTTGTAGATCACAGGAGACTTCTCAAAAACTATATGACATCACATTACACAGTAAACTCAGTGTATATAAAAACTTCTAGTGTGAAAAAAGTTTAATGAATCCTTTTAAATCCAATTTATTTTTAGGGCCCAACCATCTCTGTCAAAATGATGACGAATGTGTCGACAATGCAGTTTGTGTCGAACCTAAAGAGAAGAAATCGAATAATTTTCCATCCACCGGAAATAACAACCCTATTTTAATCTGTCAATGTACGGAGGGTTTATACCCTGGAATTGGGGGTCAATGTAGTGGTAAGTCCTTTTTATTTTATAATTACATTTATTGTTAACAATGTATTTGATAAAATATTGGCGTTTATTGCCAAAGTGAATTTTATCCTTTTAACTGAATTTTGAAGGATTTTGAGCATTGTGCAAATTAATATATACGAAATATTTTTACAATATAACAGTTTATTTGTAAATATCGAAATATTTGACTTAGCTTTTAGTTTTTCAAAATGCAGGTATCCTTCTGTAATTACAATTTTTTAAATGTTTCTATTAGAGTTTTCCGTTTTGGGCGATCAGCAAACAAAGGGATGATATAAATAATTGTATATTTAGAAAATAAATTAGTTCGTTGTTATAGTCCAATTCCATCATATTGATAGCACATTATGTATGCAAATCCCGAAAGTGTTGATACGGGTGACTCAATGAAAAATAGACATTTGTCAACAAGTTTCCAGAAGTATATAGGAAAACAATTTTAAATTGAGTATGACCACCAGGTATAAAGGTTGACGCAGAATAGAATGCAACAAATAGTTTTAAGGGTTACTAATCCCTAAATAAAGTTACCAGTGTCGGAGTGATGGAGATTAACAGGTACTAATGAATTTACAAGAAATGTAAGATGTTTATTTTATTGGTTATATAAAAACTAATTTGTTGCCGTAACAGGGACCGATTTGTAAAAAAATGAATATTATTTTAATCAAATTCCATTTCAGATTCACTGCTTTCTTCAGAATTTGAGGAATCTTTAACTCCAATGTTGATTATTACCGGTTCCAGCATTGCATCAGTCATATTATCCAAATTTCACATTTTATTTTCTTCCTCGTGAGCAGGACTAACAGCATTTTTCCAATTTTCTGGAGTTACTTTTGATAAGGAATGTTCTAATAATTGTTGTAAGTCTTCAAATTTAAAAGTTTTGTTGTTACGTCCGACTTCACCCTTTACTTGAAACCATATATTTTCTATCGGATTCAGATCACAGTGGTATGGGGGTAAACGTAAAATAATTACATCACGGTTTAATGCCATTTCATCAATTATATATTTTTTATAAGCTGCTTTATGTTGCCTTACAATAGGTAATAATTCATTTTTTGTCGAATTCTCATTATACTCAATTGCGTGTTTATCCAACCGTTCGATTATCTCTCCTTTTTCCCATGCCGCTGTTGGCAATTTTTCTGCTAGTCTTGAATGGTAACTAGCATTATCCATGACTATGACAGAATTTTTTGGAATTAGATCCAACATTTTCTCAAAATATTCTTCAAAAACGTCAGCAGTCATTTCCTCGTGGTAATCTTTGGTTGATTTTGGGGCAAAACTTAATAATCCACCATTGACAAAACCGTATTCGTTTCTAATATGGGTTATTATGAGTCTGCGTCGTTTTCCAACGGGAATATTGTTTATTCCAGTAGATACACCTTCGATGAATGCCTGACGGGAACTTTTCATATTTCTATCAACCCATAGATATGGTACAGTACCTAAACATAAAATGTAATATTTTTCAATTAAAACGGATTTTCTTTTATTCTTTTGCCAACGAAATCCCATCTCTCTCAATAGTCCCTATAATTTCTTGTTGCTTATGATTGGTAACTCTTCGTTTTCTCTAATTAATGTTTGGATTTTGTCCAATGTTGGAAATTCTTTGTTAAAAAAAATGAGTGAACGCTGCGTCTTATCAAGGTTTTATGTATTTCTTCAATTTCCAAGGGTTTACTCCCTCCACTCTTCTTGGGATATGAAACAGCTCCTCGTTTTCTTTCTTTTAGGAATCTATAAATTTTTGCTTCTCCAACCCCTGTCATATTTGAACACATGTTAACGATTTCACGAACATTACTTAAAGGGCGTTGATGTACAAGTGCATCGTGTACATTTAATATTATATTTTTCTCTCTTAAACTGAAGGCACTTTTAAAACTACACTTAACCGGGATAAAACCTGTTGTCGACGTCATTTTTAAATGCAAATAACAAAATATCGACACCAAAAACGTAGTTAGGTAAGACATGAACAATGTACATCTACAAACTAAATGGAAGATGCAAACAATTTCTAATTTATATTATTGGCATAAGCTGTATAAGTAGAAATGATTACCCCAACGCAAAGATATATGTCTCTGGAGAAGAAATCGAACAAGTCAGGCAATTCAAATACTTGGGATATTTGCTGAATGAGGGTTGGGACCCCGATGAAACAAAGAGCAGAGTTGAACAAGCCAGAAATGCTTTTTTGAGGCTTCGTAAGTTTCTGACTGATCGCAAATTGGACTTCAACCTACGATACAAGATGCTTAAGTGTTACGTGTGGCCTGTTCTCCTGTACGGAATGGAAGCATGGACGTTAAAGGCCAGTTCCATTAACAAACTTGAAGTGTTTGAAATGTGGTGCCTGCGTCGAATGCTCAGAATATCATGGACGGACAGGGTCAGAAATGAGGAAGTACTCAGAAGAGCGGGCTTACAGGATAGGAAACTTTTTAATTATGTAAAAAGTAAGAAGACTGCATACTTGGGGCACATAATACGAGGAGAACGATACACTTTTCAGCAACTGATACTCGAAGGGAAGATAGAGGGTAGGAGAGGTCTCGGACGTAAAAAAATGTCATGGCTGCGCAATATTTGACAATGGACAGGAATCCACAGCTATCAAATGCTTCGCAATGCTGCTAAAAACAGAATTATTTAATCCAGAATATTTAACATGGACATGTTAAATATTCATAAATATGGAGAAAGTATGAGGTATAAGGCAATCTCAAAATATTAAGAACATGTAGCGTTTGTTTCTAATACAGTCTACAGGGTGTTACAAAATTAGATGAAAAAACACAACTTTATTTGTACACCCAGTATATAGGTAAAAGGTTGACATTTCTCAAAAAACATCGTTAAAGTAATTAAGTAGGAACATACCTATAATGTAAAAAATAAAGTATCAAAATACAATTGAGGGTTCAAAAGAAATATAGTTTCAAAATCATGGTCCATTTTAGATGATGCGTTAATTTTTGAGAGTAGTATATAAGTAATTATTTCGACCAAACTAGAAATGAAATTATCAGGTATACCTTAAGGTCTCTATTAAAAATCTTTTTTTTTTCTAACGAACGCAATATTTCGCTATTTATTTGATAGCTTCATCAGCAGTACACTGTAAAACAATTTTAACATTACAAAAATGGCGTACAAATACATTTAAAAAAATCTTTTAAAAATAAGTTTTTTAAATGTATTGTACGCCATTTTTGTAATGTTAAAATTGTTTTACAGTGTACTCCTGATAAAGCTATTAAATAAATAGCGAAATATTGAGTTCGTTAGAAAAAAAAGATTTTTAATAGAGACCACTATACCTGATAATTTCATTTCTACTTGTTTATATATATATATATATATATATATATATATATATATATATATATATATATATATATATATATAAAATTGATTAATAATCATATTTCGTTTGTTTAAACAAAGTATGAACAAAATTACTTACTGGCTTGAGCAAATTACTTGTCTTTGCCAAGTATCGATCGCTATATCGCTACTAGGCTGAAACTACATATCAATTCAAGCTTAATGATATGCAAAAATGCGCAAGATAACGAATTTGCTGTATATAGTATAATGGTAATAAACAAATGCGGTATTTTTTGCGCAATAAAAAAAATGTATGATACCAAAAATAGTTCTACTACAGAAATCAAAAGTGAAACGAATTTTGGTTTAAAATAAAATTCGCGCTTGTTCAGAATCAGCATATTTTAGTGTTGTTAGAATTTATACAAGGAGGATCAAACAGAACAACACATATTATATGTCGAAACGAACATTAAAATAAAAAAGATTACAGGACAGACTGTTTTTTTTATTTACAAAAAACCTGCTTCATTTTAATAAGGTTATTAGCGGAAAGGTAACAGTTAATTACACTTTGCTTGGTAAATTAAAGTCTTTTTAAATACAAAAGTAGGTTATCTATAGTGTTTTTTGATGTTTTTTTCTATAAGTATTTTGTTTGCTGTTGTTAGTTGCCATTTTCTACCAATCATGCAGTAGAGTTTATGTAGATTGAGTCCAAGTTTGTTCCTTTTAATAAATATGTCTTTCCGTTAAGTCATTCTTCTACCGTATTGTAAATTCTTCGACACAATTCGACAGATACTTCTGTCGTATTGTGAATGTCACATGGCACGATTTTGCCTTATTTGCTTTGATTTTCCATGTTTAAAGCCACTTTTGAATTTTGTTCAGACTCATTTGCAAGTTTTGTGATCTCTTTGCAGACTTACATATGACGCAAAAACAGCCATGTTATCGGAATATGTAGCAGTTGTAGTTAGTCTGGTAGTTGGCAAGTCAGCAGTAAATAACAAATATAACACAGGACCAATAACGCGGCCTTGAGGCACACCAGACTTAGAATAGATCGGACCCGACTTCATGCTCAACTCCAAAATAATGGTCGGATTTCAAGATTAGATAATAGTGGTGGGGAAGATTTTTCTTGAGTTTGTATAGAAGTCCAGTATGCCATACCTTGTCGAAAGCTTGACTGATGTCCACAAAGGCTGCACTACAGTACCTCTTGTTCTCGAAATCATTATTTATGTTTTACCAAGAGATGAACTTGTACTATGGTTCCATGTTTGTTGCGGAAACCAAATTTATGTTGTAGGATTAAGTTTCGCTCTAAGAGGATTGCCTCCAACCGTTTTCTGAGAAGATTTTCAAATATTGAAGAGATCATTCGTTGAAGACTTATAATCTTTAGTATGTCAACTCATTGGTACATTTTCCAGGTTTAAGTATCATGAGAATTTTCGCAACTTTCCATTGGTGAGGAAAGTGATTGTCGATTAGAATTGCATTAAATACTTGTTTCAGTGCCTTCTGATATCCTGGTGAATATCCTGGTATCCGATATCCAGATACTTTTCTGAGATCAATTTAGTTTATTATTACAAGAGAGATTTCTCTACAAGAAAATTTTCGAATCAGAAAATCCATCTGATGAGGTATTTCGACGAATCTTTGTATTTCGTTATCTTCCTCTGTTTGTACGTAGTTGTATGAGATGTTCTACATAATCAACATCATGATTGATTGGTGTAATTTTACTCAAGACTTTATTTGGATCGAAAGGAAGCATGCCACAAGCCTTCTTCACAGTCTCCACATTTGTGCTCAGTGTTTGCAATTGTCTGATCCAATAATTCCAAACATTTTTTTAATAACGATGGAAATTGATCTTTAGGTACACCAGTAATCTTTGGGCGTCGCAATTTAAATTCCGTCAAAATCTTTCGCCCAGACACTTTCATGGTTTAAAAAAGGATACATCCAAAGGCTGGCATATGCGTGTTGAATTACTGGTAAGGCAAGCAAATTCAATATTATGCAATTCACACAGTTGTAATACATGATCTGAAAAGTGGGACGCCAAGTTGTTACCGATCATAACTTTTTTACCTTCCAGCCGTCTTGCGTGTGGTAATAATATGGTCTCAAAGCAGGCTGTAAAACAAGTTACCTCCATCCACCCATTTTTTGTTCGGTTATATCTAACTTCTCTGCGCATCATCCACTACTACAACAAGGAGAGCCCTGTGGACCCCCTAATGTCCACGCATCCTACATATGTTCGTTGCAATATATTATATAAGGACGGAGTAGTGCGCTATCAGCAACACCGCACATCACTATTGGTGTGGCGGCTTTACTATGATTAGTGATTTGCTCTGGGTATTTCGTCCCTCTTCTATATGGCAATCTTCTTTTCCCAATTTAAGAGAGTTGTTCTAAGTTATTGAAGTATGATTCTATCGTTTCTCTTTGTGACACCTGCCCGAGCTCTAGTAATGTTAGACGCAAGTCGTTCAGAGATTTACTGACTACGTCTCTCTAAAAAATTGGTTACCCAGTCGTTACCAGGACTTACCCCGTTTTTAAATTTGGAAATTCTTCCAGTTCTTTCTAAATAATTCTTAGTGAAAACTTGTACATCTAACCTCGATAATGGAAATCCCCAATCGGCACATTTTACATAGCACAGTGGTGTTTTCCACCTTGGCACCTTGGTTTCTTCCCATGCTTCCCTTTGTATTTATTATGTAAAGTACCATACAAAATTTTGAATCTTTCTGGAGCGGCTTTATGGAGCGAACATGTTCAAGAGTTTCGTCAGAGAAGTTCTTGTAGTTTCTTGATCCCAACTTTTGTTTATAAACTCGCGGCATTTTGGCTTTTCATATAGATAATGATGAAAGCCTAAAATTAATTAACAGTTTGAAGTTTCATTAAGAAAACTATAAAAAGAAATTAAATATCAAATTGACCCCGGAGAAGAAATCGTGTAATTTCATGAAGTAGTCACGGAAATAACTTAGGTTAAATATTTTAAAATATTAACAGTTAAACATAAATTAAGGCAGCATACACAAAATTACCTGAAATTTTATGATGAGAGCTGTATGATTAAATTTAGGTATACAATCTAAAATCTTCAAATTAAAACAGAAACTTCAACAGTGAATTGAGTGTACTTTTGATATTCGCCACAAACGCCTTCCACTACAGTTAATCAACATGTACACTGAAATCAAGTTCAGACAACCACCATAACGGATGAAACATTTGGGTTGCATACTCTCTTGAAACAAAATATTCATGTTCTATCAAAGTCACCTCATAAAATCAAAGACACCCCATTCTACAGTACACTGTCACTTTTTTAGAATTTATTAAATGTTTGTTAATTACTATTTAATGTAGCACGATAAGTGAGAGAACAAAAATACATCTTTATCGTTTCCTGGTTTAGAATAGAAAATATAACATTGGACACAGGAAATAATATATTTTTATTGGACAGCAACAATCGTCTTCGTGAAGTTGAAAAAAGAAACATTTTTAGAACAAACCAGAGAATTTTCGTTTGTCTAGGTTAGAAATAGCCTTAAATCCGAGATTATAGATACTTTATCTGTTAATGTCTTCAACAAGAAACTGGATGACCACTTGTTCCATAATTTAATACTTTATTGAATAATAATTTTATTTATATCTCTTATTTTATTATATTTTGCTCTTTTCGCACACTACTGTATTGTACATAAATCTGAAAATGGATTTTGCAACCCTTCTCAAATTTATTATATAATAATCTGATTTCTCACATAATACAAATCTCACTCACTAATAAATTCTTTGTTTTAGGGGCGGGAATGAACATGAATCTGCCTGGATTACTGATTTTAGTGGCTGCTCTGGCCAAAGTTTACTAAAACGCGTGAAGATTTTCGCCTAGAAATATACCTTCGCACGAGTATAAAAACTGCACAATAGAAACATAAATTAATTTTATCAGCTTTAAGCTTCAATTTTTTATCTGTATAGTTCAAAAATTTTGTTGAAAGTGTTTTTTAAAGTGTTGCTTACATGTAGGTAATATGTGTCAAAAACTATTATTTTCAAACACAGGATGTACCTGCAGGTTTTTGTAAACATTTCTGGTAGTAACATAACTACATTGTGAAATTTAAATATTTTTATCTAATATAATAGTTTATTAATTTATAGAACACCTTGTAGTACCTGATATTGTACTAAACCGTAAAACGAATTTACATTGTAGGAATAAAGTAATTTATTACTTGTTGAAAATGACTTGCTCAACATAATTTTGTCGTTTTAGATCAGATAGTATACTAGTTTTTTCAAAGTTACCAACAAAATCGTGTTGTAAGTTTCATCTTTATAATTTAGAATATCTAATGCCTATATTTGCTCATTACTGACACTTGTTTTCCTACAAATTATTATCTCTTAGATTTTTTCTTTGTTCTTGGCTTCTACATGCCTTTCTTTTCAGTTTATCTCTTAGAAACTACTTTCACCTCGTGCAACATGGTAAATTAGTTTCTAACCAGGATATACTAACATTTAAACATCTTTAGTTCCAAGTTGTTAAATAAATTTAATCATTTCTTTTCTCTAAATGATGAATTATTGAACCTGTAGTATAGACAACTGTTATCATGTGCCTGAATATTTATATTAGTAGGTATTTTGATACTTTGAGTGGGTCATGCTATATACAGCAGATGGGCGTTAATTTGCTTCCATTAGGTTTACCATCTTCTTTATGTGGTTACTCTCTTAACACTGCACATGTTTTGCTCAGCAAATCTTCTATATGATTACAGATCACATAGTTTGTTGCCTATGCTGTTTTTTTTTATAAACAATGCGGTTTGGAAAAGATTAGATCGGAGAAGACGGCCTAGTAAAATGTAGAAAGTGCAGTCCTAGAGTATCTGAAGATAAAGGGAGTGAGAGAATGGGAAATGGTGACACTAGCAAGAAAATAATAAACCTACACAGCAACGGAAGACTCATGAAGAGTTGTAACAACATTGATGATAATAATGATATTCTTTTTTGGATAGATTTTAATAATTCTTCAACTAATTAATTAAATCATTGCTCATTACTCTTCGCACTGAATAATACTATTATTATTGAGAGAGCACGGTACGTGTAATTTCTTTTTAACCCGCCTAGTAACTGAACACATCTATTTAGTTATGTTATAACAGTTGCCTACATTAAGAATTGTTTTTATACAATTCAGACCTATTTAAAAATATACTAATAAGCAAATGGTTTGATTACAATTTGGCGCTACCAGAAAATGCCCATTGGCAGCTACTTATCTAAATAACTAGCATACAACTGACTGTTTAAAAAGAAGTTTAAAATTAAGCAGACCAAAAGAGAAAGACTTAAGAAAGAACAAAAGACATTAAATCCACTTTCAAAGTTGCTCAGTACTTACCGTTTGAGTATGCGCATCACAAACGTTTGGTATAGTTCTGTAAGTTTCTGGGTTAAACGAGTTTATCTGGAGGTATCTTGCAATGATGCAAGTTTGGAAAAAACCAGGAAGAATTGATGATCAGTTTTTTACACTACAGATACTTTTCACCAAAACGGTGCCTGGTAGTTACGCAAAATATGGTTTGACTGTTTTAGATCCTATGTCACAGGCTATATAGTTCAAGTTTCCATGAAAAAGTCTAATTATGCGCAGGAATTGGCACATGCCTAGTAAGGAAGCATGTTATGATTTGAAGCTTTGACTTTTTTTTAGTAGCACTTCAGCCTTATTAGTACATTCAGTTCGTCCAATGTACATTTTGCCATATAATTATTCAGATTGGTATTTCTAGCTACACAAAATGTATTCCCCTATATTTATAATTTTAAAATGGTAATATAGTTTTGATCAGTAGATAGAACTTTTGAAAATTCGTCTGTTGGCTTTAGATGCACATTTAAATTCGCATAGAATACTAGATTCTCATAATTTAACATACTGTTCTACTAATCCTGCTTGATCAAATTATGAAATGTTAAGAAAACATAGATATTTCAAAAGTAGTCCATAATTTAATAAATGTGACTTTTACTAGGGATATTAAAGGTTTCAATTTTTACACTAAACGCCTGCTGGGATGGATATCCTGCAGGTTCTCAAAGGAAATCTAAAACTACATTGGCATATGGACATGTAGGACATGTATGTATGAACAAAGTCATGGATGAATTTCTAAACCTGATAACTACTGTGAAAAAAAGAAATGAATTTTGCAACTTAAATTTTTGCTGTATAGCAACACCTATATGCAGAGTAATTTTTCTCGTCGATTACGAATCTCTACAGTTTTCGATATAAATGAAAAACCGTGGTTTTCAATCGTATAAAAAGATTACAAAAAGAAATTTTTCCTTACCACTTCAGTAGTGTCCTAATCATGGATGATATCCAGCAATTATGGATTTTTTGAAAGCTTCAGTTATTGGTTTCTAAATAAATTGCCACCATAGTCTTCGTTTAACCTTTTAGTGCTACTGTGAATTATTTAAACATAAGTGCTAATGTCCGTCCCTTAGACCGTATATTTATAAATGCCCTAGTACTATCAATTTAATTTTTTTAAATTTAATTACTTTAAGGGTCTTAATAAATATAGTTTTAATTAAAATAAATACAGTTTTATTTAAAAATTATATTTACGAACATTTATTTTGGCAAAAATAATTCCTTAAAAAAACAAGCACCTATTGTAAAAGTAAGAAAAGAAACCTTAAAATCTTACTATAAACAAAAAATTGACTTTTATTTGTAAACTAAAGATGAATTTATCCACTTATAATAACCACATTTAAACAATTCTAATAATACTACATATCTTTAAAATTAAAAAAAGTCAATCTTTTTCCGAACATTCCACACATATATCCTTTATATGTTCTAAACACATACATTTATTACACGAGTAACAACTGTACTTTGTTTTTCGACTTTTCTGGCTTCCATAGAACTGGTTTTCCAATATTTTGCACATTCAACGTGATCAACATTTCTCTGAGTCGCATACTTATCATCCATGGCATATTTGTTGCAATTGTTCTACGTTTTGCATGTTTTTGTTTAAGTAATTGCATACCCATGATCTCTAAAAATGTTCTTCTAAATGTTATGCATTTGGCCGTCCGAACAGAATTGCACTTGTGTATTGTAAATGAATTTATGCCAGCGATATTCAATATTGCATAAAAAATCACCATGAGCCAACGGTTAGTCGATTTTACACAATTGTAGCTTTCACACATCTTATCAATAGTGTTCTCCTTTGGCTGGTTTTAATCAATTATTATGTGAGGCTTACCAGTCTGTGGATCCACTGTGGTTGACATTAGGAGCACAACTTTTTTGGGTTTTGGAATATACGAAACAATAGTGTATTTATCTTGAAATGTAAACATACTTGTAGAAGTAGGCCTGTTCACAGGTACTGTAAACTCCAAAGGCAGTTCTGGTTTATTTCTTCAAAGAGTTCAAATTATAGTTAGCTGATGATTGGCCAATAATGTATCAGCTAGCTGCTAAGTGGTAAAAAAATTATCAAGAGTAACATTTCTATTTGTAGCCCAGATAGGTCTGCACAAACGTACTACTAAGTCTTTGTGGTTTGCTGGTAGGGTCCCTGGAGTTGCTGGCCAACATAAATTTCTAAATTTGAGGTAAAAGCTAATTTAGCATCAATTAAGGCATATATTTTTATACTGTACCTATTTGGTGTTTTTGGCATATAAATCTTGAACCCACAGCGCCCTCTAAAGACTTCTAATTTTTCATCAACTTTACAATAGTTTGACATGTTATAGTGTTTTGGCAAATTGGTGTTGAAATCTTCAAAAAAGTTTCGGATAGGAGCTAATTTATCTGTTGTTTGTCTACCGTACCGTTGTTTTCTAAAAAAGTCACGAGTATTGAGATGGTTATTCTTGAACTTTCCTGCTATGTACAACAGGCCTATAAGTGCTTTTATTTCTAGTATATCCGTCTTTCTGTAGGTTCTATTCAGAGGATCAACATGTAGTTCAATATTTATGTTTGTATTTATCACAATAAGTTCCAACATCTGCTTTGTTATAAAACAGCCCCAAATATCACTAAAGATTTATTTCTCCCTAGTACCCCCCTTTACACCTGGTAAAGGCGTAACTAAATTTTCTGCTTGTATACGAATTCGCCAAAATTATACCAAAATACTTTCGCCATTTAGTTTTTTATCCTTACCAAAAAAAAATAGGAATTCTTCGGCAAATATTTTCTGTTTCTGACTCATGCAAAACATCATTTTCTGCTTCTGATATATCCTGTTCATTATCTGTATCAAGATTTTGTATTTCAACTTCATCTTCTTCAGAACTATCCGCAGAATCATTGCATTCCAATTCATCATTACTGTCAGCTTCATCTAGAAGTGTCTGTAAATATTTTTGCTGCTCCTCTGTAAAAAAACAATATTTTATTCACTAAAAATATACCGCTGAAAGTTACAATCCCTACCTTTAGTACAACCACAAAAGCTAACATCCGTTTTTGAGACTGAAATTTTGTGTAACGAACGAACTATGTATGTATCTAAGTTCAAAAATCTTCTAAAACTAACAAGGGTTAGGTAAAATATGAGGCTATTGAGTGACCTGGCCCGAATATCGGAACAGATCGTTAATTATCGGTATAAATAGGTTCGCTCCGTCCGTGAGACCATACGTTAGCACTGAAAGGTTAATAATATGAGCGGAGTGTAGGGGTCCTAGGGGTTCTCTACTATTATTATCTTTATGAACATTTAGATAGTATAATAGGATGTTCAGGAACTCATCTAATTACGATTAAATCAACGTGTGCAGCTTCATTTGGCTTGTATACCCAAAGTGAAATGATTTTTAGCAGCTCTTGGTATTAAACAGTTATTTTTCTATAGAAATACTGTAAGCCCAGATAATTTTTTGTGAGGTTTCCCAAACTTTTATTGTTATTCACTGTTTTATATGGGATATAGGATTATTTATTAAATTAGGGTTAGAACATGTTTCATTGTCCCCGTTTAGGATTTTGATGGTCCCTTTCAGGGTTTGTAGTTGATGTTTAGAGTGTCGTACAAAGAAATGCCCAAAAAATACCAGTGGAGAGGTAACGTGATGTGACTGCGTGTGGAGAGTGAGGCTCATGTGGATGGTCGTTAAGATGTGAGCCAGAGGAGAAAGATCCTGGTTGGATGTTTGATGGTCTTTCCAGTTGTGTAGGGAAAGTTTAAAAATCTAACTTATATCGTAATTTATTATGTCTATATAAATTGTCACATTGAATGTAAAGTGTAAATTCCTTTTACGATTATGTCAAACTTAAAATGAAAGGCTTGAATTATTAATTGTTAATTTTTGCAAATTTTATATTCATGTTTATATAAATAATTATCAATTTGATGCATTGAGAAGTACAACTAGTATTAGGTTCAATTTTTATATTATATAGTAGTTTCTACACATTCACATCTATACTTACCACATTAATTTCAATATCACAATAAATGTATTGTAAAAGCACTATTAAAAGGAATAAACAACAAATTACAATATGATGCGGTAAACTTTATTGTAATTTTATATGTCAGAATAACGCCTTGTTTATAAATAAACCAATAAAATAATACAATAATGTTTTACTGTCTATATGTCACTTGTCAAATCGATTAAATATATTTGATAGGTGACGAAAACATCACAAAATGTATTTACACAACATTTAACACTTAGGGGAGCAGCTGATTGTAAAAAAACTGCACAAGAACTTATAAGGATAAAAAGTGATACTTTTTAACACAGCCATAAATTTATTTTGGAATGTATACATGACTTACAAAATAACTTATAAAATAAATACAAATAAAAATAACTATAAATTAGTGAAATTATAAATGAATACAAAAAGGTACCAATGCTACTAACTTGTTAGCACATTGCAACAAATGAACAAACTAAAAATATAAAATACTGTGAAAAAGGACAAAGATTTTTGAGTTGCTATTAAAAAAATATTTTAAATTATTAATACATACAATGCCAGTTTTAGAAAATCTATAGAGTATTTTTCCTTTATCTTTCATTTTTCAAAATTACGTAGGTATTTTGAAAAAATTATATTTATGTCAAATGATAAAAGTGAATTTTTACGAACAATACGGCATTATAGTCAGTTTTATAATAGTAAATTTTATAACATGAACTTGGCGTACCCTTTAAAAATACTCGGCACAACATAGTCCCATCTAAATTCTCTACAGAGATCTCCAGATGGCATTGCTGGTTGTATAATAATTGTATTATAATTACTATAATTTTCTATACTGTGTCTTTGTAAACAAAGACCTCCATTCTTATACAAACTAAATATGTACTTATAATTACAATGTAAAATTCGTTATTAAAAAATTTATATTTAAATGTAGGTACTAGGCATTGATTATTCGATAATCAAAGAAGTAAAAAGTGAGAATAAAATTTAATAGGCAATCTTTATTTGAATTATAATAAATATAATAATATATTAAATTTAAATTTGTTACAAATAGGCTTATATTTACCTAAATTTTCAGTAAAAATAGTAAAAAATAAATCGTATAATAATCAAGTTGGGTTTTTAACCCTCCATCACTCGCACCATTTGAAAAAATTTAACATTTTTAAATATTACGCCATAATTTTCGAAATATTGCTTTTTTTGGGTTCTGCAACCAGGAATACTCCTATGAAGACTCGTATAAGACTATGTTAAATAATGTTTACTTACCTATGTAAAGGAGTACTTACAGCAGTTGTTAGTTCAAATCTAACGCGAGCGATCGCCTTCGTCGAAGCGTTAGAAAAAATCTAACTACCGAAAGTGTTGGCGTGTGTTGATTTTTAGAGAGATCAAAAGTTACAATATTATCATAAAAGGTAAGCTTTTTAGTGAAATACCTCTAGATTGTTGAACATCCGTTATTATAAGCGCCATTTTGGTTTATTGCAGGTAAACATGAACAAGAAAATGGAAAACCAGTTAATAAAATGGTATGAAGGTAGCGATATAGAACCACTAGATTCTGATAAGGACTTAAGTGATGTTCGTTCTGAACACAGTATCCACAATACAAATTTTGAGCAGTCCACACACGATCTACCCAGTGATCCTGAAGATGCCATGGAAAAAAGTGGCCAAGATAATGGTTATCCAAGATTTTATGGCAAAGATAAAACACCATGGTTGAAACATAAGAAACACACTCCCAAAGATAAGACCAAAGCTTGTAATATTGTTACGAACTTACCTGGGGTAAAAGCAATTAGCAAACGTTGGCCGTTTACTGTTTTTTGCAGCCTACTAAATATTTCAACTATAAACAGCCAAATAATTTACAACAATAACACTAATATTGTAACATCTCAAAGAAACTACATTGCGGAACTTGGCAAGCAACTGTTAATGTCCCATCTTCAACGACGTTCTAATATCCCAAATCTGCCTTTTCAGTTGAGACTCGGACTTGAGAGAAAAGCCATCAGTTTCTCAAGGGGCAACTCCAATTATAAAACCAAGATGTTATTTTTGCCCTGTAAGGAAGAACAGGTTTACCCAACATTATTGTACTAACTGTAAGTTGCCGATGTGTAAAGAGCACACTGGTTTAACAAATTTTACTTGCCACCACTGCCTAGAAGAGGAAAAAATCTAATTTTATGCGTAATGCGTATATTTTTTTGGAATAAATTCCCTTATTTGTTTTGTTCTAGGGTAATGTAATTATTCTTTTAGTTTATCTAGTGTTTTTTTGCAGTTTTGTTTTAAAAAAAATAAGTTTATCATTTTTGTGAATTAATAGCCAATAAACTTAACCAATAAGTACTAATGACTCATTTATTTGACCTATGCCCATATGTTAGATAAAATGCGAGTGATGACGTAATTTTTTGAGGTACGAGTGATGGAGGATTAAACATTCTTTATAAAAAGACTATAAAATAATATTAATACAAACTTTTTCTAAGCTAAAATCTTAGCTTTTCGATAGGTTGATGGAAAGCTGGTTTTTACCAGATTGTTAATTGATAATGTTAAAAAAATGTAATAAAAATAAAGTATACGGCAGTTCTACAGAGAGCAGCAAAAAATTGGAGGCTAGATCTTGATGAGGACCATTTGGAAAACGTAGAATACAATCACATCACAAAAAACCAATCAAAGAAAATAAAATAGATAAATTGCTGAAGCGAGACAAATCATATTAAAGAGAATATGAAAGATGTAGTAAAGAAATAAAAGAAATTTGAAGAAAAATTAGGAAATCAACAAATTTGACACAGACTGCATACATGTCTCAAATCAATATTTTCAAATTAATATAATAATCTAGAATCCACAAGAAAACTTTACTTTACTTAATCAGTAGATCCATTTGTACCTTTCGGCGTTGGGCCAAGGAAACTAAGTTCCTGTAATCTAGCTGTTTTTTTCGAACACGTTGTTAAATTTTTAGAAACTTTAAACATCTAAACTAAATACAACTTCTGCAACTGCACTTGACAAACGTCTTCCTATTGGCCATAAATTATCGAACTATTTTAGTCATGTCTATTCGGCACGGACTTCGTTTTTCCGCCTCGTCTAGCACAATCGAGGAAAGTGGAGACATGAAGAGATGGATGGGAAGTCATTTGAAAGTTGGCTCCAAAATATTTTACCAACACTGGAAAAAAATGCCGTAATTGTGATGGAAAATGCCCCTTACCGTTCGAGAAAATTAAAAAAAAATTCCCATTATGACTATAAAAAGAGATCAAATTGCTTCGTGCAAGGCAATTTTAGAAATCGTTACACAACATAAAGGCGAATATAAAAAGTACATAGCAAACGAACCGGTAAGAAGCACAAATAGAACAGTGTTAAGGTTGCCACCGTACATGGTGGATGCGAAGAAGAGATACGTCGACGCCTTACAATGTCCAGATCAGCAACAGTCAAACTTACTAAAATCTGGAAAGATACGGACATAACCAGGAACACGAAACTGCGCCTAGTACGGACGCTTATCTTTCCTATCGCTACCTTTGCTTCAGAAACGCATATACACGACGTATAATGGCCTTTGAAATGTGAGTATATCGTAGAATGATGCGCATACTACTGGCAAAAACTAAGCTTTTTAGGATGGGTTGACTGAAATATGGTTTTCCCCGCAGCTATAGCTAGTAGTCAATGGGCTCTGAAGAGATGACAATAGATTAGTGGGATAAAGAGGAGCGATTAATTACAGGGACCCGATCCGTCAACTGCGCATGTGTGAAACGACTGCGTTCGAAATATTTCGAACCTTCAAATGAAAATGTTAAGCGGTATCTTGCCTTGTCGAATGAAAATTGTTTTGAATAGTTCCATATTTACGTAATTAGTAAATATGTAAGTGAACTGTTTTTAATGTTGTAAAATTTTCTCAAATCAGTTTAAGCTTTCTACGCCGATGCAATGTGGAGAAAATGTGCATTTAAATAAGTGTCTGGAAGATTTCAGTAGCTTTTTTTTTTCAAACCGAAAGGACTGATAATTAAACTATCTGGTGCAAAGTTAACAATCTCCATAAGCTACTACAACAAAATAAACAATCTTGGACGGTTAATATCAAAGTCGTCAATATACATTAGGTTAATGTGATTTTCTTTCTTAATACTCGGAGTACAAGTTATTTATTCTCTATATTTTAGTTATGAATGTAACAACTATGTACCTGTAGAAATAAATATTGTAAAATTTCCTATTTTTAATCCTAATCGTTTTTATAAACGTGCTCAGATTTTTTTAGGTTGGAGATTGTGCATCGTTGTCACTTTTGATGTTATTTCAAAGATTGCACATGCGCAGTGGACGGATCGGGTCCCTGTAATTAATCGCTCCTGGATAAAGCGGTCGAGCATGCCGATGTTTAGCAATTAATGCAATAGTCTGCAGTTGTAAATCAACTTTTAGTCTCCGGTCAGTACTTTCAAAATAATTCGAAGAAAAGAAAACACTATGACAATAATAAACTTACTACCAGAATTATTAGATTTTCTTTAGGAAACAATATTCAACATAGACTCTTCTATTTTTCTTTTTTTTTAATTTTAAAAACATTGTAAAATTATACAAAATTGATAAAAATTACCTAAAATTAAATTTTATTCAGATTTTTTAAAGTGCGTGGTGTGAACCTTATTATAAATAATATTAATGCATTTTTCAAAATGAGTACAAAAATATGTGCTTAAAAAAACGCTTCTTGTAGAAATTTGTTTTTTGATACTTATAGGCTATTCCTGAGTACTGTTTTGTAAACGTAAATAATTTTAAAAATGCATAAATAATTGTATATTATATAGAAAATGGCTTAAATTCTTTAAATATATTTATATAAAAACTGCCTTCTAAACTAATACAACATTTTACCGCTTAATGCAAAAATTGTTTTATAACAATTTTTGGCACGAAAATATTTTGGCATTTCTTGTAAAACGTTGTATTGTCCTTATTCCTAAAAATTAATAACAAAGTATAGTAATTAAAATATTGTTTAAAAAATATTGAACCAAGTGTGCTAGTGGGAATGTTTTTTTATTTATATCAAAGCTCTTCCCAGCTTTGATCAACAATATCCCGCCATTATACAAAGAATATTAAAGCAAATATAAAACACAAAGGGTGTGTTAGGGAACACAGATATTACACAGATATTACAGATATGATTATGGAACATAGTGACTTTTGTTCATTGACACTAATTTTTTTTTAATTTGCAATGCATATTATCTAATATTTTTTTAATTCCAACATATCTTAAATCCACTTAGTCGCAGAAAGGTGTCTATTTCGAAGAGGAATGGAAATTGATCTAGACATAATAGATACAATTGAAGCCAACAAACTACAGTATAAAAACATATTCGTATAAAATTTCATTACAATGTTGCCAGTAGTTTCGGCAAAATCGTAAAAAATGCGTAAATTTTTTTTCTTCAACGTCCTGTATCTTGAAAACGGATGGCGTTACAAAAATTTTTTACTAAGCAAACCCCAATTATTTTTCAATTTTTTACCTAGCCTAGAGACGGGGTTACCTTTTTTTGAAACATCCTGTATATACGGGGTTGTCGCTAGTGAGAAGACACGTCAATGAAAGTTACTGTGCAAGATTATATGGATCTAATCAATTCATTGAAATAACATTGAACGAAATTATCCTTATCTGTAGTTAACAATACTTACAGTTATTAAAGCTTAGCTACCATCAAATATATTACTCTTCTCATTCTGTAAATATTGATATACAGAGTGGCCCAAAAGTCTGGAAACGGCTAATTATCTCGTAAAATGCTAATCATAATTGTACAAAATTTAAGGTACACCTATTTTGGGATACGGAGATTCCATATTTGATATTTACAATGTTGCCAGATTTGCCGTTTTTCTTATATTATTAGTAACTTTGGTTTTTCAAATACATCACCCTGTATATTCATCAGTCATTATTGGAATCTCCTATTCAATACGAGTTCAACCATATGTAACACATATGATTTTATGTAATGTGGAAGGTTAATATTTAACTCTTGAAAGAGTACTGTAACTATTCTAGTGACGTTGGAAGGTGCTTTTATGCATAAGAACAAAAAAAGGGTACTATGCGATAACAGGTAGTTCTAGAATCACTGTAATGTTCTTGTAACGCATTTAATAGACGCAAAATCCAATAAACATTTCTGCTAAAAATTTTTCTGGAAGTAAAACTATTCTCCTTATTTATTTTTTGACAAATTTTTCTTTTTTTGTTTAGCTTATATTAGAATAACGATGTTATAAATACATTAGATTGATTGTTGATAGTATTATAGCCTATAAGTGATGCTATACTTTATCGTCGGAGTATTGTATCTATTAACAAAAATATCACATTATTTTTAGTAGAACTTACATCTTCAAATGCACGGTCCATATGAGTCTAGAAATCGTTCTCAAAATTTAAATAATTTCATTATTTTCTATATTTTTTTTTTGTTACTGTGAGAAGAATTTGTTGAATAGAAATCGAAATGTCAATAGAAAAACTAGCTTTCCAATTTTTGGTCTTTGTTCAGTATATATTAAAAATCGATTAATATCCACTTAGATCTTCCCTGTTACTTGATCTAACACTAATGTAGTTGAAATTTGATGTTCACCAGGAACTCCATTCTTACTCAGTTACTCGATAATATGCAATGCAAAGTTATTGGTGTAAAATGATATTCAACTACTTAACTAGCTGAAGAACATATATATGTATAACACCGAGCTGCCATAGAGTTATGTAGTTTTAAAATATCGTGCCAACATCGAAAACAAACTGGATAACTGGAAATACTAAGCTTAGAACGGTACTGTTAGTGCTAAAAATACTAATTGCATTTTTGCTTCATTGTAGAAGTATTTTAATTGAAAACTCCCTGGTATATTGGTTATCACATATTAAAAAATTGATTGTTATCGATTTACTTAAACCTGGGATGTTTTTATGTCGAAAATTTGAGCGGTAACAATATTAAAACCAATTCTGAAAGAAGAGATTTCAGTATTTTTTGCAAAATCAGTCGTGACAAATATGTATGTCGTGAAAACACTAAAATCTCATTTCCAATATCTCATACTTTGAGAAGTATTCGTTACAATATCAGATCACAAACACAGCTACAACTAATGCAGCAGAAACGACCACATCGTTAACTCCTGTTATATCTCCGCTGCACTCGAGGTCATCTCTTGGGTATGATGTAGATGGGGGAGATTCGTCACCAGCCTTGCAACGTTCACCTCTTGAGCTAAATTCTTTCTGTAATTTTAAAAGGTACGATAAAAAAAACAACCAATATTTAAGTAAACAAAAAATTTAACTTCTTAATCAAACTTTGTTTAATTTAGAAAATTCACTTAAGAAGCAAAAAAATATGAAGAAAAAACATTAAATATTAAGTTTCTGCTTGCTATAGAAATATTGAGAATACAATCAACAGTCTTAATGAGTGAGTTACTTAGCTAAATAGTGTTGAATCTGTAGAAATTTTAAGACTAACTTTAATGAATTCTAACTCAACTCTTCGCAGGAAATCTAGCATTTCTTGTTCATTTGCTACTATAATGGCAGTGTTATCACCAAATCTTTAATTGGAGATTTTTGTTCTAGCCATTGTTACCCCATCGATTGGAGTAATAATCCATAAATATTGAATAAGTCAGGTGACAAATCGCATCCTTAACTAACTCTCCTCTCTGCTCTAAATTGGCTTGACAACTTCTGATCTATTCATACTGTTGCCATATTGGACTGATACAGATTTTTAATAAGTGTCACCAGCTGTATTACAAGATGATGTTTCCAGTTAGCATATCTAGCCTATCCTACTGAATTCCTATCTTCACCTCTACGAAGTGCGGCTTGGGCTGCACGGGAGAACCCCGGAGAAACTGAGCAACCCTGCTGGAGATTGGGTAACCAATCCCAGTGGAAGGCAGGTCAGGGCAGACGAGGAGCGGAGAAATGGTCCTCCGAAAAGGGTGTTTCGCTATGGACCAGCAATCCGTACATGGAAAAAGAAAGATGCTACAAATCGAATAATATTGCGTCAGAATATACATGGAATACGGATTAGACCCAAGCTACGAAATAAGGACATTTTCTTAGAAATATGGAACGTGATAAGCTGGTTCAGGCCCGAAATTGCAACACATGCCACAAAACAGCTTCAAAAATATAAGATGGATTCAGAAAATGAGATGGACAGGATCGGGAAGCATGCAAATAGAAAATTTCCACAACTACAGGGCAACAAAGACAGTACCAGTTAGCCGAATCCAACCTCGATGTACACCAAATCTTCGTGGACTTAAAACAAGCTTACGATTCTGTTAGCAGAGAAGCATTGTGGGAGACCATGGTAGAAATGGGAGTACCTGGAAAGCTGGTACGTTTAGCACAAGTGAGTAGAGAACAGCAACAGAGAACGCTTCCGCACGGATCAGAATTGGCAGCACTACGTCGGAGGAATTTCTCATTGACACCGGGCTTAGGCAAGGAGATCCTCTCGCCCCCCTGCTATTTAATTTTGCACTGGAACATGCGGTAATGAAAGCTCAACCACAACTGACAAACGGATTTGCCGCCCAAGGATACTATATGGCCGTTTGAGGATGATGTGGACAGAATTGCACAATCCACCAGAGATGCAAAATAAGTTTCACACTATTCGAAAAAGGAGCCAAGGAAGTTTCACGGACAGGACGTGGCAGCCAGGATCATTGCAGGAAACATTACTCATTAATGACCGTACTACAAAAATACTCTCAATACAAGCAAAAATAAGAGTGTATAAGACAATAATTCGTCCCACAATAACGTATGGAAGCGAGACATGAACTCTGAACCAGCGGGAAACAATAAAATTACTGGTACTGGAAAGAAAGATACTGCGGACTATCTATGGGCCTTGCAGAGAAGAGACAACAGGAGAATGGAGAAGAAGACTCCTGAACGCCACATTCTGGGAAAGGGCCGATGGCAGAAGGTCAGTTGGTCCCCCAAGAGAAAGATGTAAGGACGCAGTAGCCAGTGATCTACGCAAAATAGAATACAGCAATGGTAAATAGCTGCTCAGGACCGACAACAATGGAAGGAAATAGTAAACGCGGCCAACACTCACATAGAGTTGTAGAGCCAAATGATGATGATGATGTTGATGTCACCAGCTGTATCCGGTGCACCGATATTTATTAAAATGATAGAGCATAGATTTTCTGCTGGAGTCTCGTTATTTCTATATAAATATTTTGCCACTAAAAGCAGTGACACCGAAATCAGATGATACCCATCCTTTAGACCTGGTACAGGATTCTAGAATACTGGGATACGATCGGTTTGAAACAAACGGTTTCTATGAAAAAAATATCCGTTAAAACTGTAGATATTGGTTATCGGAAAACTCTTACTGGATACGTGAGACTCATACTCAATATCCTCAAAAAATTAATGTTCTTACGTGACCATATAAGTAGTAAGAGATCATTGAATACCTCCCAAACATGGATAGGAGAAAGAGGTACTATTGAAAGACCAGCTAGATCACCACATCTTACACAGTTGTTTTTTTCTGTATTGATATACCAAAAGAAAAGTATACGCAATAAAGGCTACATATTAATTTGAAAAAACTGGTTTATTGAAAAAACTTAAATAAAAAACATGTTTAAAGGTAATGGATTTTGACAAGAGCTATGAGTCATGCCGATTTAGTACACAATGTTTACCTGTTATTTACAAGGTCATAGTTCTTGTCAAAATCCATTAGCTATAACATTTATTTTAATGTAATTAAGTTAATATATTTATTTGGTTTAAGAAATTATACGTTTTTTCAAAATGTCTCCATGTATTATTCGTAATGGCCATAAATATGATCATCTTATAAAGACGCGTTCGAAACTGTAAAATAATATAGGGTGTTTTATTGAAAATTGTCACTGTGGTGACACTACAGATAAGAATTTTCTAAACCAACTTCAAAAATATGTATATTTGTTCGTCTACAATGTATTTGTTATTATTTACTTACGGCACATATTTCTTTGCATGGAGGGCAGACGATGGCTCCCTTATGAAGCCAGCCATTGCTAATGATCCTAATAGAAATTTCCTGGTTGGCATGGTAACATTCATAAGAATAATTTCCCACCTAAAAATTATATTATAATTTAAGATTACAGTTAATACAATGAATTTAATTTTAAAAATAGGATAATGTGTAACAGTTCGTCGATACGAGAAACAATTCCAGATAAAAAGAGTAAGTTCTTGCAGTGGCACACCCAGGGGGGTTTTGGGACCCCAAATCCGACACTGTTACTCACAAATTTTAAGGACTCAAACTGGATGTAGCATAAAAAAAATCGGTTCCCAACCAAAACCCCCCGCCAAAAGGCACTGCACGCTTTACACAATAATAAGGCTAACGGGATTTGGTTTCAACAGGATACAGCATCAACTCACAATATTCGAAGAGTCCACAAATTGTTTTGCCTTCGAGATTGTTGTTCCAAAAGTTTCAAAGAAAAACTTGAAGTCGAGAGACAAACCCTCATTAGAATTTCGAGAATTGTCCTAAAAGATGACCAATTTTAATGACAATCACAATCCCAAGTTGGCACTCGATAGTCAACAATTCACTGATCTATTAGAGAACACTCACGGTAGTAGTGATGCATTAAGCATTGTTAAAAACTATACCCTACATATTCCATCTCTTATAGAAATGATAAATGAAATACATTCGCAGGCTGAAGATCGAAATATGAAAATTAAATGTACTAGACTAAGTAAAAAATTAACTAAACAACTGCTCGAACATGTTGGTTCATTTGACTTAGCTATAATTATCTCTCTGATATATCTCAAAGCTAATTATTTAAATAAAAATATAATTCATGTATAATAATATTTTACAGTGGAATTTAATCAGTTTTCACACCCGCCTACCCTTATTTCAGGTACTTATTACGTCAGGACAGTCAGCAGGGAAGGACCTTTTACATCCGACCTACACAGACTGCCCCATCTAAATGTTAGAATGAAGGGATGGATGAGTAGGTGTGTCTAGATGAAAGTAAGGAATGACTGAAGTTGAATGAGACTAAGTATAGATAAATGGGTGGATGAGAAAGAGTGAATAGGTGAAGGTATGAACGACTGGAGTTATTCGTAATCTCCCGACCGCCCTCTTTCCCGTCCTCGGTAACTTCGCTGTGCGGGGAAGGCGTCCGTGACGCTGACCAATACATGGAATTCACGCTGGGGGTGTTAGGGGGAGCTATGAGTAAGGTCGACAGGTCAGACTCGATAAGAACGGTTCCAGACCCGCCCGGCGGAGAAAGAGGAGATGAGTTTAGTCGGTAGGCGGTCTCCGGCACACCAGGGACACCTTCCCTGACGATCTTTTGAAGATTCTCACCTCCAAAAAAAAAAAAAAAAAAATGCTCAGTGGCGGTGTTGCGATATATTCTAAAACCGATTTACAAGTAAACAGAATCACACAATTAATACAAACAAAGCAATAGCAGTAACAGTAACAATAGGTACTAATCAAAAAATGAACGTATGCAACATTTATATTCCCCCGAGCCAAAATATCCAAGGAAATGAAGTTTCCAACTTAATTATGCAAATTCCATCACCAAAATTAATTCTTGGGGACTTTAACAGCCATAATCTTCTATGGGGTTCCAAAAAAACAACTAAAAATGAAAGTTATTAGCAAACGTAATCAATAGCCTGAATTTAACAATAATGAACGACGGAGCTAAAACTTGTTTCGACGCAGCTACTGGAAATTTTTCAGCAATTGACTTGTCTATTTCTGACCCATCGTCGTTACTAAATCACATATGGACAACCATAGACGATTGTCTACGGTTGGGACAGTGATCATTATCCAATAATAGTAACAAAAATTTCCAACCCCACAACAAAAACCAATCACTACAACCTGACAACTCTTTTCTTACTCAGTCACCGTTATCAAATATGAATATAAAAACACATTTGCAATTTCAATTAGGGATCAAAAACAATTTAAATTCTATTGAAATTTTTAACTTTCCCTCAACACATTTAGCAAACGTAAACACGCCACATCTCTGGTTAATACCTTTGCCTACTTTGAATTTAGAACTATCATCATATTATAAATCTAAAATTATCCACAAATAATTCTAAGCTTATGATCAATGCTTATCTTGCGGATCAAAAATTATATGACGTCATATGTTTTTCGGAGCACTGGCTAAGTGAAGAAAATTTAAAATTAATTAACATCTCCGGATTCTCATTAGCTAATTTCTTTTGTAGGGTAAAAAAGAAACAAGGCGGAGTTGCAATTTATATAAAAGAAAATCTTATGTATTCTTCTCTTAATTTAAATGAATATAATGTAGAGCAAAGTTCTGAGTTTTGTGCAATTTATGTACCTTCAATAAAAACCAATATTTTAACTGTATACAGATCGGGTAAGGGTGACTTTGACTTATTTTTGGTGAATTTTGAAAATGTCATAACATCCTTGATTAGTAAAGCTAACAAACTAATCATACTTGGAGATTTTAATATAAATTTTAAAATTGAATCTGACCATCTTTTTGATATTCAAAATCTATTAACATCTTTTGGTCTAAAAATAACTATAAACGATTATACTAGAATCACATCCCAGTCCAGAAGTTGCATTGACAACATTATGACAAATTTTTCTGAAAATATATATAGAGTGGGCGTATTCGAACCTTGTTTTTCTGACCATCGAGCTCAATTTTTATTTATTGACTCAGAGGATAAAGTTATTGACACTAATCAAATATTTCAACGGTTTATTACTTCTTCTGGTTTACAGAAGCTTAAACGTGCGCTAGCTATTACAAACATGGACTTTTTCTACGATATTAATAATGATCCTGATTCTTTGACAGTCTTTCTTACCGAAACTTATAAAAATTTAATATTACAGTATTTTCCACTAAAAAAAGTACGACAAATGACTGAAAAAGCACCTGTGCAATGGTTTAATAATGAATTAAGGTCTAACAGATCTAATATTTCTCTTATCAAACACATTGCAGAGGCCACTAAGGATCCCGATTTGTTCAAAGTATATAAACAACAAAAAGTTGAATATAATCGGCAATTAAAAATTGCTAAAAAGTCAGCTTACTGTAATTTTATTACTAATTCCAATAATAAACCTAGAGACTGCTGGAAAATAGTAAATTTCGAAAGAAACTACACTAAATCCAGTTCGGTACAACCTGATCTACCTCCAGACGAAATGAATCAATTTTTTAGTACAATTGCAGAGAATATAATTACATCTCTTCCCACCATTAACATCGATGTCCTCGTCAATTATAGAAATTATCCTTCTCCGAGCAAGTCATTTTTTTTTCGGCCCGTTCTGGAAGAAGAGGTCTCTCAAATAATAAAGTCGCTTAGTAATTCTAATTGTAGGGACGTTCACGAGATTAATAGCAAAATTTTAAAAGAAACTTACCAAATAGTTTTAACACCTTTTACTCATCTTATTAATTTAATTCTATCCACCGGAGTATTTCCAGAAGTACTAAAATACTCAAAAGTACTACCAATCTACAAAAAAGGTGATTCCTCAAAAATTGACAATTACAGACCCATAAGCATTGTTTCTACTTTTGGGAAAGTGATTGAAAAGGTTATCAAACAACAATTTTATTCCTATTTTGAGTCAAATAATTACTTTAGCAACTCACAATATGGATTTAGAAGTGCTCGTTCTACTACGAACGCGGTATTTAATGTTGTGAGCGAGGTGATTGAGGGGCTTGAACGCGGCAATCGCATAGCAATTTCTCTTTGTGACTTATCAAAGGCTTTTGACTGCGTTTCACACGACATTTTGCTCCACAAATTAAATTACTATGGAATCAGAGGTATCCCTCTTAAGCTTATAACTTCTTATCTATGTGGCAGACACCAGGCGGTAGTGTCTAAAGGTCATCTCTCTGATTTTCTATCCGTAAAACATGGAGTCCCACAAGGTTCGGTCTTAGGACCTCTTTTGTTTATTATTTATGTCAACGATCTGCCTAAATTCATATCTCCGTACAAAACCATACAATTCGCAGATGATACGACATACGTTATATCAGGAAAAAATAATGATGATTTAAAAATGTCTCATGAGGAAGTTACTACTAAATCTAGCTCATGGTTTGCTGCAAACAAACTAAAACTTAATTCTGATAAAACGCAAAATATGGTTATATCTGCAAGTAATTTACACAATGATCTAGTTAACAAAGAGACTGTTAAACTATTGGGAATAACCATAGATAATCGACTCAACTGGTCTGCTCATATCTCACACCTTAAGAAACAGCTATCCAGTTCATTATTTGTTATTCGCCAACTAGCAAGGGTTGTCAACTTTGAAACATTAAAAATGACATATTTTTCTTTATTCCACTCTCACCTAAACTATGGTTTAATTATATGGGGCAATTCAACAAATGCACTTCAAATTTTTAGAATACAAAAGAAAGCTGTCAGGATTTTAGCAGGGGTTAGTTATCTAGAACACTGCCGACCTTTCTTTATCAAATTCAAAATTATGCCGCTACCTACTCTGTTGATATTTCAAGTTTTAACTCAAATTCACAGAAAACGTGCCCATTTAATAAAGCAGTCTGATGTCCATGTTCACAATACGCGAAACTGTCACTACCTACGAACAAATCGCTGTAGATTAAGTCTTTCAGAAAAAAATAGTCTTAATTATAACTATTACAATATTTTACCAAAAAGTATAAAAGAGCTAAGCTGTAATAGTTTCGATAAAGTTATAAAAAAATATCTTTTAAAACATTGTTTTTACTGCTCAGAAGAATATATGACTCATTGCAGAACATCCACTGAACTGCTTACCGTAACTTTGCCATAAATATTTTTCTGTTTAATATGTTTTCATGTTTGTATTATTTAATGTTTTATCATTTAATACTATGTATGTTTTTTTTTTGACTTGCTACAAACAATATTTGTATATGTTATGTAGTTAAATAAATACTCTACTCTACTCTACAGACCTCTAAATCACATACAAACAGTTAAATCACATAAATTCCTTATTATTACTGACTCAATCAATTCCCTCCATATACTGTCAAAAATGTACACCTGCAACCCGATGATTGCTAAATTAATTTAAAAAAAGATGCAGCACCTGAAAAACAAAACATTAGTTTTCGTGTGGCTACCATCACATATAGGCATTGAAGGAAAGGAACTAGCTGATAAAAATGCTCGAAAAATAGCAAATTCTCCAAATATCAGACCGATAAGAAAACCATGTGCAGAAGATCTTAATCCGTATTTAAAACAAAAGTTGATATGTAATTGGACTAAATGTAAAGAAGAAAAATTCTCAAAGTTAAAAGAAATTAAACCAAATTTTGGACGATGGAGTAACAATGTCCCTAGCCGTTTCCTTCAGGTTGTATTAACCAGACTCCGATTAGAACACATCAAACTCACACATGAATATCTCATGAAGAAGGAACCTCAACCAAAATGTACGAGTTGTGACGTGCTGTTAACAGTGAAACACGTATTAACGGATTATCCCCAATATACTGCTGAAAGACTGACTAATAAAACTCCATCAGTTATAAGAGATATTTTTAGTGAGTGTAACAGTGAAAATATTGTGAAATTTTTAAGAGACTCTAACATATTGATCCACACATAAGTATGTTATTTATTAATTATTTGTAATTAGCATTGTTTTACATTAAATCCATCCACTAATAACCAACCAATATGGTTGATGCGGCTGTTTTTTAATATATAAAAAAAGGAAACTAAAAGCCTAATTCAGAGTACAATATTTCCAATAATCAGTCAACGATGTTTTAAATAAATATGTATATGTATATAGATATAGACATCTCAGTAGAAGACAAAGATATTGAGCCAGTTGACTCCTATAAATACTTGGGCCATGAGATGAGAATAATTCGAGACAACCAAACAATCGAGCTGAAAAGAAGAATAAACCTCGCATGGGCTGCATTTGGAAAGATGAAGGATGTTTTTAGGTCTAAGAGTCCAATGTGTCTGAAAAGAAAAGTATTTAATCAGTGTATTTTGCCAGTGGTGACTACAGCGCAGAAACCCTAACACTCACAAGAATAACAGTGAGTAAACTTCAAGTTGCGGAAAGGGCAATGGAGAAAATAATGTTAGGGATTTCTCTGCGTGATAGAATACCCAATGCTACCATACGCAAAAGATCAGGAGTAGCAGACGTTATTGAAAGAATAACAACACTAAAGTGGAACTGGGCAGGTCATGTAGCAAGATCAGTTGATGACCGGTTGACAAAAAGAATTTTGGAATGGAGACCCCGAATACAAGCTAACAGAAATAGAGGTCGACCCCCAACAAGATGGACAGATGACATAAAAAGAGTGACTACAAATTGGATTCAGATGGCGCAAAATCGGACTAAGTGGAAAAGCATGCGAGAGGCCTATGTTCAGCAGTGGACGTTAGAGGCTAGTTGATGATGATGATATAGAAATCTGATTTTCTGTAACAATTACCAAAATTTAAATGTCGATTCGAACTAACCACGGCACGTAATTGGCATGTACTTCTAAAAAACATCAGCCGGCAAAGTCTTAACTGCTGACAATAAACCTAGTCTAGATAAAAAAGTTTCTCAAAAAAGTTATGATAGATGTTAAAGAGAGGCTAATGTTATGACGTTTGTGCAATAGTTATTTAGGTTATTTTGAATACCCCTCCATATTACTTGCATATACATTGACTACTTAACGCAGGAATATAGTAAATTCATGCATACAGTTGGCACAATGTCATTTATTTTGAGTGGAACAGTTATTTAGATTATTTTTTATATAAATCCATACTGTTTGCATATAAGTTGGATACTTATCGAATACATTATTATACTGATACAAACAAACCGCAAATTGTCATTAATTTGAATTTGTGGTAAAATACTTCATAAAATTTTGTACGGAGCTATACCACTACAATTAAATTGTGTTCAAAATTTGATTTGATACAAACATCATTATGGATATAACAACAATCCTAAAATGTAATTTTCATTACAATCATTTGTGGCTTAATCCCATATAAACATGATATTTAGTATATAGTAATATTCTGATTATAATATTGACGTTGTATTTTGCCAATATTGAATTTGTATTATTCTGAAAACTACTCGCAAATTTAATTATCTGCCATTTGAAACTGTTAATAAACAGATCTAAATATTATAGTTAACACTATTAGTTAGTTATTTTGATAGAGAAATAGATATATTTAAGAAAAAAATAATTACCAATATATGAAGCCTTCCATTTTCACATCTATAAGCGTAGCATCCAGATCCCCAATGTACCCACTGCCTCACTTGCTTACACGATCTCTCGTCCCACAGTTGATTGGTGTGTTCAAAGCAACGGGATTTTTCACCGTATTTTTCCAAAGCAAAATTCATGTCAGGAGCTAAAGAGTAACAGGATTAAAAAGTAATATCGGAAAAATATCAAATTATTTTAACGAAATATACGAACCTAAAAAAATACTGTTTTTAATTTGAAGTTTTCAGGCATGAGCGCCGCCAGGATTTACTTAATAACCAATATAAAAAAGAACTACAAGTATATAGCATGTGGATAATACTACCCTCCTAAGGAAAACCACAGCATCTGCAGTACTTATAACAATGAGTAAATGAGCTTCAAAGAATTTGCAACTTTTAAAAAGGGCAAAAATTGTTACAACAATGCGGTTAGAAATGATTTTACTTTTTATCAATAAATTTGTAAATAAAATATGTTTAAAAAAGAGGAGCAGTAGTTTATCCTAATTTTATGCTTACTATGGCAGATACTGGGAAAAAATCGTAGGTAATATTAGGAATTGCTAAGTAAACTACAGCATTTACGAATGTTATTTTTGCGGTGTTTTTTTGTAACAGAATGTGGAGAATGAAGAAAATACAAACAGCAAAATAAGTTTTTGAGTAATTTATTAAAACTATATATTTAATAAAAAAACCATTATTAGACCAGATAAATCGTAACAAAAAAATTTAATACAAAAGAAAAAAAAATGAAATAGAAATAGAATAGAAAGAAATCATCTTATCTTTATCTTCCTCAAGGTTTTGCCAAAATTATAATCTATTTGAAGGCATTATAGTTTTGAGACTTTTAATAAGGGTTACTTTTTTATTTTTTAAAACTGCATATAGAGATCTAAATGCCTGAGGTCTGGGAAGTTTTTTTAAACTTTGTTTTGAACAAAATTAATTCCAAACATACTATCGAAGTTATTTGTTAACTCGTACTTTAGAGAAAAAGATCACCTGTTGGCAACAATTTCTTCTTTTTTCGCTAAGTAAAGACGACTCTCTATTTTTTAAATTTTTACTTGGGACGCGAAATCTCGCCACTTAAAAAAAACCTGTATACTGCATAGTTTTTCTTCTTCGTCGCGTGCCATATCAGAATTATCCGACATTGGCGATCACCATTGCGAAAGCTTCTCGATCTTCTGCAATATGGAATAATTGTCCTGCATTTGGTATCTGAGTCCATTCACGAATGTTTTTTAAACAAGAAACTTGATTTCTTCCTACCCCTCTACGGCCCTCTATTTTGCCTTTAAGGATCAGTTGTAAAATTTTATATCGACTTTCCCTTACTATATGTCCCAGATAAGACATTTTTCGATGTTTAACAGTCGTTAGCAGTTCTCTGTCTTTGTTGACGCTCCTTAGTACTTCTTCATTAGTTTTTCTTGTTGTCCCAGGTATCTTCAGCATTCGTCTATGAAGCCACATTTCCAATGCTTCAATTTTGTTCATGATCGATGAATCATGTAATGTAAAAAGAAAGCATTATATGAGCTAATTATTTCTTCTGTTCCCATCCAGTAATACCATCATGCCATAGGCATGCAAACGGTTTTTGTTTTTTTCCTCTAGCCAGGGGTACACAGCTTTCATTAAATGTCGATATCCTTTGAGTAAATATTGCTTTCTTAAACATATCGATTCTTAGTAATATTATGACTTTTTGTCAGTCAACATAGACTTTAAGGGTCGTTCATGTATCTGGTTCATTTCATGACTAAGTGAATTGATCATCAGCATCTAAATGGAAAACTTATTTAGTACAAATGGTGGAAATTAACATTTAAAAACCTACATTGAAAATGTTCAGTTGGTCCTAGTGGTGAAGAAACACTATCATAAATATGTTAAAAATATTAAAAAATACATTTAAAATTTTAAATAAAAACATTACAACACAAAAGGGTATTTTTTCAAATATAACACAAAAACCAACAAAAACCGCAACTTCATGTTAAAGGTAGAAAAGAAGAATTTTCTTCTTTTTTGATAACAATGTTTCTGATTTCTGTCAATATCTCGATGTCATATGTAACAAGGTTATATTTACATATGTACCTCATGCAATAACATGGAAGTTAAAAAAAATCTTTTAAAGAACCAAAAGTGTCGAGCGGATAGCCAAGCGGGCTGGGCGGCTGGCTTCTCCTTCGCTTCTACGTTACAATCATCTGGCCATTGTCCTGTCTTCCATTTCTTAAGTGCTTCAGCCGTCATTACTTCTTCTCCTTGAGATTTTCCAGTTTTTAATTTTTTTATTGCGGTTTCTATTTCCGATTTTAAAATATGTGGTTCCTTTTCGTCATTTATTTCTTCTGGATTTACGTTTTCATGGTCACTATGAAAAAATATTTCACAATATTGTTTCCATGCCGCTACTATGCCCTCTGGATTGGTGATGATCGTTCACAAGTTATCTTTAATTATCTGCGTTTGTGGTTTGAACTCTAGTTAAGTATTTTACTTTGGCAAACAGTCCTCTAGATTCTTGACGGTCAGCGTTTTCTTGTAGTTGTTTGCATATTTCTTTAATATGATTATTTTTGTCTCTTCTACTTGATGATTTTATACGTCTGTTTACATTTGCTATCTTGTTTTCAGTTTCTGTTGGATTTGAAGCATTGTTTCTAATTTTTCTTCGTTCTTCTACTAGGTTCAGTGTCTCATCAGTCATCCAATGTTTTTCGTTCCTTGGGATTTCTTTGGGGTTTGTAATATTTATTGCGTCTATAATCCACGTCTTTGTATGTTCCCATGTTTGATTAGGATCGACAGTAATGTTTGGTGTGACTATGTCTTTTTGTTTTGTTTCTATAAATGGTTTTATTTGTTTCGGTTTTTTTACGGAATTCCGATAGTAACAGTTTATGTTCTATTCCGCAATTAGCCGCAATGAGTGGATATTTTATTTAAATATACCATACAAACTAATTTCCTCTTATTTTAATAGTAAAACGGAGAAAATAATTAATATGGAGAGTGTAAAATGGTTGTTAGGCGAGTTACGACCTTTTTCTACAAAGAGTCATGTTTAATCTGAAGGTTGTATCTCAATCAAACTCTAGATTTTCAATAGTTAATAAAATTCCAAAATATACATTTCAAAGTAATCCCTTATTATGTTATAAATATCGTATTGCATAAGTGTAAAAGATTTTAATCATTTCGCACCTAATAATTAAAAAAAAATGTTTTCGTTTTTTTGCCTCTCCTGTAAAATCGCTAAAAATGAGTTACAACCTTGTTCGATTGGGGTGTCGATTTAATATAATTTTCTGGGGGGTTGCTAGTTTACGAGATACGGCACGAAAACCCTTTGCAGTATTTAAAATATAACATAACATACAACAGGGTACTTAAAAATATATTCAATTTTCAATTTTTTTTGTTTTTTTTTTTAAATTTCAATTTGTACCATTATAACCGACAATTAATAAGTTTGATAGTTTTTAGTTGTATTTTGTGAAAAAAGTAACTTCTTCTTTAAGTGCCATCTCCGCGGCGGAGGTCGGCAATCATCATAGCTATTCGGACTTTTGAGATAGCTGCTCTGAAAAGTTCAGCATGGGGATGTAGAACAGACACAGCTCCAGGAACAACTCTACTAAGATACTGTGAAGACAGAGATAGGATGTTATTCGCTCCAGATGAACCAACAAGAATAAATCCAATAAGAGGACAAAACAACTCAACACTGGATCTTTTCATCACCAAAGATGTAATAATGGAAGACGTCAGGACCTACTTCGAATGCAGTTCGGATCACAAACCAGTAATAGGAAGAATGACATCAAGAGTCGACTTGCCAAGAATAGAACCAGTGGAAAGATGGAGATGGAAAGATGCTAACTGGCCTAATTACAGAAGACAGCTCAACCAAATGGAAATGAAGAGAGAGTTCCAATCAATAGAAGAAGTAGAGGAAAAAATAGAAGAAATCACAAGAAGAATTCAGCGTGCCATGGAAGCCAACATCCCAAAATCCATGACGAACAACAGAGGTCTGGTCATCCCAGCAGAACTTCAGAACCTCATCAAGGACAGAAACAAGGCCAGAAGAGCATTCCAAAGAACCAGAAGACAGGAATTCAAGGAATACGGAGACATCCTATCTGAAGAAATAAGAGTAAGACTGAGAAGTCTTACTGAAAATCAATGGCACAACAACATCAGAAGAGCCGAAGAAAGCCACGGAAACGTTTGGAAAATGTTGAAGGCAAGAAGAAGAGGAAAACAAAAGATGCCACAAATCATGGACAACGAGGGAACATACTACGAAACCCAAGGAAAAGTAGATGCAATTTCAAGGAAGATGGCAGCCACACACAGACAAAACCAGGATATGTCGGATGCAAGAACAAGGAGGCAAGTCGAAGAAGAATACAACAGGATCACAAGAAGAAACGAATTCCATATAGACGAAGAAGACCACACCAGCCCAAGCGAAGTTGCAAAAATCATCAGGAAGCTAAAAGGAAGCAGAGCACCAGGAAAAGAAGGAATCCACAACATCACCCTCAAGGAACTCCGAAGAAGATCATAGTACAACTGTATTACATCTTCAAATACTGCCTAGAAAAAGGACATTTTCCGAACAACTGGAAACACGCCAAAATCATACCCCTACTGAAGCCAAGGAAAGATGGAAGAAGACCAGAAAGCTACAGACCCATATCACTCCTGGAATCGATGGGAAAAATCCTGGAAAAAATCATGTACAAGAGACTGATGAAACACACAGAAAGAAGAGGAATTATACAAGAAGACCAGTTCGGATTCAGAAAAGGAAGAAACTGCGAACTCCAACTAGCAAGAATATTCAGCGAAGCGAAGATAAAATTCAACAGAAAACAAAAGACAGGATTAGCCATACTGGACTGAAAAGCATCGACACGGTTTGGAAGAAGGCATTAATCTACAAGATGGACAAGGCTAGACTTCCGCACTATTTAATTAATATTTGTGATATTTATTTATCTAATAGAACTTTTCAGGTTGCAGCTGACCAAAAGATGTCAACGATCCAACAAATCCAGGAAGGGATGCCTCAGGGCAGCATTTTATCACCTATATTATATAACATTTTTGTTGCAGATCTTCCAACAGATCCTAGGACTTCCACAGCCCTGTATGCAGACGACACAGCAGTGTATGCATCCGGAAAAGACGAAAGAAGAATCATAGATGACATGGAGTACCACTTGGAAAAAATCACAGACTTCACGGAAAAATGGAAAATCAAAATCAACGCAGAAAAGACGCAGTTCATCATATTCACCCAGGAAAAACGACCACCACAGAACGAGATCACAGTAGGAGGCAACAGAATTCAGGAAGCAGAGACGGTCAAATACTTAGGTGTCCATCTCGACAGAAGACTCAATTTCCGGGTGCATACACAAAAAACAAAGGTAAAAGCTAATGCTGCTAAAAAACTGATACTTCCTTATATTTTTAGGTCCAGTCCATTGTCCAAGGCGAAGAAGATCCAACTCTACCAAGCATATGTTAGGTCGGTGATTCTGTATGCTGTACCAGTCTGGAGCTCCATTGCGGAATCCAACTGGAGAAAGTTAAAAGCAACTGAGAACTCATGCTACCGAATCATCGACGGAACAGCATGGGAGGATAGAGTTACCAATGCCACCATCAGGAACAGACTAGGGTACACGCCACTGAGGGAGGTGGCCGAGAACAGAACCAGGTGGTTCTTCAACCAGGCCACAAGAAGACTGCGAAAAACCAGGGATATCCTCGAGAAAAACAGGATCCAGAGGATACACCGAGAAACTCATCGACTCATTGACCACATGATCAGCGACTAGAACCAGGCTTGCAGGGAAGTAGGTACGTTTGCCGATACAGTACCTACAGAAGCAGATGACGACACCACCCAGGAAAATCCAGGACCCGAGAGGAAGAAGATCCAAATGCTGGCGGTGCAAGAGCGGAACGCAGAAGAAAGAAGACTGAAATATAAAATTTGACATGTAAATCATAATATATATGGCAATAAATGTTTTTATTTTTATTTTTATTTATCTGAAAAGTTCATTTGATGTACATCCGTAACACTCTCTCTAGGTTGCGTAGCTATGGCATTCTACGTATCTATATGCTTCTCTTTCCTTGGATCTTTCCCTGCATAATCAGTTGGAGCAAGGTGTATTTCTCTCCGCGTGTAATATGTCCGATATATTCTAATTTTCTTGTTTTAATTGTATTTAAAATTTCCATTTCTTTATTCATCCTTCTCAGAACCTCTTTGTTTGTAACGTGTTCTGTTCAGAATTCTTCATTACACCCACAGCTCGAATGATTCCAGTTTTTTCATTGATGTCGCATTTAAGGTCCAAGATTCCATTCCATAAAATAAAGTCGAAAAAACATAGCACCTCGCCAACCTAACTCTTAGTTCCAGCTTTAAATCTCTGGTACATAGCACTCTTCTCATTTTGTTGAAATTTGTTTTAGCCTTTTCTATTCTTATTTTGATCTATTGAATGTTATCATTTGTGGACTTAATCATTGTTCCCAGATATGCATATTTGCACTGACAGCTGTTCGTTAACACGTACTTGCGCTCGTTGTTATAGTATAAATTTGATATGATCCTGAGGTCGTTGTAGTCAATCTTCTTTGATTTCAGGACATTCATTAATTGTTTATGTCGTACTTTATCGAATGCCTTATTATAGTCAATAAAATATGCGTATATATCTTGATTAACGTCCAGGCATCTTTGAATGCGTTCCTAGACCTTTGCGAAAACCAAATTGTGTATCATTAACGTCTATGTCCAATTTGTGATATATTCGGTTAAAGAGTAAAAAAAAGTAACTACCGTACACGAAATAATTATCTTACCGATAAAAATAACAATATTATTTTAAAATATAAATAATTGTTTATAAACATATTTGCAAGAATCATAACTTTTAGACGGCATAGTTGCCAAACATTATTTTACGCATCAAGTAATCATTTGGAATTGATACCGTACATTTTTCAATGACCTCTACGAATGAGGGTTGCACCCTACATTTCACACGGCATAGTTTCAAAAGTTGTTATTACAGGTTGCAGTATCGATTTATATCGATATATGTAATTCATGCTGGGTCAAATGACCCCTTAAAAATGTCCCATGGGCGTGTAGTCTATGGGACATAATTGATACAACAGTAGTTAGCTAACTACTGTTACTGACATTATAAAAGCAAAATATTGTCGTTTTTAGTTGTTGTTATCACAGTTTCGTCTCAATTGTGTTTAGTAGATATAGAAATTGTATTAAATATTTTTTAAAAAACGGACTCTACGTTTCAAAACAATTACTCCGTGTCTGTCGCATCCCATTGATTTTCTTTTCATTTAATTTAGCGACAAATTTCAGAAGAGCTCTGGCAACACCGCTTTGTTTGTATTTGGCACATGTTTAACCTCTAAATTGGCCGAGTTTTGAAGCAAATTAATAATTAAATCCTGATTGCTAATTGCTCGTTAAAGTTCTCTGATTATAAGGCTTGAAGCGTCTAACTAAATGTTTGTGATTTTGAAATTGTATTATATTTCAGTAGTTGCATTAAAGAACTTGATACCTTTATTTCCTTGATACCTTTCCATTGATCATTTTTTACATACTTCAGCGCTTTATCATATTTATTTAATGATTAAATTTAATATATCCAGAATATAGAATAGAATATCCAAAAAACTTATTTAGAAAAATTTGAGTGGCTTCATATCAAAGACGGACATGTATCATGCAAGAAAAATTGAAACAAATTCATTTTTTGTACACAGCTGCTATAATTCTTTTTATAAAAATCTCACTTTCTCTAGTTTTAGCGAAGGCTTCAAAAGTAATCTTGTGGACATTCTGATATCAGAAATATATGAAATTATTCTTCTTCTTTAAGTTCCATCTTCTATCGAAGGTTGGAAATCATCATGGCAATGCGGACTCTGTTGACTGCCGCTCTAAAAAGTTCTGCACTACTGCATTCAAACCATTCCCTTAAGTTCTTAAGCCAGGATATTCTTCGTCTCCCACATTTCGCTTTCCTCGGATCTTGCCCTGCATAATAAGTTGTAATAATGCATATTTTTGCCCTCTCATCACATGTCCCAAGTACTCAAGTTTTCGTCTTTTAATAGTTAATATTATTTCCGCCTCATTTCCTATCCTTCTAGTTACTTCCATGTTTGACATTCTTTGAATCCATGATATTCGTAGGATTCTTCTGTAACACCAAAATTCAAAGGCGGCCAGCTTATTCAGATGAACTTGTTTGAGTGTCCAAACTTCAAGACCATAAAGAAGAGTAGAGAACACGTAACATCGAAGCATTCTCAGGCGTAGTTCTAACCTTATATTCCGACAACAAAGAAGAAATTTTTAAGTTTAATAAATGATGTAGTGCTATTTCAATACGTGTCTTAATTTCTTTGGTTTGGTCTACATCTGTGATGTATCCATGTTCCTAAATATTTATAGTTATTAACATTCTCAATTGCAGTATCTTCAATAGTCAATTGGAATTTGCATGTGCAGATTTAGTCATGATCATGCATTTAGTTTTCTTTAATTTATCTTCAGTCCGTACTCATGACAGCGTTCATTAAGGCGTTGCATTAGGTTCTGTAAATCATTGTTGTTATCCGTAATTATTACTGTATCGTCTGCAAAAAGTAAGTTATTCAAAACTTCTCCATTGATAGATATATAAAATTATTATTTGAAAATACTACAGATGTCCGCTTTTGGAACAAAAATGGGTAAATGTCCATGTTTGACCCAAATCGTGATGGTAGGTGTCCGTTTTTGATGCCAAAAAAAATTGTATTTGAAACAGTGAACCCTCGGTTTGGACCTAACTTAAAATTTATTGCTTATAGCAGTCATATAGAGAATCAGGTACTTTAAATAAAAATTCTAATTTTAAAATCTTTTATTCAATTGCATTAGTACCTACCTACAAAGCAATTTAACTAAAAATATATAAAGTAAAATATATAATTATAAAATATTAACTTAGTAAATTCAAATTGAAATTAACACAAGATCACCATCAAAATTAGCATTATTATTTTCACACTCACATGAATCGTCACATTCAGCCGATATTTCAGGGTCTGCTTGCATTAAGTTTTTGTACCACTGCAAAGTACCATTCTCCCTCCAATTTACTCCAAAATGTTTTTCAAGCAATTTTGCTACGTCCTTAACCTTTTTTGCTTTTAGGATCACACCAATACGAATTTCTTTTGGGTTGATCTGTCCAATAGTGCAGTTGTTCTTACAAATTTTTCTCTCTGCACCAGTGTCAAGGTTGTAAGCCATCTTTCCTTTCACAGCGACGTTTCTTAATTTAGTTTTCGAAGAACTATTCGTCGGCAGGTGGAAATTTTGAAATGAAGTTGAGCCTCTGATTTCATAAAACTTTTCGCTTCTTGTTTCCAGTCTACGGTACCCAATCCCTTCCAATCAACTGAAGTACCATATTTTTTAAGAATCTCATGATATTCTTCTTTTGTCACAATTGTGTTAATTGTTTTAATGTTTTCTCCTAAATACTCTGTCGGCAGGAAGCAATGAGTGCCCTGTTACAGGAAGGCTGTTTCAATTTTTCGTATGCTTTTTGGAGCACAGCTATCCAAACATTTGCAGCACATAGTTAAAATATTTATATTCTTATTTTGTCCAACGCAACCATCAGACACCAAACGAATGGAGTCATATCCTCAGAGATCAGCTGATCTCAACTCATTGAATACAATGGAAGTAACCTCGTTGGATGATTTTTTTGCTTCGTCTTCCATCCAGCTATAAATTGAGACAGTACTGGAATTCAGGGATTCATTTGACAATCTTTTAACTACTGAAAGGATAACAGTAAAACTGTCGTGAATAGTACGCACTTTGATCAGTTACTTTTGGCAAAACAAGGTTTTTCTGACAATCAAAACTCAAAATAAAACATCCTTGTAGTTTTTCTCGCAGTTGTTGGAAGAAGGTTTGGGGCTGTTCCTTGTGTAACTTTAATTTTTAGACACCTTTTTCTTTCTCCGTTTCTTCCATTTGGATAAGCTTTTGTAATGCTAGGCAAGTACTACATTCATCCACGCTAGGGTAAGAGAATCCAATCTTGAAATCCGAGAAAAATATTTTCCTGAACAATCCCTGAGTAACCTCAGATTTTTCTTTACCATAATTGAACATTTTCCACATTTTGGCGATATTCAGTCTGATGGTAAGTAGACACGTGATGAGTGATGTCGTGAATAATGCGATTCAATAGCTTGAAAACTACAAATGAACTTTTTTAGTTCTTCTCTTTTCGGAGCAAACTTACTTCCTTCTGGTTTCTCCTTGGGTTTCCACTGAGACATGAGATACACCGTCCTCGGATTTTCGGAACCCTCCTATAATTCTATGCTTAGTAATAGGCTGTAACACCTTGAGAAAAGCATCCCTGCAAACGTTGATATTGTTGCCAGCATGGTTTACAACCGAATATTGGAAGATTGTGGTATTCCCCTTTATAGGTTCAAGTTTCTTTCTTTTGGGTTTGGTAGGCCAACCGACAGTATTTCAAAATGAACGCATCTTGCTTGCTTTTAATCAAATGATAAGTACATGATTTAGTTCAATGATTTATTACCTTTGTCGTTTCCGGATGTTTTTTCCGTTTTTCGGGATCTCTATTCCTCTTACGCGTCAAAAAAAAATAGTTTAAACTACTGATAAACATAAATAAAACGATTAACATCAGATGCAGTTGAAAATAATGGCGGCCATTGTTGATTTCTCAGTAATGTGATCACAATACAGCATTCTCATTGGTTGTTGGGGAGATGTCCGTTCCTTCATAGCAGGAGTTCATTTTTGAAACAGATCTTTAACTGTAAAGTTGAAAATGACGTATTTGCGTTCGTGTTGAAAGGAAACAATCATCACCGTTGAAAAGAACAGGAACAATTCTATGGGAAACCACTACTAAATAAATTTTTATTTTTTTGACACATGTCTTTAATCTGAAGCCACTCATTTAACAAGTTATGACAATTTTGATTTCGAAATCTCTATGAAATCAGACAACGAAAGAAATTAGAGAAAAACAACAATATTTCTGAATTTTGGTATAAAATGCCTTTAATAAAGTTAATATTCAACGAAATATTAAATAAAATAAATATATCAGCAGGATAATTTGCAATAGGATTTGACAAAATAACAGAATGATTGGATTTTACATCAATCAATCAGTTTACGTTTTGTATTAAATTAAAGTCATAATCAAAATATTTTATTTATAAACCTAATTAAGAATAGTTAAACTAAATAACATTATACTTTTTGTCAAAGTAATGTTCGATATGTCCGCATTTTCTTTAATTCATTTGTTAATACATTCCAAAAAAGATCGTCTCATATTAAATTGCATCATTGGTTCTACAGAAACTGCTGCAGTATTTATTATAAGTATTATAAGTATATTAATAAGTACTCTTTTGGGATTTTTTATGAATTAAATAATTATATTAATATCTCACCAAGGCATATGACTACCACGAACAATCCAACGTTTAGGAAAGTAGTATTTAAGTATGTTCTCACTGCCCTCTATCTATAATGTGGTGGTGTACCATCTTGCATAAACCACATATTTCGCCTTAAGTTTGATGACAATTCTTCCAATAAATCAATAAAATAATTTTATAAAAAATGTAAACAAATCTCACCATTCAAATTACAAGGTAATTCGCATGTCCGTAAAAAAAATTACAAAATCTTTAATATTTTTTATCATAAACACCGCTAACTTAAAGAACAAAAAAGTTAAGTGCAAATGTATGCCACATATGTGGCGCCCTCTATCAGCTACATTAAAGTGTGCATCAAATTATAATTACTGATGTTTAATAGTACCCAGTTATGAATTTTTATATATAAATGTTCACAAACATAAAAGTTATCTTCTTCTCTCTCTTCTTCCAATGGCGCTACAGCCCAAATTGAGCCTTGGCCTCCTGTAACTTCTGCCTCCAACAAAGGCGATCCCGCGCCACTCGTCTCCAAGCCCTGACGTTCAGTAAGTTGTGCGCATCTGCTGTGACTTCGTTCTCCCATCTATTACGTGGTCTTCCCTTTGGTCTTCTGCCCTGCATTTTACCATCCAAGGCCTTTCTCGGCAATCTGTCGGCATCCATCCGTACCACATGACCAGCCCATCGAAGCCTTTGTACTCTAGCGAACTCTGCAATAGGTGCTTCTTTGAACAGTTGGTAGAGTTCATGGTTATATCTAGATCTCCACATCCCATTTTGAGTGATGGGTCCAAAGATCTTCCTTAGGATTTTTCTCTCGAAAACCTCTAATCTTCGTTTAGTGCTTTCTGTCAAAACCCATGTCTCGCATCCATAGCATACTATCGGTCTGATGATAGTTTTATAGACCTTAAGTTTCGATTTTCGATGTACCGTCTTGGAGCGGAATATGTTAATCAGGGAAAAATAGGCTTTATTTCCCTTCATTATTCTCTTCTGAATTTCGGCCTCTTCTGTTCCCTCCGTATTCATTTCGACTCCCAGATAAGTAAAACTCTTCACTGTTTCAATGTCATCCTCTACTTTGATTTGATTTCTTGTTCGCTTTGTCCGCGTCTGTGTTAGTATTTTTGTCTTCTGTGTATTTATTTCAAGTCCAATCTCCTTGGCCGTTTTTTTCAGCTGCGAATATGTTTCTGCTGCATCATCCACTCTGCGGGACATGAGGTTAATGTCATCCGCATATGCGGCGAGCTGGACAGATTTGTTTGTTAGGAGATTGGCTCTTCCGACATTCAGCTTTCTGATGACATATTCAAGGGCCAGATTGAACAGTGTTGGAGCTAGTCCATCACCTTGTTTCAGCCCTTGAACTATTTCGAAGCTGTCAGTTAATTCGTACTGTATGCGTACAGTTGCTATTGTGGAGTCCATCGTTGCTTTTACTAGTCGGATATATTTCGAGGGAATATTGAAGCTTTCCATGATGTTATATAACCGGCTTCTATTTATGGAGTCATAAGCCTGTTTGAAGTCGACAAATATATTGTGAACATCAATATCGTGTTCCCAAGCTTTATTAAGGATTTGCTTTACTGTAAAAAGCTGATCTATTGTCGACCTGCCTTGTCGAAAACCGGTCTGGTATTCGCCGATAATATTTTCACATAATGGTTGAAGTCGCCTATTCAGGATGGATGTAAAAATTTTGTAGGCCGAACATAGGAGGGTTATGCCGCGGTAATTTTCGCATTTAAGTTTGTCCCCTTTTTTGTAGATTGGGCAGATAATCCCATTTTTCCAATCGCTAGGAATTTTTTCTTCCCTCCATACCTTAGATATGAGCGCGTGCACCTGCGTTGTTAGATGTTCGCCACCTAATTTATACAGTTCGGAAGGGACATCGTCAAATCCCGGCGCTTTGTTGTTTCTTTGCGCCTGTATTGCTTGTTTGACTTCTTTAAGAGTCGGGCTGCTTATTTCTTCGTCTCCTTCCTCGATGTGCCGCGTATCCGAAGATCGTGAGCTTCCTTGTGCTCCTAGCAGAGCTTGGAAATGGCTTTTCCAAACTGATTTTATTTGCGTTGGTTCACTAATTATCTTATCTGTTTGGTTTCTGCACAGACTTGTTCGGGGTTTGTATCCTTCTCTTAGTTGTCGAAGATATTTATATGCCTCCCTTAGATCGTTGCTTTGGAGGTTTTGTTCCATTTTCTGTATCTTATTATTTTCCCATTTTCTTTTTTCTCCTCGACATATTTTATCCGCCCTGCGTCGTAGCTCCTCGAAAAATGTTCTTCTTTCTCTGGTTCGCCTTTCCATATATTTCTTGTGAGCTTCATTTCGTTCGTGTATGGCCCGTCTACACTCTTCGTTGAACCATTCTGCCCTTTGCTTCTTTACCTTTTTACCGATGGTCTTTGTTGCTGCATTTAATACTTTTGTCTTCATTTGTTTCCAATGTTCTTCAATGTCTAGGTTATCTGTGTTTGTAAGTGTCTGGGTTATTTCTGTCTCGTAGCTCAGTTTAACGTTTTGTTGGCTTAGTTTATCAATGTCCAACTGCTCTTTTATCTGTTCTTTCTTATCTCTGTTTCTTGAGATCCTGCATCTATATTTTGCTTGTACCAGCAAGTGATCAGATCCACAGCATGCTCCTCTTCGACTTTTTACATCTAGGATGTTGGTGGCAGCTCTTTTGTCTATTAAGACATGGTCAATTTGGTTAGTAACCGCTCCACCTGGCATGATCCACGTTGCTTTGTGTACATCCCGATGAGCAAAGAACGTAGAGCTCACGATCATGTTTTTCCTGCTGGCAAAATTAATTAGGAATTCCCCGTTCTCGTTGGTGTTTTGATGGAGTGAGTGTTTGCCGATTATTCCTGCGAACTGTTCTTCTTTGCCTATTTGGGCGTTCATGTCACCCAATATTATCTTGATGTCATTTTTTGGGGCATTGTCGTATATTTCTTCTAATTGATCGTAGAACTCCTCTTTTATTGTTATGTCGTGTTCTTCTGTTGGACTATGGGCATTAATGATTGTGAGGTTAAAAAATTTTGTTTTTAGCCTCAATCTACATAATCTCTCATTTATTGCTTCGAAATCTAAGATATTGTTTTTGATGTTCTTATCTACTACGAAAGCCACTCCAAATTCTTTCTTTCCATTTTCTTTGCCGCTATAGAGTATTGTGTGCGTTTTTGTGTCTTTTATTCCATTGCCTAGCCATTTTGTTTCTTGTATTGCGGCTAATTGTATCTTATATTTTTTAAGTTCGTTAAGCAGCGATGTTTGGGCTCCTGGTTTATTTAGGGTTAAGACGTTCCATGTTCCAAATGAGTAGTCCATATTTCTTTGCTTGAGTCGTCGTCGATAAGACCGTCCTAACCGAGGCTTTTGTATAGGTTTCGTAGTCGGGGTTTGTTCTACAGTAATGGGTGACTAGCCATTGCCCAACCTTCCTCCTTTATCCGGGCTTAGGACCGGCTGTGACACTGTGATTTCCCACGGTATCCCAGGCGGAGTTATAAAAGTTATAGCGAAAATTAAAATTTTAAATTTCCACTTTAACACCCTGTATCTTTCTTAATATCAACATTTTATTAAAGCAATTTGGCTTAAATCGTAATATTTTAAAGTGTAGAATCTACGGTTTCTTTTTGTACAATTACTTAAGGACCACCCTGTATGAAGAAGTAATGCATAAACAATTAATTATCTTGTATAATAAAGTAAACAATATATTGCAGTTTTTAAATAAGTTTAAATGAAATCAATCATAATCAAATTACGATTTTCTCAATTTTTTTTATATTCTTTCTGGAAATTATATTTCCAGAAAAACGGAAGAATTCTTATGGAACTACTGTTTAGTGAAACATGTTAAGGCGAGAAATAAAAACAGTATTTTTATAGTACTATATTCTATAGGTAGCAAATTATTTTACTTACTAGGATTATTTTCTGAATACTGGCAGTGAGATCCACGCACAACTACATTTTTAGATCGCCACGTGAACTCCTGAATGTAAGGACAATAATCAGCCAGTGATATCGACCCTCCATAAAATCCTTCCTTGCCGCTGTCAACGTGCTGGAGGCTATCAAAGTTCTGTAAATAAATTGGAAACATTGTAGCCAGTTTCATATTAATATCAAATTATTTCAGCCAACTTGTATGGGTGCAACTTACCTGGTATATGATTGGAAGTGGTTCCTTGTGTTCTACAAGGTTACAAAGAGCCACTGAAGTCCGATCATCTGTGCATTCGGTTTGCAAAGGATCTCTTTTCACTTTGTTGCAGAAGGGGTGAATAGAAAAGCCTCTGTAACAAATGAAAACAATGATTTTACATACGGAAAAAACGTGGAAATGTAGTCAACAGAGTTACAGGATGAATACAATGGAGAGAAAGGAGTAGTTGAAGTAGGCTATATTAACCCCTTGGAATAGAATGGAATCGAATTAATTTAGCAATATACATTACAAACAGATATTTAATATTAACAATTACGAAGAAGCGACAAACACACTAAATAAAAATATAAAAACATGAAATATCATCATAATAGGCAAATACCCTGACCAAACTAGAACTATTGGAATTTCCCAAAACTCGTTCTTTAGCATACAAATGCTGTAGAGAAACTTACAGTTATTTGCAGAACTCTCTCTTTGCTTTGAACGTTTACCTGCAAAACTTGCTGTTTGCTCTACCTCCAATGAAATTGGCCGGTTAGTTCACGTGACGAACACGCTATTACAACAGCTCTGTTGAAGAAACGAATTTTCAGTAGTTTGTAATTATTCAAGCGAATAAATAGTTGTATTTTAGCGAATTAGGAACAGTTTTTTTTATTGTTATGGAGTTATTAAGTGAAAATAGTTGTTCTGTTAAACCTAGTCCACAGGGAAAAGGACGCAAAAAAGTTCTTCAGCCAGAGACACATAAAAGGAATGTAGATAAACTTGCAAAGAAGGTTGGTCTAAAATAAACACCAACAAAACCAAAGAAATGCGATTTGGTACCAGAAACAACCAACCTATTATGATCAACGACCAGAAAATTGAGAGAGTAGCGGAATTTGTATATCTGGGCAGCATAATTGACTGTAATGGGGGTACAGAGCGTGATGTACATGAAAGAATAAATAAGGCTCGCAACGCCTACAACATGCTTAACAACATATGGAAATCCAGGATTTACCCAACTAAAACGAAACTAAAAATCTTCAACACAAATGTAAAAGCTGTTATTACTGTATGGCTGCGAAACGTGGAAGATATCAGCACCCATAGTACACCAATTACAAGTTTTCATTAATAGAGCGTTACGAAAAATCCTTCGTATATTTTTGGCCTAACCGAATCTCCAATGAAAATTTATAGGAACCAAAGCAACCAAGAAAATTCATAAAGCAAATAAGGCGAAGAAAATGGAGATGGCTGGGCCACACACTCCGTAGACCGCCAAATGACATTGCCAGGACAGCACTGGATTGGAATCCCCAAGGCCGACGGAAAGTAGGCAGACCTAAGGGAACTTGGAGAAGGACAGTACTGGACGAAGGGAGAACAATGGGAAAATCCTGGCTTGAAATCAAAGCACTAGCCAGAAAATAGAGTTCGCTGGAGACACTTTGTGGAAGCCCTATGTTCCTCTTAGGAATCTTGGGACTATATATATATATATATAATATATATATATAATATAAATATATATATATATATATATATATATATTATATATATATATATATAGATAAACTTGCTAGGTAAGTACTTTATATTAAAATTTATAATTTTAGACTTGTGCGACAATCGTTTGATTTTTATGGAGTTTTGCTTTTTTTCGTGACTTAACGTTGAGTAGGGCTACACACAAAGTTTATTAAAAGAGTTGTATTGTTACAGAAATACACCAAAAGCACTGCCTGCCTTTCCAACTTGTGGTCATAATGGACGACCCGGATTGCCGTATTATTGTAACACACTAACGATGAAGCAAGTGATAGATTTCCATGCCTACCTTTATCAGTCAAAAGATAAAAGTAAACAAGACCTTCTGATATTGGCTTGTTGTAAGGGACAGAAACCGAAAAGAGGAAAATCTAATCATGCTGCAGTGTCGGTAAAATACCATGTACGTTTGAGTGAGGGTAAGATGATTAGAGTATGTGCCAAGTCGTTTCTAGAAATCACAAATTTAAGCAAGGACCGCATACAAAGAGTTGTAAGAAATTTTGTTATAACTGGGGAGCTACCAAGAGAATGTAGAGGTGGCAATAGAGTGGGTCCAAAAAATGATGAAAAAAGAAACTATGTAAAAAAATTTATAGAATCCATAACATGTACAGAATCTCATTACTGTAGAAGCAAGACAAGCGTGAGGGTCTACTTGCCATGTGACTTGAATTTTAAGAAACTTTTCGACTATTATCTTCAGAGAGTGCCTCAGCCTATGCATGTAAAGCTTAGTTATTTTCGAAAGTATGTGAATGTTAACTACAACATCGCTTTTGGAACTCCGCTGACTGACTGTTGCTCCATTGCTTGAGAACAAAGAAGCAGTTAAAAGTAGCAACATCTTTAGCTGTTCGGCAAAAGTTAGCCACTGAGCATCGTATTCATATCGTAACAGCAAAGACTTTTTTCAAACCCCTTAAAAATCCAAAACCCAACACAACTTACTTTTCGTTCGACTGCCAAAAACACTTAGCACTGCCTAGACTGCCTGATCAAGCAGCATATTTCAGCCAGCAAATAAACTATAATAATTTTACAATTGTTACTGGAACTTCTACCGATAATTTAAGACCAACAAATGTGTTTTCTTACGTGTCGGCTATAATGTCTGTCGGTAAAATAAAAATTTTTACGTTGTGAGCTAAACACTACTCGGCCGTTAATCGTTTTTTTTTTTCGATTTCCCAACAAATTACGTTCGAGCAAAGAGCAAGTTTTGCAAATAATGGCCTCATATCTTCTATTCTTTGGGTTTTCATTTCGAGGTCGTCTCTTTTTTAGCTCACACTCTCCCATAAGTCCTTGTAAGTATCAATCTTGTGCATTCTTGGTAAGCATGCTTCTGAATTTGGTAAGTATTTTAGCCTTTACATCTGCATTAACTTTTTCAAAGCATTTCAAGCGACAACTACAAAAAATATATAATAATTTTACGTTTTAAAACTATCTTAATCTTAAGTTACCGATAGTCTCCTCCTGGTTTTCTTGCAGGTACAACATTACCTTTATAATTTTCATATTCTTCCCCACACAGCCTCGCTTTCTTAATAATTTCTGGATTATAATTGTCTTTTTTACCTCTTTTTGACTTTTGTCTAAATTCAGATCATTATTTGTGCCATTTATTCCCAACAACGTTCGTCCAATGTGTGTACCGACAAAACTGTGTTGGAGACAACATTTTTATGACTTGCTCCAACGTTGAGAGTTTTCCGTGGACTGTCGGTTTTTTTGCGTACACATCAAAGGGATTGGCGCCAATATTGGTGTTACTGTTGATGCCGACCACACATTGGCGCTACAGCAGTGTTCCAATCGACATATAATTATGCTATTGTCGCATAAGTTAGTTATTGGCGCGTAATTTTCGCAACCTGAATAAAATTAGAAACCTAATTTTGCACAATCTAGCAAAGCAAAAGAAAATAAACCAATGACAAGCCACAGTTTATAACTTTGCTTAAGCTTTTTTTTCTTTTAAAACGCTTGTGCTGCCATTTTACACAGCATTCTTTTTAGAAAATAAAAATTATTTTATCGAAGAAAATTTCCGTTACATGGCGGCATTAAAAAACAAATTTGCAACAAGTAAAAATCGATCTTCGGCCACCTGAGATGTCTCCGTTGAGATCTTTAGGATTAACACTCCGATACACGTCGGTTGTCTGTCAGAACGGGGTTTATACTCAAAAGGCTATTTCTTACACATGATACTATAACAACAAGATATGCTCACTTGCTGTTCTAATTTTAATTGACTTTGCGCATGTCGTCATAGCGAGACAAAGCCAAGGGACTTGTATGTATCATATTTTAACGATGCATCATATGGCAACGTTGTTCCATTACTGTAATGAACAACTTCAAAACTTAAAGTTTTTAAAAAACTTAAAGTGTTAAAGGTAAGTATACCTCGATACCATATCTTGCACTAAGAAGTCATAACTAGTTACTTTCTGTGAAAACGTGTTTTGAAAATTATTAAGTAATTTGTAAAATTAATTAAAGAAATATATGAATCTACGATTTGATTTTGTGTATTACAATCAAAATAAATATTGCTACAAAACATAAATTAAATATAAAAAGCCGGCAAAATGTAAAGAATTTGACCATAAAGGAAAAGCGGGTCAAACTTGAGACTTTATGAATATCATTTAGACATCTATTTTAAAATATTTGTGATTTTTCTTTTACGGTACCTATTGTAATTATCTTTAATATTTTGATTTAGAATTCTTATTTTAAAATACATTTTACATCTAAAAAAAAGTAATTTTACATCTTCGCTAACATTTACATATTTTGCAGCTTCTATTAAGTTTTTTAAATCATTTTTTGTTATTTTTAATGTAATTACTATTAAACTGGGAATAAGCCACAATTAAAGATAAAAATACGTTTATTGACGTTTCAATTTCCACTTCGGAAATCGTTCTCAAAACACAAACAGTAAATTAAACAAATTTTGTTTTTTGTTACATAGTGAAAAATTCTTCTAATAATTTAATTTTATCTGACTCATTTATATTGACAATTCAGACATACATTATACATTTTAAAGTAGACGACTTTAAAATGATATTGCCAATATTGTTGAGTTGCGTTCCTGGGACGACTTTACTTATAAGATAGTTCATTCGATTACATGAAATCAACTTTAACTTGAGAATATCCGTCAGAAAAAAAATCATAGCATGTAATTCGTCTTTAATTTCTGACGGATATTCTCAAGTTAAAGTTGATTTCATGTAATCGAATGAACTATCTTATAAGTAAAGTCGTCCCAGGAACGCAACTCAACAATATTGGCAATATCATTTTAAAGTCGTCTACTTTAAAATGTATAATGTATGTCTGAATTGTCAATATAAATGAGTCAGATAAAATTAAATTATTAGAAGAATTTTTCACTATGTAACAAAAAACAAAATTTGTTTAATTTACTGTTTGTATTTTGAGAACGATTTCCGAAGTGGAAATTGAAACGTCAATAAACGTATTTTTATCTTTAATAGTGACTTATTCCCAGTTTAATAGTAATTGATTTACAATGCCACAAGAAAATAGCTTCAGAACAATATTTTTAATGTGTCGGCATTATAACTACGAAAAATATGTTCCAGTTCACTACATACTACATACATCCAAAGTAACTTTTTTAAAGACCTATCAAAAGTAAAGTATTACTTCAAGTTCTATTAAAATGGGCATTAGTATATATTATTATCTATAGAAACATTTATTATTATCCATAGAAACATTTGCTCTGCTGTTATTAATATTAATATATTAATTTTCTGCTGTTATTAATATTAATTCTTTTTCTTTATATAACTAGAATTGCATCAAGTGAAAAATTTAAATTTAATTTTAAAGTTTAACTTGCTGTCATTAATTTTGACAATTTGGCATTTTGGCAAGTTGTCTCGAGCTTGCGTCACAAGAACATGCGCGTTGACTTATCTTGTTTTGTTATAGTATCATGTTTCTTACATAAATAAATAATATACCTATCTGGTTTTTTCAGTACCTTCAGGCACCAAAAAAATGTTTTTATCTAAATATTTTACAAAAGTATATTATGCTTTTAATTTTGAAATATAGATCATTTTGTCCTAATAGACCACCGTCGTGTAGTCGTCTAACTTTTAAAATATGTACTTTCATATATCGACTGTGATTAAAGTCACGTTTGATGCAGAATATAACCAAAATAAAATGCTAAGAAATTTTGGAATTGAGTAAATAAAAGAATAAATGGGATTCAGAGCCTCGACGTCAGGTTTATACTCATATATTCAGTCTGCATTTGCCAAATACGGCATCTCTAAAGATCTAGTAGCTTTATGTAACGCTGTAGACAAGATGGCGTAAAATTCGCCGTTTTTGTAGCAAAATATAATCATATGCACTCATTATAACGACAGTCGCAGCTGCTGCAATTTCAATGTCGGACATGTTGACGTTTTCTCTGATATTGCACCAATACTCAACCCAATGTGTGGATGCCTCATCGAACGTGGGAACACAGTTGACCCAATATTGGATCTCATGTGTGGAGCCGGCCACGCCGTTTTTGCTTAGAATGGTGCGTTGACGTATAAAAAACGGATTTATGAAGAAATGTCAATACTGCCAAAAACTGACTTATGTTGTTTATGAAAATACCGATTCAATTACAAGCTCCATCGAGGATTTTTAAAACAATCGGAAATATTTTCCATAATATACCGGACTATATTTTTATTTTCATATATAGGTATGTTAATTTGGGTAATAAATAATTAATGTGTAGTAATTCTGTACGGATTAATTAGTTTACTATTTAACACCAACACTTTTTCCGGTTCTTGTATTAAGTTTCTTGATATCGATACTAATTACGGAATGACACGGTAATTATATTAATTACTACTTCAATACTTGTTTACATCGAAGGTTCGAACGAGAATGAATACTTATGGTTGATTTTTTAACGATAATAAAGAATAATTAATATAAGAATACGATAAAACAACAAAATTACTGTTACAATTATTGTTAATAAACGTTTTCGACACTTTTGCAATAATTTTAACCCACAGTTAAACAGAACGATTTCCGAAGTGGAAATTGAAACGTCAATAAACCTATTTTTATCTTTAATTGTGGCTTATTCCCAGTTAAATAGTAATTAATCTTTTATGATGTCTTGTATGATGTGAAATAATGTTTTATTTTTTTTAGTTCTTGAAGACTGATATGTTATCTTCTAATTTTAAATTAATTGTAATTTGTTTAGTAAAAAAGAGAATAAATCAAACTATTACAAAAATTGTGGACTATTTTTTGTGCTACGTAAAACATTTTAAATAAACAAAAATGTCAATAATAATTTATTGAATTTTAAACAAAATGCATCTAGAGGACTATTTTATGACCGATGTAGTAGACTGTGTGCGACTACTGATACACAAAATTCAACTGCACTAAAACTACTATATGCACTTTAAATTAGCAGACAAATAATTATATACACAAACAGTTTATTTATTAGATCGAAATGTCTTCTTAATACAGAAAGAAATGTTAAGAAAAAGTATCACATGACTACTCTAAAAGATAATAGCTATTCGACTGGTACCGAACACAACAAGTCCAGTCCTGCAACAATAGACCACGCCTCTTTGATTACCTAATAATATTAACTAAATAAAAATAAATAAAAACTTACCTAGCGGATTTTGTGGTGATCCAATCCTTGCAACTTCTCATGACGAAGTCGCAACCGAGGTTCCTGCCCCACGACATTGTATCTGCCATTGAGTAGTTGGCTATGTACCAGCCAGTATCTTCCATAAGTGCTAACGTTATTCTAGATATTATGGGATTCTGGGTGTGTATGCCAGTCATGGCTTCATTCTGAAAGTAAAAGAACACATTTATTACTAGTAAAAACTACTAGAAAAAATGGGCAAAGATCTGGCGGATCTACTGTATGTATCTAACCCTAGCTGACTGAAATGACCGACAGCGACCATAACAAATTTTAAGTAAATTGTTTCTGCCTCAACTATATATCAGGAGCTTGGAAGTGTAAGGCCGAACTCGCAAAGTGGACGTTTAAAAAACAGTCTCATCTTTCGCACAAACCTTTAAAGAATGCTTGTGTATATTTTAAAAGCATGTTTCGCCCTTCATATTGCTAAAATTCTGTCTTCTTCTTCGGGTTCCTTCTCCTAGCGGAGGTTGGAAATCATCATCGCTATTCTGTAAAGGTTGAAAGGATGAAAGTACTGAAGTTGTATGTATTGATTTACAATAAGCATTACTCGCGCCTAAACTTACCTGTAACGTACAATACTACAAAAGAAAAATGTTGGGAGCTAACTTCAAGGATGGCAGAATATTCGAATTTTCAAAAGATTTTTAAATGAGCTTTAAAATTCAAAACGCACATAACACGGATATTCCTACAAATGTCATACTCCAAAAGGGACGAAAGAAACTCCACGATGTAATCAATTTTAACTTAGATAGTATAGAACTTCCTCTCAAATACCAGAGTGCTCTCAAGCTTACAGAAGAAAAGAAAAAGGACTTGCACGATCTTCTTGATTATGTACCCGGGCCTCACAAACGTGTTTTATAAGAAGATATTAGTGAAGGAATTAGTACAACTGAAGTCAAAGAAACTGTAGACGATGAAATTCAAATTGAGTTTAATTGAAGCATTATTTATAAATTTTGCAAATTATTTTACTGCTCTTAGCTTCCACATACTTTGTTAACAAAACTATGTTTATTTTTGTAGAATAAAAAATATTAAACCCCTTTTCTTTTCATTTTATAAAAATCTTGCATATCTGGCAAAATCCTCTTTTAATAATGGTATAGTTTTATGGGATGAAGCCACAATTGGTTGTAATGATAATTACATTAAAAAAAATTCTCTTTCTTTAAAAAAAAATGTAATTATCCTTACAACCAATTGTGGCTAAATTCCATAAATCTATACCTTTATCAAACATGCCACAAATAAATAGCTTTAGAACTTATCCTCTTTTAAGTTTTGTAAATAAAATAAAACTTGATCGCCCTTACTATTTTAACATGTTTTTAAACTTTATACCTACTCTATACTCAGTTTTCCAGAAACGGGTTTTTGCAGTTGCCTTTACGCTTCCAAGCTCCTGATATGAGACGCCCACATATGACCAGTGTACAGGACAAAATCTGATTTCTTTTACAATGACCTGTTGTTCTGTATATACGCAGACGATACTTACCTCAAGTACTCTTTTCTCCCAATGGGTCAAAGCTGTTCCGTCCTCTCCTTGGTCTTCTAATTCGGCACCTTCCAGTTCACTACAGTTAAAAAACTTTCTAACTTCTCGGACAACGTTAGGCGTCACTATCATCTGAACTTCTTTTTTAACATAGCCACTTCTCACCAGCCAGTTGTTCCTGACGAAGGTTTTAATAACCTTGTCACTCCACTGATATATTTCAAGTCTGCAAGGAAAAATAAATGTTCAGACATTTTAGTTTATTTTACATGTAATATTTATAAGTTACGTTGATAAGTAATAAAGTCCGGATTATAAGCATTTTGCTTTTTTTATTTAGAATTTAGGATTTTTAGTAACAATCCATAGTTTGCAATTTTTTGTTTATCTTGCTTATTTTAATAAACTAGTTAAAGTATTTTAATTTGAAGTACAATTGTAAACAAAATGGAGTTAAGTGCACTAAGTAGTTGCTATGGAGTCAAATATTGTTGTGCCAAAGGTATACAAGCGTATCACTGTACAGTGCTGCAATCTAGCGGATGGTATAAGTACTACCTAAACATCAGCTGTTTTCCTGAGAAGACAAGAGGTACAAGCGCCACTTGTACCCCTTGGCCTCCAACTGACTGTCATCAGAGTTGTTTGTTGTTGAATGTTGTACACGCTTGTAGCCACTGTTGCTGTCGTATAATTCAAACTTTACCCATATTATTCTACGATAATTGACAACTTTAAGAGTAAAGTAACCAAAGTTTTGCTACCTTAATCGAAATCGACATCGCAAGTATTGTAGATGAAGAACAGGAGTCTTAATATAACCTCTTTAGCGGTAAGTGAAAATTCTGTAAAACCCATAGATTGTGTTTATAAAGGCTATGAATCAGATTATTATCAGATAAAACTAGCGCATGTCTTATTTTTCAGACGACTCAGATGCAGATTCTACATACCAGCCTCAATCTAGTGACAGTGACAGTGAATCCGAAGTAGAACCTGAACTATCTAAACCAGGACCATGGAAAGAACATAACAAAAACCCCGGTAAGAAAAGGCTGAGAAGGTCAGACAATTGGGCACGGGTACGTGCAAAGCAGGCAAGAAATGAAGGGCATCTTTATACTGACTGAAAAGGAACAGTGCATCGAGCAAAGCGTATGGAAGAGTTGAACCATAACTGCAGATACGTTTGTAATACTATTTTTGACAGTTATTGGGGACTTGGAAGCTGGGACCTTCAAACTTCTTTTTTATGTTCTTGCATTAGCCTTCAAGATCCTGCAAGAAAAAAACCTAATGCGAGCTATTTAAAGAGAACAAGCTGTACTTACACATTAGAAGGGTATAGAGTATGTAAGGCTTTTTTTATGAAAACCTCTGATGTCAGTAATAAACGAATTACTAATGATATAATGAAAACAATGACCAGCACAAACTCGGTTTCTCACAAGGACCAAAGAGGTCGTGAAGCTACATCGAATAAAACAACAGATTAATCCATTTACTTAATCAAAGAGCACTTAAAGTCGCTTCCTAAGTACAGTAGCCATTACTCTAGGATTAGATCTCCAAATGTGAAGTATTTGAGCGTGGAACTGACAATGAAAAAAATTTACACTTTGTATGTAGAACTGTGTATGGAAAGAAACGTAAACTCTGCGAAGGAGAGTTACTATAGGTATAATTTCCGTACTAATTTTAACCTTTTACTCAAGAGACCTCACACCAATACGTGTGACAAATGTGGCACACTACAGAATATTAATAATGGTGTTGATCCAGAAAGAGTTGCAACAGCAAAATTGAAAAAGAATTACACTTGCGCAAAGCACAAGCTGCAAAAAATGCAAAGGATGATGATGCATCGAATTTCAAAGATGACCCAACAACAGTAGTTGTTTGCTTTGATTTACAAAAGCTTCCAACTCTTAGTTTAACCTGCAAAAAAGCATACTAGAGCTGTCAACTTTGGACTTATAATTTTAGTGTGCACAATGTTTGCACTGGACAGGCGCATATGTTTTTGTGGCATAAAGGCCAAGGTAATCGTGGTTGCAACAAAATTGCTTCTTGCCTTTGGAAATACATCCAGACGTTGCCACCAACCGTTAAGCGCATAATTCTGTACAGTGACAACTGTGGTGGCCAAAACAAAAGTTCTGTAAAGTTCTGCAAAGCAAACAAAATTGTTCTGGCATTATGTAGTCCAAAGGACACAAATTGATACTGTCGACCACAGGTTTCTGGTAGTGGGACATTCATTCATTAGGATCATCAGTGGGATTATCGAAAATGCGAAAAACAGAAACCATCAGCAGGTTCATGTACCAAGTATGTGGGCCGACATCATAGTGCAGCATTGTTTAAATGTTTATTACATTACATTGACTTAAACAAACATGAAACAAGTTAGTGGGGCCTCCGAATTAACTGCGGAATCCTACGGCTCAGTTGTAATCGAGTACTTGACGTACCTATAAAGTGACCACTGCCTGTAACGACCGATTCTGAATCTCTGGTCATTAGAAATGGAAATCTCCATTCTTATATACATGTTTATCTCTTTCTAGCGGCCATTCGCGTGCACCCATTATCAGATTTCACACCACAACTTTGGCGGTAATATAACTTTTCAATAAAATCCTGAGAATTATAATTCTCAACGTCGGAAGCAAGACAGGTAACGGAAGATTTCGCCGATTTTACGCAGAGGAGAAGGATTGGTGTATTTCGTGTGCAGGAACTGGTTGGAAAGGTAATAAAGTGTAGAGATCTTGGAGATGGTTGCGATAATATGTTATGATGGATGTTAATCGATCCACCCTAGTATTGTCGGTATAATAATTATTACACGACACTAATCAAAAACATCTAGAACACTACATCAAGTATACGACTACACGAAGACACAGAAAAATTCAGCTAAGGTAGAGGAGTTAGACAAGGAGACAATATTTCACCAAAATTGTTCACGGCAGCTCTAGAGTCAATATTTAAGAACACTCAATGGCAAGATATGGGCATCAATATAGATGGAGAAAGATTAAATCATCTAAGGTTTGTAGATGATGTATTAATCGCAGATAACTTACAGCATACAGTTTGTATGATACATTCGCTTAAAAGTCTGTCTGAAAGAGCAGGATTAAAGATAAATTTTGAAAAAACTAAACTTATGACAAATCTCATATTGAGTGGAAATATAACTATTAACAATAATACCATACAAAAAACAGACACTAACAAATATCTGGGACACGAGATCAAAATAAGCAGAGACAATTAAACACATGAAATACAGAGGCGAATAGGTCTGACATGGGCAGCATTTGGCAAATTAAGCCATATTCTAAAAAGTTCAATTCCCATGTGTCTCAAGCGAAAGGTTTATAACCAATGTGTTTTGCCTGTACCAACTTATGGAGCAGAGACTTAACACTCACGCAAAAATCTGCGAATAAACTCAGAGTTACACAACGAGCCATGGAACGTGCAATGCTGAATGTGAGCCTTCGAGACCACATACCACAATGGCAAACTGAGGGAGGCCTATGTCCAGCAGTGGACGCGATTGGCTGATTAGTGATGATGAATAATTATTATACGAGCATTTTTACAAAAAATATGGCAATTTTCATAAAGTAGCGTTTGTCAACTTTGAGCGCTAATTATGCAACAATAATTGATCGAAATTAAACTTACAAGAGCCTAATTATTTAAAGCTTATGCAATGTACTTTTATGATTTTATGTCTATATTTTATAAAATCACCTCTTCAAAGTCTCATATAATTACCAACAATTTGCTGTTACAAGGATTTAGGAGTTGTTCCTGACATCGCCGTTTATGAAACAGAGTACGTTTCAAAAATTCACTAATTAGTACATGCAGTCGACCTTTTTTATCCTTAACCTTACTGTCATGTTTATAATCCGAGTTTTTTAACTTGGGGCTCAAAATCGTTGACTTTTTGTCAAAATATTTGTAGTAAAATTGTACTTACTTTTCGTTGAGTGGTGGTTTCCCTGTCTCTTTGCTCCTAGGAGTAAGTGGATTTCCATCAGCATCTCTGTAAAATGCGTACAAGCTAATCGAAAAACCCAGTGCGTGGAGAATCTCGTGCTTGACTGTTGCTAGTAAGATTTCAATGTCTTGTTGCCTTGTACTAATGCTCTCGGGACATAAATTTGCGTGACCTGCGATTGGGCTGAAACAAATAATACTTTAAAGCATCTTAATCAATAATGCAGAAGGAAGGAAGTTTACGCAATTTGTATTCTGTTTTAATTACACAAAAACTGTCAAGTTTTAATTTTTTGACTATAAACTATTTGAATATGATAATAATTTAATAAACTTACCGATCTAGAGTATTCTCCTGTTGACAATATGCGGCGTAAGCCACAGTTAAAGTTTTATTGCATCTTTCTGATTCCATGGCAGATACATACAAGACGAAGTCGGAATCTACAATACCTTTTCCAGCATGTGAACCTTTAGCAATTCCACAATTTTGGCCAGTAGAATTACAAACTCTACACGCGTCTAGATGTCCCTCTGGGACTTCGACTTGCCCACACTCCGTTTTTTCCTTACACGTATTAATACAGTGGGTCCAACCATTATTGATGAACACTTGCGAATCATTGCATTTTCTGAAAAGAAAAAAGTAACAATTAAAATTCTATTTTTGAGCCTATTTTGTAGAATTTAAGAATTGAACAAACCTAATAGTCTATACATATATTACTCTTAAAAGTATCAAAGTAGAACTTCAGTATATAATAAAATTAACAACTGGAAAACATACTTCTTCTTCTTAACATGCCATACACCAAAGTGCGTAGGCGACTATCTCATTACTAAATTCTGTTCTTGGCGGCGTGACACAGCTCACCTGTATTGTGTATTCCTGTCCATTCTTTAATATTCCTTAACCAGGACAATTGTTTGCGGCCGGCTCCTCTCCTACCTTCGATCTTCCCTTGTAGGATTAACTGTGGTATTTCATATTTTGCTCCTCTCAATATGTGCCCAAGGTAACCAATCTTGCGTTTTTTAATTAATTCAAAGAGTTCTCTTTCCACGCCGGCTCTATTAAGGACGTCATCGTTTCGAACTCTATCCACCCAAGGTATGCGCATCATTCTTCTCAATGACCACATTTCAAATGCTTCAAGTTTGTTGATAGATGTTTTTTTCAAAGTCCACGTTTCCATGCCATAAAGCAAGATGGACCATATGTAGCACTTGACCATTCTGTAGCGTATTTCGAAGTTTAGGTGTTGATTACATAGGAGCGGTCTGAATTTCACAAAAGCTTGTCTTGCCATTTGTATTCGGGTTTTTATCTCGTGTTGTGGATCCGATTGGTCATTGATTGTGGTGCCAAGGTATTTAAAAGTTATCACGCGATTTATACGATTGTCACCTATGCATAATATCGGGTTTTCTGGAGGGTTTCTGCTAATGACCATATATTTCGTTTTCAAAATGTTGATTTTGAGGCCATATTTTTTACCTATGCTATTCACCCTATCAAGTAATAACTGCTGATCTTCCAAATTATCCGTTATAATCACTGTGTCGTCCGCATAGCGTAGGTTGCTAATTGGTATGCCGTTCACCTTAATGCCTAATTCCGTATCTTCTAATGCTTCCGCAAATATATTTTCAACATATAAATTAAAAAGCATCGGAGAGAGTATGCAGCCTTGGCGGACACCTTCCGGATTTCAAATTCATCCGTATATTGGTCTTGATCAATCCTCACCTTTGCCATTTGGTTCCAGTATAGATTCTGAATAATTCTGATCTCCTTCTGGTCAATGTTGGCCCTATGTAGTAGTTCCATCATGATATCATGTTTAACATTGTCAAATGCCTTCTCGTAGTCGATGAAGGTGAGGTAGACATCTTTTCGTTGATCTGAGCAGTTTTGTATTAAGGTGTTCAAACATAAAATTGCCTCTCTTGTTCCTAGTCCTCCCTTAAAACCGAATTGTGTTGACCCGCTAAGTTCTTCTAGTATCTTATACATTCTTGAGTGTAATATCCTAAGGAAGAGTTTCAACAAGTGACTCATTAAACTGATTAAGCGGTGTTCATTGCATTTTGTGGCATTAGCTGTTTTTGGGATCATCACAAAGGATGACTGCAGCCATTCTCGCGGAATGTAACCAGTATCATAAATTCTATTGAACAGCCTTACCAAGATTTCGATATTCTCCTCGTCTAGTAGTTTTATTGCTTCTATATTAATTTCATCTGGACCTGTTGCTTTATGCATCTTTGTGGTTCTAACTGCATATTCTATTTCACTTCGCATTATTGATGGCCCTGATAAGTTTTCGGAAGGAAGTTTGCGCGTTGGTTGTGTTGGTCTTTCGTCATTGGAAAACATACACTTTTTTATTATTATGCTTATTTACAATCTGTATCATTACAGAGACAACAACCAATGAAAAGCATAATTGTTACAAGGTGTAGCATGCAGAAAATTCAAACTATCGGATATTCAAAGTATAAAATTTATCTTGTACGACCCTGGGCCAAGTATAAATATTTCCCTGATTCTCTGTTTATATTGTGATGTGAAGAAAAGAATTCCAAATTCCAGTTGTAACTGCGAAGTTAAATATGGTTATAGTTATGTGTACGTCAAGGACATTTACGATACGATGAGAAGCATGATTGGCAAAAATTTTGGGTTGTTTCGTTGCGAGAACCGGTTAGAGGGGAAAAGTGTGGCATAGGAAGCCGGCCGGTACGAGAAAGGTCGAAGTAAAGTCAATTTTGAATATTTGGTCAAGGACAACAGACGTCGTTGTGTTTAGTATAAAAAAAACCGGCAAATTTGTTGAAAAAAGTGATTTTTACTCAATGTAATGTGTCAATTATCATCAATCAATCCAATCCCATTGCTTCATTCTCTTATCCACGACCCAATTCTCCAAATAAACCTTGAGAGCCATTCGCAACAGTTTCCTTTATTTTGCTTGCCCTATCTCTAGCCCCGTAATTTCTGTCCCCAAATTTTAACCCCCATAATAATACTCTATGTGGTAGGCCAAATACTTCTACTTCTAATGTCTTAAAAACAGATACGAAGTCTACATTACTTAACATGAATTTAAAAAAACGTTTACTCTCCTTGCTATATCTTCGTTTTTTTATTATATTTGACCCAACTTCATTTAATTCAAATTTTAGAATCAATATCAATCAATAGAAGAAGAGAATCAAATATGTCAAGATTTGTAAAAATACTATCTATACAGGATTTTTTGTTACCTTGTATGCGTGTATAGTCTTTAATGGAAGGTTTAATATCAAAGGAGCTCAAAAACATTTTTAATGTGCCTGGCCAGCTCGCACCCTCAAGCAGTATATCCAAGTTAAAATCACCAGCCAGAAAAATGATGGAGTCCTTGTCAACTAAATCACAAAGTATTTGGTCTAATTTGTTTATTAATTGTTTGTAAATTGATTGGTGTCAATAAGATCAGAACGACACCCCTGCATCCTCAATCAGACGGAATGGTCGAGAGGATGAACCGTCCAAAACACCTGTCCAAAGTTGTATCAAGTTCAGCAGGATCTTTTTAGTGTTCCGCATAACGTCTCTCTAGCGCACTGTGTTGCCCAAGATCTTGAGATGACTAAAGGAATCTCATCTGTATTTTATAAGAAATTCGGTCGTTTGGACGGGTTAAAAAACCAGCAGCCTAATGTTGGAAGAGTACTGAGATTAGAAGATGGTTTTCGATCTTTGCTGTATATGGTGACCAGAAAGTGGTATACAGACATGGCAACATACGTGATATAGCGTGCTCTAACTAATTTGAAGACAATCGTCTGCAATTACGACATTAAGAATTTGGCCTTACCCAAGATAGGCCATGCACTAGATAATCTGGATTGGAAAATTGTCAGAAGCATGCTTGAAGTGATCTTCCGAGAAACCGGCGTAAGAATTACTGTGTGTTGCACTAATCGGAAGAGATCGTGTCCTTTAAAGACAGTAGACTGTTATTTCTTTCTGAGGGGTTCATGCAGAGCTGGAGAGTCCTGTAGATTCCGCCATCCTGGGCCTACGTATAGAGTTGCTGATCGGGACGCTCAGATCTAAGAGGGGAGCAGTGTTACGAACATGCATTCAGCGTGTCCTGTGTAGCGGTTGCATCTCGACAGCGACTCGAAGTTTACAGGGATATCGAGTGCGAGAGAGAACAACCCGTCACGTAGGTGAATTAGAGGTGGAAATGTTCTAGAACATAGTAACTTCGGTATATATATGTATCGATGTTAGGAGTTGGTGGAGTTGTTAAGATATTACCGAACTCTAAACTTATAAATAAATATATTTATATAAATTAGAACGCGTTTTATTTAAAAACGCTACAATACGTTTCTAATCATAAAGAAATTATAAGATCAGGAATTTTATTTGGATTTGTTGATTGAATATCTATTCGTCTTTTACGTCTGTTGAAAAAGTTCTCCCAAAGAGAAGTTCTTTAGCACAGCACATATCCTTCTTGACATCCCTTTCAAGTTCGATCTCATCCGATACTTCATTTCTAATCGTTTAATACAGTTTTCTGATTGTAATAGGGGCTGCTAGTAATTCGGATGTCCTTGGTGTTCAAGTTTTTCTTTTTGAGTAATTAGATAAGTCGACTCTGTTTAACTGTATCAAAAGTTTTTGCTGTAATCTATCCATTAGAACTAAAACAATTTTTAGATAGTAGTTGCGTGATTGTCAAAAAACACTGTTTTTGCTTAATTTCCTGGATTAAAGTTAGGTAGATACAGTTGAGTTACAAGAATAATTGGTTTGTTATTTAAAAAAAAAACATAAAAACAAAATACGACGTTAATATATTTTTTTATTTTGAATACGCCTTATTTAATACGAAAACTTTGTTATAATTTTGTGATTTATTCTCAACAGTTTGTCTGCAAACTGAGAACTTAACAAGGTAATTTATCTAATGGCATCTAATGGTATAAAGTAATATTAGACTATGTCATAATAATAAAGTAAAAATGATTTCTCGATTGAGTAGGACACAAAATTGAGTAACAATGTTCGAAAGTGAGCTGTTATTTAGAAATTTAAAATGATTTTATTGTTTACATTATCACAATCTCATAAAAAATACTTACAAAATGTAATTTTCACACTAAGTCGCAATTGTGCTAGAGTGAATAGATATTTCATAAAAACGTGGAAAAATTTCATAAGAAAATCTGAATAATTGGACCAACATTTTTAAATAATGATATAATGATACAATTTAAGTTCTTGTCCGTAGAATACAAATAATATTGTTTCGAGTCTACTTTCTTGCGGTATTTTTCTTTTGTAATTAATATACAGAGTGTAACGAAACAATAATTTATAAATTTTTATAAATTTTAATATATATTATCAGTGGCGCTCCTAGAATTTTCCTAGGGGGAAGTTTGATTGGGAGCAAACATTTTTTTATGCTACCTCCATTTTGAGTACTTAAAATTTGGGTTTTAGTTTAATTTAAAGTACTGTAAACCGGGGTTACTTTGCTCCGTTTTGAAAAGTTTCAACAGAAGAATTTTCAACAAAATGTTTATAACTAGATATCTTTATTTACTTGAATTCTTCTTGTAAAGAATACTTTAAACAATTATGGTGTAAATACTTTAAGCTCAAAAATAAGGAATTATTGTTATTTTTTCATTTGAAATGTGCAGCAGTTTCCCATAGCCAAAGGTTATTGTGCCCCACATCATAAAATAACGTCTAATCGCTAGTTTTTACATCACTGGTGCAATATTAGGCACTTCTTCTTCTTCAAGTTCCACTCCTATCGGAGATTGGAAATCATTCTGGCAATTATAATTTTATTGGTTACTCGCCTGAATAGTTCAATTGAACTGCATCCAAACCACTCACGGAGATTGCGTAGCCACGAGATTTTACGTCTTCCTACGCTTCTTCTACCTTTGATTTTACCCTGCATTATATTCCTTAGTAGTTCGTACTTTTCACCTCTCATGATGTGCCCCAAGTATTCCAATTTCCTGATCTTTATGGAATTTAAAACTTCGCATTGTTTTCCTAGTTGTTCGAGAACTTGTTCGTTTGTTTTGCGATCCATCCATGATATTTTCAAAATGCGTCGGTAACACCACATTTCGAATGCTTCTAGGTTTTTAATGTTGGATTTTTTAAGTGTCCAAGCTTCAACTCCATACAAAAGGGTAGAGAAAATATAACATCGAAGCATTCTTATCCGGAGCGATATATTGATATCGCGATTACAAAAAAGTTTTCTCATTCTATTAAAAGTTGACCGCGCAATTTCAATGCGGCATCTTATTTCTTTTGTCTGATCAGTATCTTCTGTGATCCATGCTCCAAGGTATTTGTACGAAGATATTTGTTCAATTTCTGTATTATCTAGTACTAGCTTAACTTTGATGTTTTGTGCTTTTGTAAATACCATGAACTTGGTTTTCTTCAAATTGATTTTTAGTCCATAATCGTTGCAATATATATTTAGTTGTTCAGCAAGGTGTTGCAGTTCTTCTAGTGTCCTGCCAAAAGGACGGTGTCGTCAGCATATCTTATGTTATTAAGTGGCTCACCGTTTATTATAAGGCCCTCACTGATCTCGGTAAGCGCTAATTCTGAGATGGCTTCACTGTATAAATTGAATAACAAGGGTGATAAAATACACCCTTGGCGGACCCCACGGCGAATCTGGATATCCTTGGTCAGTTCGTTTTCAACTTTCACTTTTGCTGTTTGATTCCAATAGAGGTTACAGATGATTCTAATGTCTCTACTGTCTATGTTTTTATTTAATAAAATTTCTTTAAGTCGATTATGCTGCACTCTGTCAAATGCCTTCTCAAAATCAATGAAACAGGCATATACTTCCTGATTAATATCTAAGCATCTCTGCGAAAGAACACTTACTGCAAACAGTGCATCTCGTGTTCCCAGACCTTTCCTAAATCCCATTTGTGTATTACTTATGCCTTCATCTAATTTCTTATGTATTCTATTGTGAATTACTTTTAAAAACAATTTCAAGACATGACTCGTTAAGGCTATGGTGCGATGTTCATTGCACTCCTTTGCATTGGCTTTTTTGGGAAGCAGTATGAATGTTGATTGGAGCCATTCTTTAGGTATTATACCTGTTCTATATATGGTATTGAATAGATCCAAAAGAAGATCAACAGATTCAGTATTGACAATTTTAAGTAATTCGATAGGAACTTCATCAGGCCCGGGAGATTTACCATCTTTAGCTTGTTTCATTGCATATTCAATTTCTTCTCGTATAATGTCAGGCCCAGTATCATCCTTAAATTCTTTTGGTGCTTCTGTTATTAGGCACATTCTAAATATTAGGCACACATTTTGTATAATGCCCCATCTCTCAAAATAAATTAAAAAACACGGAAAAAAATATTTTTTTAGAATTTATTGCAAAAAACTAAAACATGTATAGGATTATATTAATAAATTGAAAAAAAAATATGATATGGTACCTCATAAAATGTAACTAGATGTACCTTTCAAAAACTTAAGTAGCACTTAAGTAACACTTTGGCACTTAGCAGTGCCAAAGATTCAAGTATCTCTCTATACATTCTGTTTCCCTCCACTGTACATTTATTACACTCCAGCATTGTGTGAGTAACAGTATTGAAATATTCGTAGTATAGGCATTTGTAGCATTTGCAATTCATTGATTCTTTAAAATATATTGAAATCCCCTCGTATATGTAATATATTGAAATCCCCTCATATATGTTTTAAAAAAAACGAAGAATTTTTTCCATTTTTGTTAGTTCGTATCTTTCAAGTTAAAATACCCAAAAGTGTTTTCAATAATTTTATTTGCACTGCTGGATGTTAATGTAAACCATTTTAGAGTTGTTTATTATTTTAAAGTTGTGTACTTTCTCGGCATTTTCTTTTAATGTTTTATTCGAAGTCGCCTTATAATTTTTATACGTCGTAGAAATGGAATCTTTTACGTTTTAATTTTCGCTGTTTTGTTATATCAGCGTTTGTTTATTTTCAAGTTAGTGAACGAATTCTTAAGAGAATTTCGTCATTCTTACTTGGGTCTCCTGTAGGCTCAGGTATGAATCCAAATAAATTCTTACTTGGGTCGTCGTAGTCTCAGGTATGGATCTAAATTCTTACTTGAGTCGCGGTAAGCTCAGGTGTGGATCAATTCTTACTTGGGTCGCTGTAGGCTCAGTATGAATCCAAATTCACCGTCGAATTTGTAGTGTTCTGTTTTGGCCTTTTTTGTGGAAATGTGTAGTAGTGGAAAATAAATTGTGTAGTATACCAGAACATGGTAGAATTTTGAAGCAGTATATAGGATGTCCACCAGCTTTGTTGTCGTTTGTCTGCTTGATCTAACCTCATCTACGTCAGATCTTCGTTCCTGAGTATGGAAATGGTTTCTTTTTGTTCCAGTTGAAAATTTCGTCCTTGCAGCTCCAATCCCAGAGATAGTAGCAAGTTTTTCAAAGTTAAGTGGCAAAGTTTGTGAATTAAAAGGTAACATTATGTGTTCATAGTAAAATAGCTTTTATTTTAAATATCAATAATTGCTTTCATTGAAATTTAAAGGAATTATAATAATTGGTAAATTATAAAATTTTAGAGTTTGTCAAATTGTGTGTTCAGTTTTTTTTTAATTTATTGTTAACTTATGACAACACGTTTTATTATTTTTTGATTTTAGTTTATTTTATTTTTAAAGAAGGTTAACCTCTATGCCATTTTGAAAGATTTTGTAGCAATCTTCTTTGTAAACAGATGAACATGTAATGTTTTTTTGTATTTTTGTATTTTGCGACTATTGAGGTAATATTTTTGTATTGTTTTTTTGAGTATTCTTATATTCTCTATGTTTGTAACTGTTTGTGGTAAGACACAATAAATGTTAAATTTTGTTTTCTTAACATTTTGTTTATTTTTTAACTAACCCTTTTTTGAGTTTTATTTGAAAAAGATATGTTTTTGATTTTTTTATAATTATTTCCCTAGTTACAACTAGTGGTTGTAATAGGTATAATTAGGCACCTCAAAGTGGCGCCCTATATTAAATTACTTGAGGTGTTTCCTGTTTATTTTTATTTTGTTTGTTCCAAGAGCCAATGACACCTTTGTTTCATATTTTTGTAGTTGCCCCAATCCAAACCCCTTTGCCTTATACTTATCCACGACCCCAGCTCTCCTAACAAACTCTGAGTGCCGTTCGCACAAGTAGCGATTATTTTGCTTGCCCTCTCTCCACCCCCATAATCTTACCCCATGTGGTAGGCAAAATATCTTCGTTACATCTGTATCAAATATCTGTATCTGTCTTTCTGAAACTGCGAAGATACGCAGTCCCTTATGCTCGGATCAGCATCTTGGTCCATTGGCATCTTCGTGTTGTTCCACCATACAATACAGACGAATTTTTTAGGCAAATGGATAGAATATAAAATTAAATGAGAATTAGGTGATTTTCCGAAGTTTTTCATCCGATACACAAAGGCACGTGTCACTTCTGTATTGCTGTGTAATTATTCAGCTGGCAATGTTGCCAAATTTTATAATTTAAGCGTTTTTTTCTAATAAATATAAAAGCACACAATTATAATTATTAATTATTGGGTATTTATACAATAATTACTGTATTCTACACATTTAAAGTGGTCTTTTAATTATTAAATTCGCGTTTTGGATATTTTGTATTGTGTGTGAAAGATAAGTAACATTTTTCTACTATTATTTATACATTTTTTCCTTTATATACCCTGGGGGAGTTTTAACCCTCAAACCCCCATAGGGTACGCCACTGTATATTATTAAAAAACTCGAACATCGAAGTAAAACACTTCTGTTGTAAGTGGTATATTAAATTAAAATTAAATTTAAAAATTCAAATTGATTCAAAGTTCAGAGCGTTTTCGAACTAATCAGTCCGTTTTCAGTGACCCTAAAAGCAAGTAACCCCACTAAATCAATAAAAATGTAAGAACATTTTTTGACTGTTATAGCAAAAATGTGGTTTAGATAACCTTCTTTTGTAGTAATTTCAACCACATCGTAAACAACCACATATTAGAAAAAAATCGTATAATTGTAAACCAAAGCATGTAATTGATTCAAATCATCTTTTATGAAGTGAATGAATGTCAATTACCGTTAAACAACATAAGTTAAGATTTTATCAAAGTTTAACTACTAATCTCACCCCCTAGTTTAGTTATAATTAAATCAATGTCATTGTATACCTTGCCTCTTAAAGAATCCTATGACATTTGCTAAATGTGTCTAGTATCATTAATACAGCAAGTTCAATAGTTTAAATATTTAGCCTCAGGGATAAATAAATTAAATATCTTTTAAACTATTTGACAGATCGGGGGGATATTTCGCACAAATTTAAAAGACGTTAATTCGTCGATGTTCAAATGTATTAATAACATTTTATTTTGTTAATAAAAAAATTATTAAAATTTATAAGTTAGTGCAAAAAACTGCTTTTTTGCAAATATCTCCATAAAATATTTATCCATTTTAATTTAAAAAACGGAAAAATAAAGATATTCTTGATATAAAAAAATGATATAAATATTGTTTATGTAAAATATAAGAGAAAAAATTTATAGACAAAAAATTAAATTGTGACCATAAATTATTGTTTAAAAAAACGCAAGGTAAAAATACGAGAACTTTTTCATTTATTCGTCATCTAGTAACCCCCACCTGTTTATGTCTTAAAAGCTTCAGACTGCGAAAAATTGTGCCGTGAAATCGATGATTTTTGCATAACCAGACTGGGCTAAACGGTTTAAAGACCTTGACATTAAAGACGATGCTGTTTCCTTATTGCCGATTCAGAGACATTACTTAATTTTATGAACTCTTTTTTGTAGAAGCTCCAAATAGAATACTTAATAAAGTTCATCTAATATAAATAAAAAAAAACTGTTTTAAATACAAGAAAATGTCAATGCGGAACATATTTCTCAGATTATTTACAGCAGAAGAGCTGCTAAAATTAATAAAAAGCAAGTTAAAAAATAAAAGATATTGCAACCTTGACACATTAATTTTTTTTAATTTAACAATTTTTTGGAAGGTGAACCGTCGACGTGTGAACTAGTTTTCAGTTTGATCCTTTTTATGACATATTTTGCATGATTAGGAGATGTTTAAGTCATGATATTTTTGTGCTAGAATTCTTACGGACTTACTACTTACTTACTACATATACTTAAATTTGGGCACGTTCGTAACATCAGATGTAGAAATTATGTTAAATTTTTTTAAGTATCCATAATTCACAGTTTCCCGTGAATTTGGGGTAAGTGTAACAATGGACTTCAGCTTACAACAGCGTGTGTTATTTTTGGGGCAAATGTAAATAATTTAAAAGAGCAAGAAAACGAATTTTTTAGTGCTTTTGATGAACATGAAAAATTTTAATTTATTTATTTTTAAGATAGTTACAAACTTTTTCAGATTTAAAGGTTCAACCCGACAAAATTTGTGTACTCTACAACAACCCACATACCCAGCGCGATTTGGGTCTTTCCCAACTCTCCTACTGGCATAGAACTGACAAATATTCCACATATAAGGTATCTTTCCCTTTCGATAAAATTGACGAAGTCTACAGTCCTAATATTTGGCCCAATGGAGCTGCCGTTAGGAGATTTAACTTCAACAGAAATTTTCAGCACAAAAAGAAGACGGAGGAAGAAACCTAGAAGCTTCTATAAACTTTCATCAAAATAAACAAATTCGACAAGGTACGGTAAGCATGTTTCATGTTAATTTGCAGTGTATTTCAAATAAAGTCGATATGATCAATGCTTATCTTGCGGATCAAAAATTATATGACGTCATATTTTTTTCGGAGCACTGGCTAAGTGAAGAAAATTTAAAATTAATTAACATCTCCGGATTCTCATTAGCTAATTTCTTTTGTAGGATAAAAAAGAAACAAGGCGGAGATGCAATTTATGTAAAAGAAAATCTTATGTATTGTTCTCTTAATTTAAATGAATATAATGTAGAGCAAAGTTCTGAGTTTTGTTCAATTTATGTACCTTCAATAAAAACCAATATTTTAACTGTATACAGATCGGGTAAGGGTGACTTTGACTTATTTTTGGTGAATTTTGAAAATGTCATAACATCCTTGCTTAGTAAAGCTGACAAACTAATCATACTTGGAGATTTTAATATAAATTTTAAAATTGAATCTGACCATTTTTTTGATATTTAAAATCTATTAACATCTTTTTGTCTAAAAATAACTATAAACGATTGTACTAGAATCACATCCCAGTCCAGAAGTTGCATTGACAACATTATGACAAATTTTTCTGAAAATATCTATAGAGTGGGCGTATTTGCACCTTGTTTTTCTGACCATCGAGCTCAATTTTTATTTATTGACTCAGAGCATAAAGTTATTGACACTAATCAAACATTTCAACGGTTTATTACTTCTTCTGGTTTACAGAAGCTTAAACGTGCGCTAGCTATTACAAACATGGACTTTTTCTACGATATTAATAATGATCCTGATTCTTTGACAGTCTTTTTTACCGAAACTTATAACAATTTAATATTACAGTATTTTCCACTAAAAAAAGTACGACAAATGACTGAAAAAACACCTGTGCAATGGTTTAATAATGAATTAAGGTCTAACAGATCTAATGTTTCTCTTATCAAACACATTGCAGAGGCCACCAAGGATCCGATTTGTTCAAAGTATATAAACAACAAAAAGTTGAATATAATCGGCAATTAAAAATTGCTAAAAAGTCAGCTTACTGTAATTTTATTACTAATTCCAATAATAAACCTAGAGACTGCTGGAAAATAGGAAATTTCGAAAGAAACTACACTAAATCCAGTTCGGTACAACCTGGTCTACCTCCAGACGAAATGAATCAACTTTTTAGTACAATTGCAGAGAATATAATTACATCTCTTCCCACTATTAACGTCGATGTCCTCGTCAATTATAGAAATTATCCTTCTCCGAGCAAGTCATTTTTTTCGGCCCGTTCTGGAAGAAGAGGTATCTCAAATAATAAAGTCGCTTAGTAATTCTAATTGTAGGGACGTTCGCGAGATTAATAGCAAAATTTTAAAAGAAACTTACCAAATAGTTTTAACACCTTTTACTCATCTTATTAATTTAATTCTATCCACCGGAGTATTTCCAGAAGTACTAAAATACTCAAAAGTACTACCAATCTACAAAACAGGTGATTCCTCAAAAACTGACAATTACAGACCCATAAGCATTGTTCTACTTTTGGGAAAGTGATTGAAAAGGTTATCAAACAACAATTTTATTCTATTTTGAGTCAAATAATTACTTTAGCAACTCACAATATGGATTTAGAAGTGCTCGTTCTACTACGAACGCGGTATTTAATGATGTGAGCGAGCTGATTGAGGGGCTTGAACGCGGCAATCGCATAGCAATTTCTCTTTGTGACTTATCAAAGGCTTTTGACTGCGTTTCACACGACATTTTGCTCCACAAATTAAATTACTATGGAATCAGAGGTATCCCTCTTAAGCTTATAACTGCTTATCTATGTGGCAGACACCAGGCGGTAGTGTCTAAAGGTCATCTCTCTGATTTTCTATCCGTAAAACATGGAGTCCCACAAGGTTCGGTCTTAGGACCTCTTTTGATACTGGCTGCATAAGCAGATCCCGCAAATGAGTTATCTGATAGCGAGGAATCCCAAATATTTTTTTCCCTTGAATACGATTAGTGGTGGTGCCTTCGTCCCTGATGCAGACACTGCTAAAATAACTATGGTGTTTTCTCTTCCTGGACCGGAAGTAGTTCTGGAACTTGGTTTACCTTTAGCTCCCATGACTTTGGTTTTTTTGGGGTCGTGAGAAATGGATGTTTCGTCCATATTCCACACGAGTTGCGGCTTGTCCTCTAATTTTAGCTGAACTAAAGATTTTTTGAGAATATCAAAATATTCTTGGATAATGAAAGGATCTGTCATCTGTTTTTTCTTGAGTACTCCACAGTTTGGGGTTTTTTGTGCTAAGTTGGTGATGTCTCTTAAAACTCCAGAACCATTCATCCCCAGGATGGGGATGAACCACTCATCCCCAGTGTTATCCTTAAATGGAGTTTTTATGTCATTTTTGATAACAAATTCGCGAACAATCTCTAGTAGTTCCAATCTGGATATTCCAAATCCTCACTGCTCCATAGTTTTTAGTCCTTGGGCCAATCTAGTTTCATCTTAGAGTGGAATCGCTGGAGCCCTCCCTTGCGATTTGCTTTTAACTCCTCGAGCACTAGTCCCATAGTAGAATAATGTTGTTTTAGGAATATTATACAATTTATGTGCCCGGTATATCGAACAAAGCCCTCTTTTTATCTCTGACACTGCGTGATTTAAATCATCTTGTGTATATTTGGTTGCTTGATCCGAATTCTGTTTACAGTTTCTTACCGTGTTCAATCTAGAATTAAAAATTAAAAGATAGTTTTGCAAGTTCACAGTTGCCCAGTACACGTGGTCACATTTACCCTAGTAGGCAATATAAACGAGATAAGTCTGACCTAAGTCATAATTCAGTTAAAAATTAAAATTGGCAATTGTTTTAATACATACAACATAATATGGTTGTTAAACAATCCTGCATACCATAAAATATTTACTTACCACCTAATACTCGCTTTTCACAAAATTTGTAAACAAAGTCTGCACACTAACATCAACAAGTTAATTCGTACTAACATACTTCTTTTTCTTCAGATGCAAATCCACTAATGGATGTTAGCGATCACATTTTCCATTAATTCTCTATTTCTTGTAATATGTATCAGAGATTGTATGTCGTTAATCCCTGTCCATTGCCTTATGTTTCGAAGCCAGGACATTTTCTTGCGTCCCATTCCTCTCTTGCCTTCAATTTTACCCTCGATTATAAGTTGAAGGAACTGGTATTTTTCATTTCGCATGATGTGACCTAGATACGCCGTTTTCTTTTTCTTGATGGTTTCGAAAACTTGGCGTTCTTGGTTTATTCTTTTAAGGACATCTATATTTGTGATTTTCGATGTCCATGGTATTTTTGGGATACAGCGATAGAGCCACATTTCGAAAGCTTCTAATCTATTTATATCCTCGTTTTGAGTGTCCAGCCCTCTACGCCATATAGCAGCACTGACCACACGTAGCACTTAGTAAACCTTAGTCTCAGTTGAAGATCGAACTCTGAACAAGTCAGTATCTTCTTGAATTTTACGAAAGCTTGTCGAGCTTGCTCAATGTGACATTTTACTTCCCTGTCCGATGCGCAGTCTTCAAAAAGCCACGATCCCAGGTATTTAAATTTACTCACTCTTTCAATGGACTTAGTATTCAGTGTTATGGTGGAGTTTTCAAGAGCATCCAAGTTTCTGGAGATGATCATAAATTTTGTTTTTTTAGTATTAATCTCTAATCCCATTCGCTTACTGTATTCTCCGATTATAGTGACAAGTTGTTGAAGATCGACTATGTTGTCACAAATTAAGACACCATCATCAGCATATCGTATGTTGTTGATCAATACTCCATTCACTTTGATTCCCATCTTTGCATCCTCCAAAGACTCTTGAAATATGGCTTCCGAATAAATGTTAAATAAAAGAGGGGAAAGCACGCATCCCTGTCGAACGCCCCTTCTTACATGTATGGGTTTGGATATAGAATTGTCTATTTTTAACTGTGCCGTTTGATACCAGTACAAGTTTTCAATGCATCTTATGTCTTTTTGGTCTATATCAACTTTCTTGAGGATCTGCATTAACTTGTGGTCTTGGACACGATCAAACGCTTTTTGGTAATCCAAAAAGCATAGGAACACATCCTTCTTCTGATCATAACAATTTTGGACCAGCACCTGTGTTGCTACTATTGCTTCTCGTGTTCCTAAACCTTGCCTAAACCCGAACTGGGAGTCACTGATGTCCCATTCACACTTTTTGTATAATCTTTGATGTAATATTTTTAAGAATATCTTTAAAGTGTGACTCATCAGGCTAATGAGTCTGTGATCCTCACTAACATACGCCAACTGTCAAATATCAAATTACTTGTTTTCTATAAACTACGTATTTGCATAGATCACTGCGTTTCAAGAACTTAAGTTTCTACACATGAGATGCCGCTGGCATCCCTAAATTTTATATAGTATAGTCACACTGGTGCCACAATCACACTTCCTCGGGTTTACCTTTCATTCTAAATTACATAAAACCGCTGTATTCAATATTCTTGTTATAGATTTAAATAAAATTAAAAAAGTTTGCATGTTGTATAACGTTTGAGTAAATGGACTCTTCCAACTATTTCGTGTCGCTAATTTCGTGACGATCGCTTCAGCATTTTACTATAGAGAAATTGATACAACGCCGGAATAGAAGCTTCGCTTCAAAAATGTGCTGATTCTTTGCTAGATATAAAAATTTCGAGAATAATATGGTAGCCGTTTCACTCAGAGGGATATCTAACATTATATTGCTCCAGACTAAATCAGAAACAAGAAAACAAAATAAATTATCTATAATTTCTTGTAAATTTCGCTTATATAACGCGGTAAATTCTTCTATGAATTAAAAAAGACAGATACCTGTTTATTACCATATTTATTTATTATATTTCCATATAATTTGCGCCGTTTCTACGATTAGATAAGAATCTAACAGTGTTTAACTAATAGATTATAATTGCAATGTTGCTATTGTATTGTAAGAAAATAAACAATATTCTATATTCTAAATAATAATAATTAGCGCATTGAGCCCAGTAGGCCTATGGATTTATTGACCATTCTCCTCGTCCATTATTGTCCATTGCTTTCATACTCCAATTTGTATCGTTGAAACTTTTTTGGTCATCTTCTACATTTTTCACCTTGTTTTGGGCCAACCTCTTCTCTGACGTACTCATATTGCACTCGACAATAGATTTTTGTTAGTCTACCTTTAGTATCATCTGTATGTGTCCTAGCTGTCTTAGTCGTTGAAATCTTAGTACTCCTACTATGCTGGACTCCCCATAAAACTTTTTCAGAACTTCATTTGTACTTCTGATCCAAACGTGATGTTTTTTATTGACTGTCCATATCTCTGGTGCATAAGTTACTACAGTATGTGCCGGTTATGAAGATCCAGCACAAATGTTTATTTTCTTTATCCAAAGAATATAAAGATTCCAGTTCCACCAAGTGTGTGGATGAAGCCGATAAAGACTTGATACGTCGAAAAGGCATACCTACATTAAGAGCTCTGAAGCAACGGCTCAATGTTGACGAAACCTAAATAAGCTGTAGCCTCACCAGCTTAATTATAACATGAATAGTTTCTGATATATAGCCGAGAGATCGGCTTATTGGACCACCCGGTACAACAGGAACCAGGCAAAACTATGCTTTATAAAATGTTTGCAGATTTATTAAAAAAATTATAGCAATTTGATGAACAAGGTTTTTTTTCTGGTAAATTAACAATTTTACTGTTTAACTAAGATGTCGTTGTTACTTCCAAGAACCGTGTTATTATAAACAGTGTAATTTAGCAAAACTATTCGACATAATAGGTAGTAACATACAATAATAAATTAGAACATAAATTTTTAATAAGAATAATTTTCTCATATAATGTATTATCTAAAAAACCGAGTCTATAGTGAAGGTCACACTCGAGCAAACAAATTATCCAGTAAGACAAATTATTATGTACATTATTTTAGGTAGCACTAATTTAGCTGAATTATGGGTATAGTTTAACAAGGTTCCAATTTCGTACATCGTTGTTAATGGAGACAGTGGCGTACGTACAGTTAATTGCGTTTCCTCCCGCAACGTAATGAGGTGCCTCTTTGATACGCTCCAACCTGTCTGCCTTTCCTTATCTCTTCTTCTTCTTTAGCTGCCCTTTCTAACGAATGTTGGTGTTGACTTTTGTCTCTCTTGTACCTTTCTTATTGTTGACTGTAACTCTAAGACATTCTTTGATATTTCAGCTACCTCTATCAGGACTTCGTCTGTCTTCAATTTTACTTGTTACCTATAAGTTACTTCTCTCGTACCTAAGGATGAGTCTATAATAAGCCCTTTTTTTCATTTTCAGATCTTCATCAGATTTTCAGATACAATGAATGTAAAATGCATAAATAAAATATATGATATTCGTCTGGATATTAATTACACTTAATTCATTAAAAAACTAAGAGATATTGGTATCCAGGATCAGTCCTTGAGATGGATAAAATCTTACTTACTGGACCTCATATGTAAATTTTATTATCATTGTATTTCCATGAGTGTACGGCAAGGATCTGTAGTTGGCCTTGTCTTGTTTCTTATACATTTATACACTTTTTTACACAATTACATTGTGTAAAAAAATTTGCAATCTACGCAGATGATACTTCGATACTTATATCTGATAATTCAAACACTTCAGTGGAAAATTATTGTAATGGATTTTTGCGTGATCTTAGTCAATGTCTACTAATTATTTACTTAATGCCAAAATAACGCATGATTTCACTTCCATAACAGACAAAACACTTGTTGATAGTTGACTTAAAAATAATACGAACAAATTGAAGACGTAAAATATTTAAAAATTTTGGGTTTGTCTTTTGCGGAATACATCGATGGACATGGGACAAACACTGTGAAGAATTAATTTTGAGTATTTACATACATACATTTATTTATTCAATGTAGAATACTTGAAAATCAGCGCAGATGGATAAAAGTTAAATTTAACAGTTAACAATCGTCTCTACATGACCAACAAGACATGACTTCACAGATGTTACGTTTCTCTTAAACCTTGCCATCTCGGAAGACTTTCACTGAAAAACACACATATGTAGAGGTCATATTATTGACCTCAGTAAAATGGAAATTGAATTCAATAAAAATTATTTCAAACATTACATACTACATACTTCATTAATTATTTTTCATCATCTTGACCTATCGCAATAAACCATAAAAGTGAATATTTAATTGCAAGTTTCTTCTCATTGCTATCATAATCCAAGCTGTATAGAAAAAAACGTTATTAATTAATGTGAATTTTTCGCTAATTTTAATTTTTGAAATACCTTTTGTGTTTGTGAAACGAGTACGACAAGAACAAAATTCAAACAATTGCGGAAAAATATGACGTTAAGATTTTGAGACTGCCGCCTTACCATTGCGAACTGAACACGACTAAGATGGTGTGGAGTAAAGTGAAAAGGTATGTGGCTTCAAAAAACGTCGATTTAAAAAAAAAACGGTAGAACAGTTGATAAAAGAAGCTTACCAATGCGTATCTAAGGAACAGTGGCATAATTATGTGAACTACGTCAAGAAAGTAGAAGAAAAAATGTTTGACGTGAACAATTTATAGTTCAAGCTCTATAGACAAAAATGAATTATTTTGAGCAACAGCAAGAGAGGTTTTTTACATAGCAGATCTACTGAACTCCCTAAGACTTGTATAATAGTAAATAGATGTTCAATAACCCAATTGGCTGCAGTAAGTAGTGCTGGTATAGAACAGGCATATTCCGGAGAACCAATAAGAAAACTCCATTGCCCCAATTTTATGTTACTAAAAATTCATTCTATATAAATATGGTGAAATAATTTTATTACATTAATTAAATCAAAATAATGAGTGTAATAATAAATTTTTATTACAATTGTAGGGCGTATCATAATTTTATATAATATTTCTCACGCCAACTAAAAATTATTTAAAGTAGGTTTGATTAAGTGGTAGAACGACAGTAAAATATTTTAACGATCAACTCAATAAAAAATGACAAGCGATATAGTTTATTTTAACTATTTCGTGCAGGTCTAAAGGTAGATTCAGACACATCAGTCACGTCTCGTCACAGTGATTGCGCCGAACCGAACAATCCGTCATACAAAATATTCTTTAATACAAATATGTTGCCGGCATTCACACTCATCAGTTGACAAACAGTTTCCCAGCTGTCAGATAGTTGATAGTTCTGTGACCAAACAGGACCGGTTCGGCGCCGAGACTATGACGGGACTGATGTTGAATCGACCTTTAGTGTTACTCCCCCCCCCCCCTAATAATACGCGAACGATATATTCGGAAAAATCCTCTATAGGTCTATGTCTAATCAAATACCTAGACAAGATATAAAAAAAATAGTGATTTTTGATCTAAAAACACCAGAAGATTGTGTTTCAGTACCATTAATTTGTCAAGAATTTTCTAGAATTCTTGAAATTCAAATATTACCAGCTTCAATAAGCAACGTCTATAAGATAAGTTATCATGAACAAAACATTCTCAAAGTCGTCTTGGTAACAAAATGCAATTTTTTTTTAAACCTATTCTCTATCCTTCCATTGTTGGATATACGTCTCCCCCAGTTCTCTCCATCTTTCCCTATCTTGAGTTGTTCTCTGCCATGTGGGACCTCCTTGTTTCCTGATGTCATCTTTCCACCTCATCTGTGGTCTGCCTCTTGATCTCTTTGCATTGTATGGACGCCACTTTCCGATGGCATTGTTCCATCGTCCGTACTAGAGACGTTCATTGTGTCCAGCCCATTTCCATTTCAATTTTGCTGCTTGTTCTATCGCGTCTACTGTCTTTGTTCTGGTTCTGATCCACTGGTTACGTTTTCTATCTCTAAGTGATACACCCAACATTTGTCTCTCCATCGCTCTTTGTGCCTTCTTTATCCTATCCAAATTGGCCTGTGTAAATGCCCATGTCTGTGCTCCGTAGGTGAGCACCGGTATTATGCAGGAGTTATATATCTTGCTTCGTAAATATAGAGGGATTGTTTGATTTTTTAGAATGTAAGAAAGTTTGCCGAACGCTGCCCATCCCATTCTTATTCGTCTCGATATTTCGGCTGTTTGATTTTCTCTGTTAGCTCTGATTGCTTGTCCTAGATAGATATACTCATTTACCTGTGTATTTTTTCTGTTTTTATTTTTATTGCCTCTTGGTCTCCCGTGTTTGTCATTACTTTTGTTTTGTTGAAGTTAATTTTTAGGCCTTTTTGCAGTGATTTTTCATGAAGTTCATTTAGCATTAATTCCAGTTCTTGTCGTTCCGAGGAGATCAGGAGGATATCATCCGCATATCTAAGGTGATTTAGGTATTTTTCGATAATACATATTCCTCTGTTTTCCCAATCTGTTGATTGATTTAAATGCAACAAAATGCAATAAGATAATAAAATTCTTAGAATACGTGTGTATTCTAAGTATATAAATAAACCAAAAATGACCTAAAAAGAAGATAAACTTTGTATCAACAAAACAACTAGAGGTTTCATAATCGTTCACTGGGGATTCTGAAAGACTAATTTAAATAACCAGATAGAAGCATTTAAGGAAACCGAAACCAAAAAGGAAACTAAAGAAAATAGAACCACAAAACACATAGGTACTGCAAAAAATAGAAAGTCAAAGAAAAAAAAACAAGCAAAAATAAAAAATCAAACCGAACATACACTGGAATATCAACGGGTTTTATGTTCCCTTTAAAATATTTAACCGTTATGTCTATACCCAAGTAAGTACCTGATACGGTGGTCTGTATACCTTCTCCAATTAGTTGACACCTTTGTGGTTCTGTTAGAGTTATTGTAAGTTATTATTATTATATAACACATGAGGGCAGAGGAGCGAGCTCCTATGACACACAATCCTATAAATAAAATAAATCACTATTAAGTTTATTTTTAAAGAACTTAACACTAGTTGCTGATATGGTGTCTTGGTCCAAATTATTCCAGATATTAAATATTCGATTTGGCCAGAAATTTACCCTGGGCCTGGCGGTAGTTTGTTCCCTCTTTAATTTGTAAAGATGGCATCTTATTCTTTCGTCTTGATTTAAATGTAATAACGTATTTAAGTCATCATCAATCAGTAGATCTTGTGGTCTTACGTAGGCGGAGGTAATTCTGACTTCTCCTTGCCTCATTTGTACTCTTATTGTTGTTGCTTGCATAGTATTTAGTTGTGGTGTTAGAATTCTGATGTGATCTATGCCTTTTTTCACTAATATTGTTGTGCCATCTGATCTTGCTGTGCGACAACGTCCATTTCATATCTATTGACCAGTTCGACCAGTATATTCTGGTTGGTCCTTATACCTCCTGGGTTCCAGGAGCCTATCCTCAAGTATCCCCTATTTGCTTGCACACCTAAAGGTGCTAGCTTTGTCTGCGATCGCCTTGTGGACAATTCTGGTAACCAGTTCCTTAATTGAGTTCACTAGGCCGCCTTGCTGTTGTTTCAAGATCAAGATGGTGTTCTCGGTATTTTGTGTTTTCGCTGCCTGTACGTAGGAAGATCCGCTTGATGTTTGTTGCGGCCTTTTTTGCGGGGCTTGTTGCCTATGGCACATTGATTATACTCCTCTATGATTTTAACCATAGTCCTATAATCTTCTGGACTTTTTGCTTGTATTAAGGTTTCTCGTCCGCTTCTCGATAGTCTATTCGACGTTATCACCTTCTTTTTCTGAGCAATGTCTAGTATTGCTCCTGTCTGGCCGACGCTCTGTAATTTAATTACAGGCGGCTTTGGTTTCCACGTTGGTTTATCTTGTTTTGTGGTGAGCTCTTCGTCGGTTTCCATTGCTTGTGCTTGTCATGGAGTAGGAGGGCGTGGTGTAGCGCGCGCATCTCTTTCCTAATGACTTTCTGGTGCTGTTACACTAGGGGTCGCTAGTGGAAAGAAGTCTTCTTTCACGGCCTTCTTCTTGCTGTTTTTGGCTTCTTCTTCTTGTTGTATTCTCTTTTTTGTCTTCTCTATGGTTGTTTTTGTCTTTGGGATTGTTCTCGTGGACTTTTCTGTAGTTGCTACGAATCAATCATAGTACGAATTAACTACAGACTGCATTCACCTAGCGGCAAAAGAACCTCTGGTAAAATGACGAGTAGCAAAGTAAAAACAACTATAGAATTCAAAAATGTAAATTTTTTTAACAGATAACCATAGGCGGACGTTAGAATCTTTATTAATTAAATGCGAAACTAAAATTTTTGGGCTTTATTTAATTTATTTGTCAATTGACTTACACAACTTTAATGAATTTAAAAAAAATCTTTTCTCATGTATGTTTTTAAAATTTTGTTAATATAACACAAAGCAAATGTTTGAGTAGCTACCCACACGAATACACAACAGCATTAGTTTTAATTTTATAGTTGTTTGTATTTATTTGTAATAAATATTTTCTGTAATTAAAATTATCTATAATTTTAGGGCAGCTACACCATTACCATATTTTCCATAGCAACAAGGTGGAGTGAAATCTCAATATTAAGAATATACCAACAGTAATAAAACAAGAAAATAAATTAATCAGATTAAATAGCCTGGCACTGGTATTTATTATCATTTGTGTTTGTTATATTTCTCCCCACTCAAACAAAGAAAATATATTCTGGGAAAATTATCTTGGATTTAATTTCATTCTAAATTTGATTTCTTATCGTTTTCTTCTCTGATTGATTTGGGATTTCAATTTATTCAGTTTGTCTTTTAAAAATGGTTTTATCACGGGAAGTAACTGACACCTGTGCCATTATAGCCCACAGAAATAAGTGTTTTCCCGTGATTCTCACCCGGCTAAGGTATTAGACATTTTTTAACAGTAGTATGGGTCTATAGTACAAAAACTTATACAACTCTTGTAGTAATTTAGATAGAGATTTTTTTTATAAATAATCAGAATTCGAGATATATATATATATGATATATATATAAATATATATATATATATATATATATATAATAATATATATATATATAGTAAACTCTTAAATATTGGGGAAATCTGCAAGAAAAAACTCTAATGTGTATCAATTGTTTCGCCTAACGTTTTCGCCAAAGAGAATTAATTTGGCTTCTTCAGGGCTGAAAGGGAATAAATTATAATTAGCTACCATATATTATCTAATAAAAAACATTTACCTTACCGTAAATTTTAGAAATGGCGAGTTATCATGTTAAAAAACTTTAGCTAGTAACAACATAGTGGTGTTTTTTTTGTTACTATGTGCAAAAAAGTTATTTTTGTTAACGTTGGAAATGTATAGTAGCTTTGAACTTAAAACGCAAAGGTTTACCCAAGGTTAATCGAAAAACCCAATGTAACTACATTTAAAGGAAGTAATTCTTTGAATTGTCGGCAATAACTAAATTTTTGATTGTTATAAAGTTTGAATGTGAGGTTCTGTTTTCATAGAAAGCAAGCGCTGACAATTACAAGTAGTTTTTTTGAATATTTATGTCGTTAAGGTTCATTGGTAAAACCGATGAAGTTAGATCCCAGTCTGGGGAGATATTAGTTTAGAATTTTCTTAATTGAAATTCTTTTTTAATTAGTATATTGTTCATATATTATTATAATAATATCTTATTGAGATGTATCTAAGAAAAGCAAGGGAATGTTATCTTTTTTAGTTAATGAAAATTATTATTAAAGTAGGTTAGTTGTTAATAGATATATCAGTCAAGTTAGTTATCTGTGATGTTGTATTGTTCTTGGTATCTGATTTAAGTAAGAAGTGGTATATATCGCTTAGATTCTTAATGTCACTCTTAACATTGATGGAAAAGTCGTTAAGGAAAAATATAAGACATTTCAATGAACTCTCTTTTAGATTTATTGTTCTCACGGTGGAGAATTGTAGTGTTCGTATAGTCCATGTGATGACCAGTGGAATGGACATGTTGGGCTAATGCACAGCGGTCAGGGTGAAGTCGAGAATCACTTTTTGTGTAGTGTAATACGTGATTTCAATAATTGAGATGTTTGGCTGATGTAGGAATTGCTTCAAGAGAGGCAAGGAATGTTGTAGACAATATTACTAAGCCTATCTATGGAGTCTTATCTTTTATCTTGGAATAAAGATTATTAATTGTTAGGGCTGATCTACAAGCCACATTAAGTTTAATGTTATTATTATTATTCACAAAGCTATTTTCAAAACTTTTTAGAAACTTTTCAAAACCAAATGATGATGATGATGAAATAATACCGTAGCAGATCGAAATGTTTGGAATCTATTCAACCCAAACGAAAGACCACCTATCATTGTATACATTATCAAGATTAAAAAGCTTAAAAACAATAAATCACTAGGAACTGATTAAATTTATAGTGAGTTATTCTATGATTCTTTTATAGGATCCGGCGCATAACGTACGATAAAAAACTTTGAAAACACATATAGAAAGCACAGGTCTATCTCTGTAACGTTGCCATCTGAATGTGAATTTTAGTATAATACGATTTAATAATCTAATTATTAATTTACACTGACTAATAGGTAATTATAACGTAATTTGCATCACTTTTTTGGGGTTTCCCCTTGCTCCGTACCTCCAATATTATTGCTAAACCAAACATTCCCTGTAATTGAAATCTACTGTAATGAACAGCTATAAAGTTCATTTTATTATTTTATTATATATATAAAATTCACTTATTTTATTCCATTCGTACATAAAATTAGAATCTATAATTATTATTACTGCAAACTTTACTCCATAATGAGTATAATTCGCACCATTACACGTTTTGGTTATTAGCATTAAAAGTACTTTGGCCACTGCAAAGTCACTTAATGCCATAGTTTTAGCACATAAAATTTCATTTTGACGATTTTATGTTTCATTAAATTTTTGGTTTTATTCAATTATTTAATTCATTTCAAGAAAAAAATCGCATAATTTATGAAAAAGACAAGAGTTTAAACGAAAATATAAATTTTTAGTACAATTCTTAGCTGCAGATGTATTAATGATGTCGTCAAAGTTGGTAACAGATGCAGGTTTATGTTCAATTGATGGTATACTTAAATTATAGATTGTCTTATCCCAGTGTACTTCTCATTTAATTTTTGATGATTTTGAGTTTGCTATAACTTCGTTCTCCAGATGACACTATGACTGATAGGGTAGCTTAGGGTGGCCTTCCTCTAGTTTATTTTTATAAATAGACTTAACATTTGTCTAAATGTGGCTTTTTTTTAAATGTTTTTAATGTCAACTGATAAAGTGCGGTGCTTGAAACTTTCTATTTTTAAAATTTAAATTCTTCAGTGTTGAGATCAGCAGTATAAACGCTTGCGATTCTTCTGCTTTCATTTTTAGATCTTTATTTGCATTCTCTAATTCGAACTACATTCAAAAATCCGAACTTGCTGTTTATGTTCTCCAAAGTCTTAAAGCTGTCACTGAGTTCCGTAATCGTTCGGTAAGTAACCTCCCATGGTTACTTGCCAGAGCTTCATTGCTACACATTTCACTATCAGGCATTTATTACCTTTTTTCGGTGTCTTTTATGAGAACTCATACGGTAAATCATTCATGGTCGAAAGAATATATCCTCAGAAAAACGTTAAAACACATTTAAGTCATGGCATGACTGATCTTTTTTAACAGAGCATACACCAAAACAATGAATTCAAGTCTCTCAATATTTTTTAAAAGGGAGCTAGCCTTATTCATTGTTTGAGGTGCTGAGAGAACACGGATATTAAGATCTAGCGTATGACACTGTCAGTCATAGACTTCTCCTTGAAAAGGTCTGAGCATTAACAGGAGATAAAAATACACAAGCATCGTAAAGTCATTGCTTACAAACAGGAGATTCTATGTCTCTTTTAAGAGGAAGAAAAGCCGCTGGCGGAACACAAAAATGGCCTCGTGCAGGGTGGGGTACTATCACCCATGATGTTTAACGTTTACACTAACGACCAACCAATCATTCAAACTGCATGCTGACGACCTTAATTTGGCCGTACAGGACAGAACCTTCGAAGGGGTCGAAACCGGATTCGACGAAGCACTTCAAGACCTTACAATTTACTATGATAGAAACTTCCTAACGTCTAACCCCACCAAAACTCAAATCTGCTCTTTCCACCTAAGATCGAGAGAGGCAAAAATAAAGCCGAAGATCAGATGCAACGCACAGAACGGAATAAAGCTGGACAGAATTCTTACATATAAAGCACACTGCCAAAAGACCGCTCTGAAGGTAGCATCCCGAAACAACGTACTTCGTAAACTCCGCTACTTTAAATGGGGCGCCCAGCCAAACGTCCTCCTAACTACAGCCAAGGCTCTCACTTTCTCACAGGAGTCTGAGATAGATCGGCACACGTTAAAAAAGTAATCGTGGCCTCGAAATCGAAGCATGAACCTGGACTATACGCGAAGGCGAAACCACGGAGTACACCGACCGCTTTAGGCAGTCATGTAATGTTTGGTGAGAAAAAGCACTTACACGACGACCTGCAGTGACGTTCCCGTGGAACCTCCAGACTGATATCCTCCGAAACACACCGACTGGTTTGAACTGCGACTCAAGGACATCGGCAATACTGAACCAAATGAGATCACGCGTGGCCGCTGTGAAGAATAACAGAGTAAGATGGGCCACTCGATAAAAATGATAGCTTATGTAACAGCGGCCAACGAAAGGACATGGACTACTTGCTCCAGTGCTACCAATGTCCGTTTCCATGCACTATGGACGACATGTGCAAGGCCAACACCAAGGAAATAAACTGTGCCTGATCTTGGGCCGAACACTTGAAATGATCACGCTTGTACAAGAAAAAGTTAAGTGAAATCAGACTCTTAGTAACTACGTGAACATTTGCGAATATTTGCTTGAGCGGCGAAAACATAAAAATGTTTTATCTTGACGTCCTTTTGCACTTAAATATTTTATAGGAAAAATATAAATATATCTACGTATGAAGTTGGTGATTGATGTACGAGTCTATACCGCGGTTTTAAAGAACGTCGGATTTACTCGCGACTCTTTGATGCTAATAGACTAGCAAACAAAACAGAAGTCGTATTTGAATGAAAATTGAATATGTCTTGCTCGGAGTCTAAAGGTTTGTGTTATCTCGTCATAGCACACCGCGAAATATTGAAAAATACGCGAAAACGCTATAGAGCTTGGGTTCAAAGTTGAATAGAAAAAGGCAGGAATTGTTGCACTTCAGTTTAATTGAAGAATTATTAGTAGAAGCACTTGAACACAGAAATTATCTGAGTGTGTGTATGTGTTCAGAAAGAGGGGATAGCATTAGGTATCCTTTTTGCCACAAATATTTTAAAAGTTAAGGCATATTAAATATTTATTTTAGAGTATTTAAGGAACGAAGCTTACTATGTGTGAAATATTTAGCGGTAACTTGCATTCTGCTAGTGAAGTTTATCAATTAGTACTTTTGTAGGATATTTATTAAGTTCACAATTAAAGATTATTTGATTTTAGCCTGCCGTAGATTTATCACATGAACAAAGAGAGTTGATACGCGTTCCGATTTTAGCTAAATGTGCAGCAGGAAAGTTCACATGCTGTCATCTCATACGACTTAGGGATGAGGAGTAAAATCGACTAACTTGATAATGAAATATATGTGGGATGTTTTGCGGAAGTTGTGCTTATAAGTACGTGTATGGATTCTTTGATGTATGTACAAACATGAGCCAAATAGTTTCCCTTTTCTTCTTAATTATTTATGCAATTTAGGAATGCAATCTATAATAATATAAAACACTACAAACACTACAATGAGACGAGCTATTTCTCCTCACGAACAACTACAATCAAATACCTGGCTAAAGGTATTTGATTAAAAAAAAAAGAAATCTTCAAAAATTTCAATACGACTCGAGATTTTCGATATTAACTCGCAACGGATTTTAGGACAAAGGGATAATATATCCCATAGGCGCGCTCTATCATTATCTAGTAACTTATTTATTTTAATAAACATTTGGCCCTAGACCATGATACTATGACTTCCAAGATAAAGCCACTTCGCAATCGATTTTTGTACGTCGATGCGCATGACGTCACTTGGTGATAAAAGTTCATCTTTAATTTAATATTCTGAAATACATTTTATCTAAAAGTGCACACATTTATTTGTCAATGTACTAGATAAACGATAAAACAATACTAAATCTGACAAAACTCCTTGCAAAACAGAACATTTCTGGTGATATTTGTCGCCAAGGTACGTCACAAGTGCAAAAGAGATCGAATTATCGCGTGCGCGTGGGTTTATCTTTAGAAGTTCATACCTAGACTATATGTAGGCAATATGCATTATTAGGTAAGGCTTGCGCACAAAAAGTGATATGCGATAAAAACAATTGTTAAGGAAGGGTCAATCTTACAGCTAATGGTTTTTTTTTTCAAGTTTTGACTATCTAAGAAAAAAAAAAGACAAGTGGTATATCAAAATTGAAGAGTGCGATCAAAAATACTCGGGAATTGGATAATTTAGCTAATAGATTTTTAGGTTATGAGCCAATAAAGTAGGAAAATATTACAAAAACACGAGTTTTTTCGCAATTTGAGAATTTGTAAGTTACAAATGATTATTTTAACAATGATGATTCATAGCCCGTAGCCGAGAATAGATGGAAAAGCATACATCTTACTATCTGATTTTGAGGAAAGGTAAAAAAAGTGCGGAAATTATAAAAAAAAACGTGGTATTTTCAAATTGTATCTTTAAGAAAGAGTTAAATGGGGACTTTTACAACATAATTTGATAATGTGGAAGAAAAAATGTTGAAAAATGTTGAATTATCAACTGAGTTTTGAGGTTATGTGCAAATAAATGAGTAAAAAACGGTTTTTTTTATTTTTCCAAGCTTTCCGCTCATAAATTGAAAATTCTGCCTTGGCCATTTAAAAGAACGAAAAAAAAATACATAAAAAATTACTATTTAAAAGTTGGCCAAAAATTATTAACATAACCTAAGAAATTATTGAAAATTTCAATGATTTTTCTAGGCTCAATTTTTAATATAGAAATTTCAAAAAAAATCAGGCTATTTTGTATTCGAAAGATACACCTTCATGAATTTTTTCAGATTTTCTAAAGTAAAATTGAGTCCAGAACAAAATAAAGTCGAAAAAAGCTTTTTTTTAGATTTAAGAGGTTCTATGCCCTCTGGGAAAAGCTAAAAAGTTGTATGAAGTCTATAGCTTTTATTTCATTGTATCCTTATTTATCCTGTGTTTAAAATAAAATATTTAAAAATATTGTACATTTTGCCGTTTCGTTTGTCAGAAAATCTAAATTTTAGTAAATAGATCAAAAAATATCAATACAATCTGTTTTAAATTAAAACCACACTGTATTTAACCAAAAGATTAAAATTATTTTTATAAAAATAGCTGCGTATATCTCAATTATGGAAGCATATCTGCATATTGCTGTTTTTAAATGCATATTGCATGCATATTTTAAAGATTTTTTAGTGCATTTATTTTCCCAGTCTCTAGTAATGACACACTGGCGAATTTTACCAAGCCATAAAACTGCGATTTTACTCGCTTGTCTATTAGGTCCTTTTATTTGGGTAGCTAGATTGTTGAAAATCTGACAAAAGTCAAAATACTTTAGTAATAAAACTGAATTAAATTAAATATAAAAAAGAACGTGTACTGATTTTAGTGTAATTGTGAATATTATTTTTAAACTGCTTTTAAAATATTACGGATATATATGCACTTGTGTCAATATGCGGTGTCACAATACTATGACGCTAAAGAACATATTGATTGATTTGTTTAGAGCAGCAATTTAAAAATAAACATAACCATTATGATTGCCAACATCTCTAGGAGCGGTAAAGAATAAAAATAAACCAATTGAGTTATTCTGCAAAGTATGAAAACTTCTTTATCCAAATCAGTCACATACCTGGTTAGACGAATCACACTTTCTGCTCGGCGAACCGACAGGGCCTTCTCCCAAAAACTGACAGCTTTTGGCAAAATCGTATCCTGCAAAAAACATAACAGATTGTAAGGTTTAATGACGAAATTTTAGGAATCAGCGTAAATGGCGTCAAACAGATCAGTGTGTGAGAGAATTATATTCATATAGTGTTTTTCTATGTATTAAAAGTAATAGGGACTTACTATCTAGTAATCTTGATAAATGCTTAGGTTGGATCCCACCAAAAAGTCATTAACTACGAAAAATTTACAGGAGCAATAATAACATTAGCAAAAGCAACAATTGCTAGAGGGTATCGCAAAGAATATATTCCTGGATGGTCTGAGGAAAGCGAAAAACTGTAGGAGAGTAAAAAATTCTATGAAGACGGAAAATCGCAGACGATTACTCCACAACATTGACACCGCTAGGCGAGAGAAATGTACTGACACAGTACTGTGGCACCTCTGTACGTTAACCACTGCAGTGGTAAAGTTTTAGGAGATATTCGTTGGACTTTCCGAGTTTGAATTTGTATTAGCCCGAGTGTCATGAAGCAGGGATGCTGAAATGAGTCACAACACTCTATTAATACGAGGAATAAAGTGGTAGAATGCCAAAACATGGAGTTGATTCCAGTTTACTCCAATTAGCCTCTTCTACTCAAATCCGACTCTCACCTTCCCGCTGGTGTCCTCTGTAAACCAAGGAACCCAACTAGAGATCTGGTATCTAACCCGTCACAAATATACAACGTCAACTACACAGTGAAGACCCAACAAGAGAAGAAGTGTCAAAGGCCATCATAAAACTCAAATACAATAAAGCTCCAGGAATCGATGACATCTCTTCGGAAATGTATAAAAAACGGTGGTGATCAACTTATTGTAGCAATCCATAGACTTCTTCTTCTTTAAGTTCCATCTTCTATCGAAGGTTGGAAATCATCATGGCTATGCGGACTCTGTTGACTGCCGCTCTAAAAAGTTCTGCACTACTGCATTCAAACCATTCCCTCAAGTTCTTAAGCCAGGATATTCTTCGTCTTCCCACATTTCGCTTTTCTCGGATTGCATAATAAGTTGTAATAATGCGTATTTTTGCCCTCTCATCACATGTCCCAAGTACTCAAGTTTTCGTCTTTTAATAGTTAATATTATTTCCGCCTCATTCCTATCCTTCTAGTTACTTCCATGTTTGACATTCTTTGAGTCCATGATATTCGTAGGATTCTTCTGTAACACCAAAATTCAAAGGCGGCCAACCTATTCAGATGAACTTGTTTTAGTGTCCAAGCTTCCAGACCATAAAGAAGAGTAGAGAACACGTAACATCGAAGCATTCTCAGGCGTAGTTCTAACCTTATATCCCGACAACAAAGAAACTTTTTAAGTTTAATAAATGATGTACGTGCTATTTCAATACGTGTCTTAATTTCTTTGGTATATGGATCCATAGACTAATAGTACTTATTTGGTAGAAGATTAATACCAGAAGAGTGGTTAAAGGGAATAATATGTCCGTTGTACAAAAATGGTGATCAAATGAACTATAAGAGCTATAGAGGCATTACTCTGTTGGCATCTGCGTATAGAATCTTCGATAATGTATTGTTTGAAAGACTTAAACATTTTACAAAGGATATTGTTGGTCAATATCAATGTGGATTTACTGCTGGAAAGTCAACTACAGAATATAACAAAGACACACACCATCTCTTCGTCGACTTCAAAGCAGCCTATGGCAGTGTGAAAGGAACTGCATTATATAATGCAATGATAGACTTTGGGATCTTACCTAAGTTAGTTAAGTTGAACCAGCTAACAATGCCAAACGTAAGCTCATGCGTTAGAATTGACGGAGAAAACTCTACGTTCTTTGACATTAATAATGGTCTAAGACAGGGGGACGCGCTAGCGTGTCTTCTCTTTAAGATTGCCTTGGAAACGACAATCAGACAATTAAATATTAGAATACTGGAACTATTTTTAATAGATCGACGAAAATTCTCGCATTCGTTGACGATATAGTTATAGTGGGCAGAAGTATGAGAGACATGGTGCAGTGTTTTACAATACTTGCAGATACGTCGGGTGAATTAGGACTTGTGGTAAAGGAGGAAAAAACTAAATATATGTTGGTTTCTAAAAACCCCCGAAATATTCAACAGAAAATTCAAATTAACAACTATACCTATGACCAAGTCAAAGAATTCACATATCTTGAAACGCAACAAACATGACAAGCTACGAAATAAAAAGACGCATAGCAATAGCAAACAGAACTGTTCACTGTCTCTTGGACCTTATCTCAAAATAATAAAAGACTTCTTGGTATTTTTGAGAGAAAAATTCTTAGAAATATTTTTGGGGCCGTAAACGAAAATGGGCTATGGCGTCGAAGATACAACTTTGAAAGACTTAGATGGGCTGGATACATTGCTAGGCTGTCAGATCGCGAATACACGAAAAGATTAACATTTTAAAAACCAGAGGGCACAAGAAGGGGGACGACCACGAAGGAGATGATTTGATGATGTGCAAGAAGACCTACAGATTTTAAGGGTCAGAAGATGGAGGGAAGTTGCCAGAAAATGACAGGAATGGCAACTTCTTTGCGAGCAGGCCAAGATCCACAACGGCTTGTTGAGCCACTTATGACGATGATGATGACTTTATTGATACTGATTAGACCACGGCACCGAAAACTAGCATAGATTATACAAGGTGAGTCATGAGGAACTTTACATACTTCTACCATAGTAGAGCCCTCAGGAAGCCTATCATGTGGCCACTAAAAAATGTCAACTCCTTTTCTTTATTAATAAACAAGGTGATTTGTGTAATTGACCATTTATTTCATTTTACTGTAGTGTTTATACGGCTCATTTGATTTTTTTAATTTTTGCATGATACAGTACACTACTATCAAGCATTCGACTGGTATTAGCTAAACTAAAAAATTCCAGGACTGGCTTTGGAAAAATTAATTTAGGGATTCGTATTAAATATTACACCCTGTATAAATTTTTTTTAAATGCAATAAGTGATTTTCAAACTACATAAATAGCCAATGAAAACGACATATGCGACAATGTTGTCGCACTTTTATTAAATTTTTAGTGAACGATCAAATCTTACCAAAAATAGAACAACCATAATGAAGTATCAAATTATAAGGTATTGATTTAAACAAATGTTATAAATTTCAAACATTTTAATTAAAATGAGTTTCCTACAACATAATCTAATATGTAGAAAATTAACATCTTTACTGACACTTTGTATTATCTCTACGATAGAATCAATTGTTTTTCAATTTTAAATTTTTACTCATAGATCGTATTGGGGCATTATTTTCAATAAATAATAAATTAAATTGATTAAAAAGTCAAACCTCATGTATGTGTTAGTTTTTGTTGATTGTAAATTATTAAAATTTTATGTAAAATAATAATACATTGCATCAACTGTACTAAATAAAAATAAATCTAAAAAAGTTTAAAATGAAGGTTGGCGTTGACCGTTTGACGTTTCTTGATATTTTATACCCATTGTCATTATTGCCATTATCAATATGTGTTATTTATGTGTACAAGAATACATATTTCTTCTGTCATATCTACGTTAAGTACATTGTGTTAGTTTTGGTAGAGCTTTTGTTACTTTCGTTCAAAATACCACATCAGTTTTCGACCACAGAATATGCAGACATAATATTTTGTTTATGGATTCTGTAATGGGAATGGTAGGGCTGCTAGTAGAGAATATCGCAGGAGATTTCCTAATCGTCGATCCCAGTCATCCAATATTTGGGTCAGTTTTTAATTATTTGCGAGAAAATGGCACTTTTCCTAGTGGAACAATAGAGCGACATGTAGATGAAGCGCAGGAAGATGACATTATGGACGACTTTACTATGAACTCTACAATAAGCACTAGACAAGTAAGTCGAGAACTCAATGTTACTCAATCAAAAGTAAGTAGAGTCTTACAAAAAAATAATCTACACCCATATCACATTCAAATGGTTCAGCGACTACATGCTGGAGATGAGATCGATAGGTTGGAATTTTGTAGATGGATTAACAATAATCGACCAACGCTATACAAGGACACTATTTACAGATGAAGCCCAATTTACCAGAGATGGGATAAATAATTCACGAAATTCACATGTCAGTTAAGGTTTTCGGTTAACGTGTGGATTGGTGTCATAAATAACCAATTAGTAGGTCCTCACTTTTTTGATGGTCCTTTAACAGGGCAGGTCTATTTGAACTTTCTACAAAATATTTTGCCGAATTTGCTTGCCAACGTTGCTATCCGAGGGATGTATTTTCAGCATGATGAGGCACCCCCACACTTTTTACTGGCAGTGAGACAACATCTCAATAATGTTTATGGCAACAGGTGGATAGGACGTGCAGGTCCTATTTCGTGGCCTTGAAAGATTCCTTGATTTCAATCCCGTTGATTACCATATTTGGGGACGATTGAAGCAACTAGTTTACGCAGTGAATATTAATAACCGACAACAATTAATTGATAGACTTATACATTGTTGTAATACTATTAGAAACGATCCCCAGAGTATCTGTAATTCAATAAGTCAATTAATAATTGGGCAACAAAAATGTGTACAGACTGCAGGGTTCCATTTCGAAAATCTATTTTGAATTATTTTTATTTTGTTACCATTATTGTATCTTTTCCAGTTCTAATTTATGGGTTTATCATAACTATGTACATATTTTTAGTTTTTTTTTTTAATTGTTCTTCGTTATTTTTAGTAGTTACTGTTTTTTGTTGTGCAGTGACTCAGTTTATCATTTCAATTAAAATGTTTAAAATTTATAACATTTGTTTAAATTAATTACCTTATAATTTGATACTTCATTATGGTTGTTCTATTTTTGGTAAGATTTGATCGTTCACTAAAAATTTATTTTTAAATTAATTTTTCCAAAGCCAGTCCTGGAATTTTTTAGTTTAGCTAATACCAGTCGAATGCTTGATAGTAGTGTACTGTATCATGCAAAAATTAAAAAAATCAAATGAGCCGTATAAACACTACAGTAAAATGAAATAAATGGTCAATTACACAAATCACCCTGTTAATTAATAAAGAAGAGGAGTTGACATTTTTTAGTGGCCACATGATATGCTCCCTGAGGGACTCATATTAACCAGTTAAATGTTACAATCAATTTTAACAATACTAGCTTATTTGCTAATGTAAATTTTAGTCAATAAATTAATACTTACATTAATGAGCTTAAACTTCTTTGGATCCAATCTGAAAAACAAATAGATTTTCATTACCACTCTGACATAAATTATTTCGTTTTATTGTATTTCCGTATTTATTAATAATTGTATTATAGCATTATTGTCAAAGTTATTTTGTTTATTTTTCATAGTCTCACTTCACAATTAGAAATGAATTTGTATGTCAATGGAAAATTGTACATTCCACCAAATAAGTTTATAGAATGATATTACTTAAAAGACAACTGTTTTGAAGATAAATTGATGTTAATGCGCTATCTTTAAACAGCTCTAGTTCTCTAGGCGAATGCCGACGAAGACGAAGAGGAATTATTTTACCGAGATATCGAAGGCACTGGGAATAACGAAAACAAGAGAAATCACGATAGTCCTAGGTGATCTTAATGCAAAGATTGGAAATGGACAAAGCGAAAAGTGGATAGAAAACTATGGTCTGGGAAATCGATAAGATAGAGGAGACCATCTGTTACAATTCTGTCAAAACCAGAACTTGATTATTACAAACACATTTTTCAAGTTACCAAATAGATGACTCTAGACATGGTGATCGCCCACAGAAAGTAGTCAGGAACCAGATAGACTACATTATGATCAATGAAAGATACCGTAATGCTGTTAAAGCGGTGAAAGCATATCCTGGATCAGACGTGGCCTCAGATCACAATCCACTTATCGCTCAGAATACACTCACATTTAAGACTATTAAAAGACATTAAAGAATCCCTACAATAGACACAAGAAAACATAAAGAACCTAACAAGAATGCCTCCAACATTAACTGCATGTGAACTGCAGCAAGTTGAACACAAACACCAATGATCTTGATGAGTACTGGGATCGACTAAAACATTGTCTCCTGGAACCATGTAAAGAAATACTAAAGAACAAAAATCAAATCAAAATCTAATACCGTCATTTTGTTTTGTTTATTTACTTCATTTGGAGTACCAGAAATCGAATTCACTACGAATATAGGCCATGATAAACGGCATTTGGAGTGCAATTTTTAGACTCCCTTGCCGATTCATTTATCAAGCTGTTTGCTTCGCAAGTTTTAGGGGGCACAGTGGCTTATATTCGAATTCGATTTCGCCAGGTAGAAATCGTATGATTTCTCTTTTTGTTCTTAGATGGCGTAGTTACGTCCGTAAATAGTTATTTTTAATAACTATAATCTACGACGGGAAAATATTTTGGTTTGATATGGAGTAGTAACTATACCGTACTGAGGAGATCTAAAGAGATCGAAATACGTATATGCGACTTGTTGCTGCTCTGTATCAAATCAAAATCTAATACCGTCATTTTGTTAAATACTAAAGACTTCCGCAAGGAGAAAAGGAGAATGGATTAATGACGAGATACTCAATATGATGGTACAACAGAGACAATTTAAAAACAAATACAACAATAAATACAGAGAGATAAACTACGAGATCAAGAAGATAATAAAGTAGGCAAAAGAAAAATGCTTTGAAGAGAAAGGCAAAGAGATCAAAGACCTTCAAAATAAATATGATCTGTTTAACCTACACAAGAAAGTTAAAGCAGGACTAAGAAAACAAAATCCTACTGGTGAACTTCTGGATAGACACGGGACTACTATTACACAGACGGACGAGAAAGTTCAACGATGGGCAGAATATATCGACGAACGAATAATAGGTCTCGTCAGAAGAGCTATTCATAGGGGTTCTCAACGTGAAAAATCAATATTTTCTGCCTTTTAAGAAGCAACAATAACATGGCTTCAATACGGACGCAATAGCGACATCTAATTACAAAAATCGTAAAATAGTTTCGAAACACAATTCAGATTTCTGCTTTATAATCTGAGCCTTCTAAAAATTGCAAGGCAAACAGACGTTGATAAAAGATGTTAAAAGAGACATGGGGAATCTAAAATTTGCATTCCACGACATGTATTTTACAACTAAGCAGAAATCCTTAGCGAATTGTGCTTCTAGTACTCACACAGAGTAAATCCGAATAAAATTCGAAACTATTTTACGATTTTTCAAAAAAATTAACTTTAGTGGGTACTATTCGAAAAAATAAAAAACAGTTTCCATTAGAATTTATACAAAATAACGGCAGGTGCATTGGCTCTTCAATGTTTGGATTTAATGACGGAATCACCTTGGTTTCGCATATGCCAAAAAAAAATCGAAACGTCCTACTTATCTCTACAATGCACCATGGAGATGATATTGACCCTACCACAGGTAAACCTGAGATGATAATTACATATAATGAAACGAAGAGCGGAGTAGATGTGGTAGATAAATTATGCGCGCAATATAATTGCGCCCGTGCCACAAGACGATGGCCCATGGTTCCTTTTTTTTAGTTTGTTGAATGTAGCAGGAATAAACTCTTTTGTAGTTTATACTAGTCTAGATGAAGAATCTAAAACACCACGTAAAGAATTTTTACTAAAACTCTCGATGTTACTAACCAGTGACTACCAAAAAGTACGGGCTATGTCTACCAGTTTACCCAGAACCATCAGAATGAGGCTTAGGGAGATATGTGGCTTACCAGCGGAACAAGTACCAGTCATAACACCTGGAACTCAAGGTCGCTGTGCCGTTTGTCATTGGCGGAAAAATAGAAAAACAAAATATTACTGCCAAATATGCACAAAATATCTGTGTTTGGAACATGTTAAATCATTGTGTAATTCATGTTATGAAAATTTTAATTAATATTTCTTATTTTTTTTATTGTTGCAATTACTCTTCATTTTTGATTTTTTTTGTGTATTGAATTAATTTCTTGAAGTTCCTAGTAAACAAATTTAACAATATTCAATGTATTTTTTTTAATTTTTAAAGATTTTTGTATATATAAATCGATAACAATGAAAATTAGTTAACTTTTCATTAAACTAATATAATGTGGAAACAAACGCATATCTACAAAATTATATGATCATATATTCATTAAATAATATAATTGTACACAATTTTCAAAAAAAGAAAATTAAAAAATATTACTGACCCCATTTTTTCGGACCCGGTCTTCTGCACCGTGCGCGAGTATTCGATCACAGAAAATTGGCGCGAGTAACGGAAGGTTAAGAAGAGTTCTCTAGGAAGCATTTTTCGATAAGTTGATTTATATCAAATCGATCGACGTAAAATAAGTTCCAGAATTCGTAGTTTTCTTGTGTGCAGAACGTTTGAGAAAACCCGGTATATTTGCTCAAAAATTTTATTCCTTTAGTTCTGTTATGTTCTGACATGTTAACAAACATGTCAAATATAATTTATGAAGATAATATTATCCGGTTTTCAAGTTAATTTCGTTATGCTTATATTGAAATGTCTAAATATTCCCGGATTATCCCTATCTACACAATATTTCCTCTTGTCAGGTTTTTGTTTATAAATTCATCTATTTATATTTCCATCCATCTTTTTGGACGTAAGTTATTATAATTCTCTGTATATAAATTAACAATACTCAAAGAGTTTTACCTAAGGCGCATAATTAATTACGAAAGTTAGTTAAAACCTGGAGTAAACGTACGAAAGCTTAATTAGTCTGGGTCCAATTTTCCAGACTTTAATAAAATTTAGTAAAGTTGTTTGTAATATTATATATACATCGGGTGTATAATTTCTTAAGAATTACACAGAAGTATCAATAACAAGATCGTATTCCTTTATTACAGAGATTTGAAAACTCTGAAGTTCTGAAGCTGTGGTCCTTTGTGTGACATTTGACATTTTCAGTATTATATCCTGCGGTAATTAACTACTAAGACACTTTGAAATATTTTATTGACGTTTAAAATAAAATATATCAAGGATATTCAACTAGGTATATCAAATTTAACAACAATTATTCCATCATTTCGGTGTGCCGCATATTAGATACATGCTTAATAAATATGACTATAATGCTGACTGTTGCGAGGCTGACAATGCAACTAAAACTCGACTTTGATGCAACTATTGCCAATAAATCGCATCGTTTGTCTTTCTTCCACCAACTGACTGATTTGCGATCCGTAATGTTTATGATGACGAGCAATTCAGGCACAGTATAAAGAGGTTCCATGGATCCTATGTGGTTTAGGTAACGATGTCGTAGTAATGGTCTGGTACTCAAGAAAAATTAAAAGGAAACGAAATTGGTGGAATCTTCCTTATATAGCACACAATAAAAATAGAGGAGCTTTTACAGCCGCGAAGGAATAGGAGAAGGACGAGAAGAAGGTTATTTTACCGAACTCTTCACTGAACTAGTAGAAATACTTCCGCCATACATAGCAAAAAAGAATATAAACTATAGAAAAATTTTCACTGTAGAAGAAAGACTTCTGATTGCATTAGAGATACCAAGTGTGAGCAAGTTTTATTACTAATTATTTATAACATATTATTATAAGTATCTCTGTTGGTATTGATCAATAATTAAGACATGTGTCACCATGTCTGTTGTGTATTGGAAAATTCTGTTCTTAACTGCATAGTACCAGTGAGGAATAGACAGTTTGGCTTTCGTAACGGCTTTGAAACAGCGGAAGCTCTGTATAGTTTCACAACTCTTGCCCAAAAATGTCGAGACCAGCAAAAAGATCTATTCGTTGCGTTTATAGACTATGAGAAAGCTTTCGACAAAGTTAAACATACCATTCTCATGGAATGTCTAAAAGAGAAAAGGAGTCAACAAAAATGACATTAACACATTAGATGGAAATAGCACGGATGCAGAACAGATAAGTAGAGGAGTGAGACAGAGCTGTGTACTTTCACCATTACACAATTTGAGATACTGTGGAACAGTTTGGTTTAACAATAAATATAAAGAAAACAAAAACCATGGTTATCAGTAAGAGGGGCAAAGTCATTACAAGGATCCAGATAAAAAATGAAGATATTGAGCAAGTGGACAAAATGAAATACTTAGGAGTCTGGATTACGGAAGATCTGAATCCGAAATCAGAAATTCGCTCAAGAATAGAGCAATCACGAGCAGCCTTTTTGAAGATAAGGAAATTTCTGAGTAACCAAAGAGACTCAATCTGCAAATCCGATATCAGATGGTAAAATGTTATATCCACTCTATTCTTCTTTATGGTGTCGAAGCGTTGACTTAATGAGAAAACTGGAAGCTTTTGAGATGTGGCTTTTTAGGAGAATTTTGAAGATACCATGGACCGATCGTATTACGAACGAAATGGTGTTGCACAGAATGGGAACAGACAGAGAACTTTTGACCACCATTAAAAGGCGAAAGACAGCATATTTCGGGCCCATACTTAGAAATGATAAGTACGAGTTGTTGCAGCTGATTATGAAGGATAAAATTGAAGGAAAAAGAGGTCCTGGTAGACGACAAATATCCTGGCTGAAAAATATTCTCAACTGGACCGGGTTAAACACACAGACGCTCTTGAAAAAAGCAGAAGATAGAGACGAATTTGCAATGGTTATAGCCAACCTATAGCGGGACGATCCACAATAGATAGTATTTTTTGCTTATCCCAAATACTCGAGAAAAGAACACTGAGATCTCGAGAAGTGCATTTACTTTTAGTCGATTTAACAAAAGCATATGACACCGTGCCTGTTGCGAAATTGTGGGAAGTATTGGAGAAAACCAGTATCAGCGTTTCACTAATCGACGCTATTAAAGATCTATATAACAACACAATATCAAAAGTTAAAATAGGAAATAAGGTTACTAATGGTTTTCAGGTAACAAAAGGACTGAAGCAAGGTTGTTGTTTATCTCCCATACTATTTAATATATATATCGACGAAGCACTCAGGCAATCGAAAAAGAAGTGTAAAGGGATGGGGCTGTCTATTGGGGATGAAACGTTATACACGCTGCATTATGCAGATGACCAGGTAGTTATTGCCCAAGACAAGGAAGACCTAGAGTATATGGCTAGAAAACTAATGGAAGAGTACAAAAAATGGGGCCTCGAAGTAAATTTACAAAAAACGCAATATCTTTGCATAGGAGGAGAAAATACTGCAGATGACCTCGACTTAGAAGACGGGAAAATTAAGAAATGCGATCAATGTATATATTTGGGGGTAAAACTAACAAAGACAGGAAGAACTGATGAAGCCATAAAAGACAGAATAACCAAAGGGAAACGAGTTATAGGTGCATTGAATTCAGTACTATGGCAGAAAAATATAAGACCGGAAACGAAAAAAAGAATATATAACACAATATTGAAACCAGTAATCGTGTATGGCTCAGAAGTATGGCAGTTATCACAAAAACTTAAAGGTAACCTCTTGGCAGTTGAAATGGATTTTTGGAGGAGAGCAGCGGGAAAGTCTCGATTAGAACATGTGAGAAATGAGGACATAAGAAATCAAATGAATGTACAAAGATCAATTATAGAAGACATCGAAAAACAACAACTGACATGGTACGGACATGTTAGACGTATGGGGGAAGAAAGACTACCAAAAAAAATATTAGAATGGGTACCACCAGAGAAAAGAAAACGAGGACGACCACCAACAACATGGATGCAAGGAATTTCAAAAGCCATGTCAGCAAGAAATCTATTTGAAGAAGACTGGCAGAATAGACAGGCTTGGCGAACGGGAACCCAAAGGCGGATTACGCTATAAACGGGATATATATATATTATATATATATATATATATATATATATATATATATATATATATATATATAGCCAACCTTCATTGGTGGAGACGGCACTAGAAGAAGAAGAAGATACTGTAGACGCCGCCCTGTTGTCTAGAATGAGGTCGATTACCTTCTTCTAAATTGACGCATTTGTTGGTTATTCATTTCCTTTAAGTCCGGAAGCAAACTCAACAAGAATAATAGTTTTGGACTATCTTTATTAGAAGTATTTGCTCGACGTTTACAGAATTCTATAAATGATTTATCAACTTCAGATACTTCTTGAAGTCTTTTTCGTTTTTTCATTTCGGTTATCTCCTTGGTAGGTTAAATTTGCTCTGCGATTGATTGTGTAGCCTGTTGATCATCTGGAACTGATATATCTTCATCAGCTGCCTCGGTGTTGTCACTTTCGTTCGGTGCTTGAGTATCATCAGGAGGTGAAGGTAGATTTCCAGTAAGTTGCTGGCTTTAAGAAAAGAATTACAAATTGAAATGAATCTTTTAGGTAATAAGGTTTCTTTTGTTTGCCATCCACCTTCAACTATCTACTGATAACAGATTCCTCCACTTATCCTTGCATTTTGAGCTAAACTATAATAATAAAATATTGACCTGATGACCTGAAATACTTGTCAACCAAAACACAAGAGGCATACCTTAATTACAAGACAATTTTTTTACACTGTGCCATATCCTTCGTGTTGTTCCATTGTTCTTGCCATCTTTCAATTGAGCTTTCCCTTTTCTGTCTTCTCTCGGCCACAGTCAGGTTTGGTCTTCTTCTCTCATAGAGCTCTTTTCTTTCCACCGCCAAACATGCAACGGAACACATCCAGTAATGGTCCACAAGGCTGCCGCAGACACAGTTCTGCAGGCGCATGCCACTCGCAACACACTTGTTCTGTCCACGTGTGTCATGAGCCTCCTATAGGCCGGTATCTCTACCGCCTCGCTCCAGACTGGTGCCGCATAAAGGACGATGTACATAAAACCGTCTAAGACTTTCTTCCTTTCGGATTTGGGTCCATCAATGTTGGGCATCACCTTCCCCAATGCAGCCGCACTATTCGCAGCCTTCCGGACCACCTCCCGCATATGCTCCCCACATTTTCCGTTCTGGTGCAATGTCATTCCTAGGTACTTTACTTGTTTCTTAGGTATTAGACATGCTCCCGCACATTGTAATTCAATACTTTGCCAGTTCCTTGTCCCTTCAGAATGATGGCTTCGGTTTTCTCTGCCGCAAGTTTCAGTCCTTGCTGCGTCATCCATTTCTTTACGACGCGGCCTGCGTTCCGAACCCGGTATTTGAGATCTGGCTCATCCCTGGCCACTACGAGTACAGCGAGGTCATCCGCGAATGCGAAGGGGGTTGTACCCTCTCCGTATTCACAGTGCATAACCCCGTCATATGCCAGGTTCCATAGCATCGGGCCCAAGACAGATCCCTGGGGTACCCCGGCCGTCACGTCCACGATCGTGCCTTTTCCACCATAATCCTCCTCTCGGACAGATACTCCGTCACCACATTCATCAGGTGACCAGGACATTCTCTCTTCCATTGCCTTCATTACCTCGTTCCACTGCAGCTTATTGAATGCACTCTTAACATCAAACAACAGCAGGGCCGCCCAGCGATGTTCTTCGCCTCTGTTGCGCAACGCTTCGAGTATACTCATGATTGCATCAATGTGTTTTTCCCTTTACAAAAACCAAATTGCCTCCGAGATAAACCACCTGACCTCTCACTCATGTCGTCTATGCGTACTCGCCGCATCCTTTCATACAGCTTACTAATGCATGGAAGAAGACAGATAGGGCGTTACTTTTCCCTAGCCTTGGGAAGCAGTATTAACCTCGATGTCCTCCAAGGTTTAAGAAAGGTTTGTGCTTCCAGAAGTGCATTCATGTGTTCCAAGAGTCACGCAGGCTCCGCCCGTCCTAGACCTTTCAACGCCTCAGGTGGTATCTGATCTAGTCCGGGGGACCTACGAGTCTTGAGTGAACCCAATGCCTCGACAAGTTCATCCAAGGTAAAGGTACAGCCCGCTCAGCTCCTTCATCCCTCCATACACCATGCCATCTGCAGTCCGGAAAGAGCTCTCGTGTTACCTCAAGCTTCTTGTCCATAGGCATTTCGTAAGGAGAATATGCATGGAACTTCTTCATGACGATCTTGTATCCCTGACAACAGATGTCCCCATCCAGCTTTTCACACAGCTCTTTCCAGTGCCTTCTTTTTCCTGTACAGTTCCCTAGATATTTAGCTACTGGATGCTCGTTTACGTCGCCATCATTTTATTTTGCTCGTGGAAATAATACAATTGGAAGAATTATCTGTGAACCTACTGTTGTAATCTGAAACTCTTTACATGAACAATATATGCCCGTACCGAATAAAAATCATTGGAAAGAAATAGCAGACCGGTTTTAACAACTTTGGAAGCTTCCCACTAAGTTGGAGCTATCGATGGAAAACATATCCGAATACAAAAAGTACATACATATTGTGGTATTGTTTTATATGTGATTCATGTTGGGTCAAATAACCCATTAAAAATCTCCCATGAGTTTGTAGACTATAATCAACAACTTCGAAACAACTACTACTATATACTGTCATCCACAATTCTACTTTGACCATAATTGTGCCAAAAAACGTAGTATGGGTATTTGGCCCAATATATAATTTATTCAAATATAAAAACAAAACAGTACAAGGAGGCCAAAACAGTATTTATCATAAACTTTTTTGCCAATGGCAATTATTACATATTGACAATGTCAAACCATAAATGTCACGGTAGTCTATCCGTAGAAATGATCAATTCCATGACCTCCTTAAATTATAAGGATTATATTATTCTAATACTAAAAAATATGTTAATTTAATTTGTCTAAGCGAATTTTTATACGGAAAATTGCAAGTTAATAAAGTTGAGTGGAAGTAATATAAATTGCAGAAAATAAAACTGTTTTTTAACAAGTTATTAAATGACAAGCCTAATTTTACTCTTAATTTGATTGTGAGCAATTTTTCATTTAATGGATAAATTTGTTAATTCGTTGGCAAAATGTCATCGTGGGATCTATACGGTCTTTATGAAGTCTAAGATTAAATTACCAGCTTTTAAAAACATTATTGGATAAAATATTTCTTTAATTTGATTATTATTTTCATATAATTAATAATTTACGAATATAGATATTTTAGGAATCAGCGATGTCCAATGGCCCTACTCAGGAAAGATAAAAATCAACAATAAAACAATATATTATTCAGGAAGTCAAGACGGTTCACACAGATATGGTGTCGGGATAATATTAAACAAAAACATTGATGAAGCTGTAATAAATTTCACTCCATACTCCAACAGAATTATACTCACAATTAAACCAAAACAAACCCAAAATAAACATCCTACAAGTTTATGCTCCAACTGCAAACAAACCAGAGAGCGATATTGAAACTTGAAACTTTCTACGAAGACCTAGACAACATTTTAAAATCCATTAAAACGCAAGATGTAACAATTATAATGGGAGACTTTAACGCAAAGGTTAGGGAAGAAAAAGTAGAAGAATGTACAGGAGAAATGGGAAACTTGTGTTGAATACTAACGACAAATTAAAGAGATGGACAGAATACATCAATTAACTGTTCAAAGGTAATAGAACAGAACATATGGAGATATAAGTAGAAGAAAATAGGGTTTTAAAGATATTAAAAGAGGAAATTAAAATGGCATTAAAAAACAGCAAAAATGGTAAAGCATTAGGTCCAGACCAAATCCCTATAGAAATCTTAAAATGCATGAATGATGAAAACTTAGACATTATAGTAGACTTATTTAACTCAGTATACAAAACAGGACACATACCGAAACAATGCTTACTCTCCACCTTTTGTGCTATCCCTAAAAGTACAAACGCTAAATATTGCAGGAATACAGAACAATATCACTAATAAGTCACATTCTCAGATTATTCCTGAAAATAATACATGGTCGTATAAATAAAAAACTGGAAGAAGGAATAGATGATAGTCAGTTTGGGTTCAGAAACGGACTAGGAACCAAAGAAGCGTTATTTGCTTTTAATGTGTTAGCTCAAAGATGCATTAATATGAATGTTGATGTGCATGTTTGTTACGTTGATTTTGAAAAAGCATTTGACAAAGTAAGACATGAAAAATTAGTCCAAATTCTAAAAACAAAAACATAGACCATAGGGACGAATAATAACAAACCTCTACTGGAATCCAAGAGCACAAATCGTAATAGATAACGAACCCAGTCCAGAAATTGAAATCAGGAGAGGAGTTAGACAGGGATGTATTATGATATTTAATGTATATAGTGAAGCCATTTTTAAAGAAGCATTACTATCTCAAAGTAAAGGAATAATAATTAACGGAAGATCTATTAACAACAATATATCGCATTTCAGTTGTGAAGTGAAGCATGATGACTCACCTTTGGTCTATGAAGACTCTCATCACCCAGCTCTTCTAATAACATTTACGGATATATTTGTAAAAGAGCCTAAATTTAAGTGTGGTTTGAAGCAATTAACTTACAACTTTAAAAAAGCAAATTTTCCTGCTTTATATCGAGAACTGTATGAAACGGATTGGAATTCTCTGGATACTTCTAATGACGTTAATGAAACTTTAAATAACTTTTATGATAAGATTTTTTCTGTGTTTAATAAGTATATTCCAGTTTATAAAAACTTTAGCCATAAATACCCCCCTGGTTCGATGCTGATATCATTCACAACATCAAATTAAAAGCAAAGTTTAGAAAAAAATATAAACGATTCAAAAATCATTGTGATTTGCTTGAGTTTCAACGGTTAAGACACCTTGTCAAATCAAAAATCAGTTTGGCATACAATGTATATGTCGAGAATATCCAAATTGCTTTATCCATCAACCCCAAGAAGTTTTGGTCTTATGTAAATTCAAAAAATAATAGTTCAAGAATTCCTGGTGTGATGAAATATAATGACATTACTACCTCCGACCCACAAAATATTGTGAATGTGTTTGCAGAATTTTTCAAGAGTGTTTTTCTGTCATCAGATATTAATTTCAAGGCTAACTCTTCCTCAGTTAACGCAGATTACTTAAATTTTTATCCTATTTTAGAGTCTGAGATAATTTTTGCTAGTAAGAAATTGAAAGACAAAATGACGTGTGGACCTGATAATATTCCATCCTTTTTGGTTAAGGATTGTATAGGTGCCTTAACTGTGCCACTTTTAAAAATTTTTAATTTATGTCTTCTTAACAAGGAATATCCGAGTCTCTGGAAGGAGTCAAAAGTGTGCCCAATATTCAAAACTGGTGAAAAGGGTCAGGTAGAAAACTACAGACCAATTTCCATTATTTGCAATCTATCGAAAGTCTTTGAAATAGTTTTGTATAATCGTATTTATTCACGCACTCGTAATCAGCTGTCTCAATATCAACATGGTTTTGTCTCCAATCGGTCCACTGTGACAAACTTATTAATGGTCACACAATATATCTCAGCAGCCCTAGATAATAGAAGTCAAGTTGACGTCATATATACTGACTTTACGAAGGCATTCGACAGAATTCACCACGGCGTATTACTTTCTAAATTGTGTCTCTTTGGTCTTTCTGAGGATGCCGTGACTTTTATGAGGTCTTACTTGTCAAATAGAACGCAGTTTGTTGCTTATAATGGTTACAAATCGGAAAAGTACCTAGCTTCTTCAGGGGTTCCACAAGGTTCTAATCTAGGTCCATTATTGTTCTTGTTATTTATTAACGATCTGTGTGAATCAATTTCTGCACCATGTTTATGTTATGCCGATGATTTAAAGATTTATTCATTGATAAGCGACCTTAATGATTGTCATTTTCTGCAGAGTGAACTGAATCGTATACATGAATGGTGTAATGCAAATCATTTGAATCTTAATGCCAATAAGTGCAAAGTAGTTAGTTATTCTAGGAAACAGTCTAATATATACCATCCTTATATTATCGATGGCAATGAACTTGAACGTTTGAATAAAATTAAAGACCTTGGAGTTACATTTGATTATAAACTCACCTTTGTTGAACATGTTAATTTAAAGGTTAAAGAAGCACTTAAATCTTATGGATTCATAATTAGAAATAGTCGAAATCTCACTAATACTAAGGCAATTAAATTACTTTATTACACTTATGTACGCTGTAAACTGGAATATGCTTCTGTCATTTGGTCACCTTTTTATGATGTACACATCCAAATTATAGAGCACGTGCAGCGTAAATTTTTAAAATTTTTGTCTTTCAAAATTAACGGCATATATCCCAGGAGGGGCATCAGCAATAGCGAGTTGTGTAGCGGTTTGGACGTAGTATCATTAGAATCTAGACGAATTAATGCCTCCCTAATATTCCTGTACAAGCTACTACATAATCTCATTGACTGCCCTGATATTCTTCGACAAATAAATTTTAACGTTCCATCTTATCCAGTGAGAAATTCGATTACGTTCAGAAATACACAAGCTAGAACTAATCTTATGTTAAATTCTCCTCTATTTCTCATGTGCAACTATTATAATTCCTTAAGTGCTTACTGCGATATATTTCACTGCAGTTTAAAGCAGCTTACTAGGATGGCTGAGATCTACCTAGGTGATTAAGTAGTTTCTTTATGTTAAGGTAAAATACTCGAAAAATGTGTTATTTAGTTAGTACCTATGAATTATTAATATTTCATTTAACTTTAGTATTGTATTTTGTCCTATAAATGGATTCTGTTGGACAATAAACGCTATTATTATTATTAATATATGCAGATGACACCGTGATTATGGCAAGCTCTGCTGAAGCAGTAACTCCAATTACTGCTAAACAAAACAAACAGTTTCTGTGAAAAATTTGGACTAAAAATGAATATAAAAAAGACCAAATACATGATAATAACAAAGAAAACAAATATACCAACAAACATACATTTGGGAAATGTACCGATAGAAAAGGTTGATAAATACAAATACCTAGGAACCTGGATTTCAGACAATAATGATCAAACAACTGAAATAAGAGCTAGGATAGAAATAGCAAGAAATGCGTTTGTAAAAATGAAAACAATTCTCTGCAACAAAGATCTTAGATTAGAACTGAGAGTAAGAGCACTGAGATGCTACGTGTTTTCGATACTGCAATATGGACTTGAAAGCTGGACATTGAAGCAAGAACACATAAATAAGTTACAGTCCTTTGAAATGTGGTGTTACAGGAGGATGCTTAGAATAGCATGGACACAGAAGAAAACTAACACGGAAGTATTGCGAGAAATGGCAAAGAATGCGAAATAATAAACACAATAAAAATAAGAAAGTTACAATATCTGGGACACGTAATGAGGCGACAGCGATATGAACTGCTAAAGACAGAAAACGATGGCCGTCGAAATGCGAGAAGCGGCAGAGGCTGTAGGAACCTCGCTTATAGATAGATAGAACTGTAATAAAATCTTAAATTATGTTGTTTAATGTTAATTGACATTCATTCACTTCATTAACACTTTGGCTACTGTGTGTACCATTTCTGGTACACAGTTGATGTTTACCAGAAACTGCGTGTACCAAATTTGGTCACATGAAATGGTAATGTTTCAAGCTGTGTGTACATTTGGTGAACACAGTTCTGATGGTTTTAAATGCGTATCTAGGTTCCTACAGTTTACTGCTAAATTCTGGCGAAGCAGTTTGGGACTTAATCAACAGATGGCTGTACTATGACCGATTTTTTAAAATTATGGCGGAGCAGTTTGAGACTCCTTCAGCAGATGGCATATTATGGCCATTTTCTGACTTGCAGAAACTTGTTGTTTGTGCAATATTAGTCTTGTGTGTTTACGGTTCTAAAATTAGTACTTAAAATGTCAAATAAAAAATTAAGTGATGCTGAACTACGTGAAATAGCCGAGAATATGAGTGAAATGGAGTATGAGTTTATTAGTGAAGATGATGATGATGATGCTATGGATATAGATGATCCAAATGATCAAGATTCGTGTTCTTCTTCCTCTAATTTAGAAATTAACAGTGATGGGCAAGAGTTAGAATTCGAATCTGATCTAGAATCTCTCAACAACGATTCTGAACCTGATAATTTTTTAAATAATCCTAATCCTAATGTCATTTGGAATAATTGTGCAGGTAATATATAAATTAGTATTCACTTTTATAGTTTTGAGTTTATAATTTTGTAGGTAATTTGAACACATTTACTTTCACGGAAGATTCAGGATTCTCCCAAAGTTTTTTTGCACAAAGGGAAGGAGATCATCCAATTCATTTTTATAAATTATTTATTGACAACGATATCTTATCACTTATTGCCGAGGAAACCAACAGATATGCTGAACAGAAAATAGTATCAGGAATTACAAATGAAACATTAACAAAAACAGCATTATTGGGACAATGGAGAAACACAAATCAATCCGAAATTTTTGTTTTCTTAGGTCTTCTAATATGGATGGGTTTGGATCGTAAACCCACTTTGAAAGATTATTTTAGCACCAATATGCTGTACAAAAATGAAATTGGAAAATTTGTTCACATGTCCAGGATAAGGTTTGAGCTTCTTTTGTCCAATTTGCACTTCTCAAACAACGAAATTGCCTCAGATGATAGGCTCAAAAAATTCCTTCCCTTGCAAAATTTGTTAATCAAGAAGTTCCAATCAGCATATACTCCTGACAAGAATGTGTGTATAGATGAGACGATGATTCCTTTTCGAGGACGACTGAGCTTTCGCCAATATATACCGGGGAAGCGTCACAAATACGGTGTGAAATTATTTAAACTATGTGGAGTGAAAGGTTACACATACAATTTTAAAATTTATACAGGAAAAGAGCAAACACCTAATGAAAAGCCAATTGGTACAAAAGTGGTGCTACAGCTTATGGAACCACTTTTACATTCAGGTCGCGTTTTGTGCACAGATAATTATTACTAGACTTCGGCAAATATGCAAATAAAAATGTAGAAAATATGCGCATAAATATGCACGTGTTTACCCGAAAATATGCAAATATTTTACAAAATATGCATACAAATAAATAAAAAATCGTAAAATAGTAACAATTTTATTTAAAAAAAAAGTGTACATAACTAAATATTTCCTACTATTCATTAAGATTTACATTTATTTTAAGTAACTACATCATTTTTAAGTATGAATAAACTTATTTAGAATTATGGTAACAATAAATGACCAAGTGGTGTTCAAAATTTTCTAACAAAAACTTGTGGCTTCTGTCTGAGTACATATATTTATATATGGAAAAACTTCGTCCAACATCAACTGATGTAACGGGAGCATTTTTCAAACTAACCAAAACATTTGGTTCTAAATTAATTGTTTCCGAAATATGGAAAGACAAAAGAGATGTCATGTTTCTCACTACGGAGTCTGTGCCTGAAATAGTGGACGTGATAACAAAAAGGGGTGTCGTGAGAAAGCCTTCCACAATCGTGCAGTATAATAATGTTAAATCATTTATAGACGTCTCTGATCAAAAAGCATCATATTCATCAGCAGTGCGTAGGGGTATTAAATGGTATAGGAAAGTTTCAATTGAACTTTTGGTTAACACATCTATTATAAATGCACATACTGCATACGAGGCTATAACAAACAAAAAGATAAGTATCACTAAATTTAGAGAAGAAATCGCCTCAGAAATTTTTCGTAGTCAAAATATTCAGATGAAAAATTTGGATGATCGTCGTGTTAACCAAGAAAGAAATCACAAACTTTCCGAAGTGGAACAGAGAGGTCGTTGTACAAGATGTTATAAAAATAATAGTGCTAGAAATGGACGTAACTTTGCTATAAAAGAAACAAAACGTGTTAAAACATCTTATCTAGCATGCAGTGATAAGTTTTTGTGTACCAACTGCTTTTTTGACACTCATTACTGTCAAGCAAAAAAATGAACATTGTGTCCAAAAATGGTACACATAGTTTCTAAGAAGATAATTACGCATTTATTTCTGCCACAAACTGTGTGTACCATTTTTTGACACGGCCCTTACACATGATTTTTTTTTTCAAAAAAATACCTAAATGTTGATATTTACATGTTTTTAGTATTAAATATTGTGAATTTTACCAAAATATAGTTTCAGTTTCTGACAAAAACTTCAAATTTATAGCCAGTAGCTAAAGTGTTAAAAGATTATTTAAATCAATTACCCGCTTTAACGTACAATTATACGATTTTTCCAATGGGGGTAGTTTTTACTCTTAAAAACAAAAAGCAACCAAAGGCACAAGTCCAGAAATGGAACCTAAACCCAAATTTACAAGCAATTCGGCAATGAAACGGAAAATTACAGGGTATCGCCGTACCTATTTCACGTTCATTTCCTGGCCTAATAGACAGTTGGGAGCCTCTCTATATCATACAGGCAAAGACTCAATGTTGTGTATGTCTATGGAAGTACGTGATTTTATGCTGATTAATTATGAAAAGACGTCGACAAAATTTAATACGGAACACTGAATAAAATGGAAGTACGCGATGCAAAGAAAACTTATCAATAATACAACTATAAAGAACATTCTGATACGAACAAGAGTAGGACAAAAAATATTCATCGTCTGTATTGTACAACTTATCTTCAAAAAACACTTTTAATAAAAATAAAAAACAAATGCTAAAAGTAGGTATAAATAGTTCTGGTGCCATTATATGTCGAATAGACGAGAAAAGAGAATTTCAATCAACTAAAGTAAAGTATTAACTGTAATTTAGGTGAGTTTTCACGTACATGATGAATATTTTATGGAAACTACTTTCGGTATCATCTGCAAGTTTAATTTTATATAAGAACGAAGAATAACAACGCAATATCTGCTTATTAAAAATCTTGCAAAAAGTAAAAGTGTTATATATATTGTGTCCATCTCTGCATTTTTTGGTTTATATCTGTTATAAGTGCACCACTTTCATCTCTTAGTTGCCTAGTTTTAAATGTTTTTCTCATTCCTGTTAATTCTCTAATTCTTTTATGCATGTTAAAAAAGTCATATTTTTTCTCAATTTCTTATAGTTCTTGACACTGCTCATGTAACATTCTCTTCTTAGCTTCTTTTATCCTCTTTTTAATTAATTGATCAGTTTCCTTATATTTAATTAGATTTTTTGTTTTGAATGATTTTCTTTCATTCATTAATAGTAGTATGTCTTCAGTCATCCAGTCTTTATGTCTTCTTTTCTTTGGTTTTAGTGTTCATTTGCTGTTTTAATTATTGCTACTTTTATATCTTCCCATTTCTGATCAATGTTATAGCTTCTTTTATTCAGTTCTTGGGCACTACGTAGTTTGTTCCTTTGTTTGTGGTGTCCTTAATCTCTTAATATCAATTCTACTCTGTGTGGGTTTTCTAACCAGTTTCACTTTGGTTCGTAATGTGACTACTATGGGGTTATGGTCTGAACCGATGTCTGTTCCAGGGTAAGTTTTGGCAGACAGTATAGAATTACGAAATCTTTCTTTAATGAGGACAAAAACAATTAGGTAATTTGGAAAAACAAAAATTTTTAGTTTTACCTGTAAGAATATTTTCTTAATTTACCTTTTATTAAAACCAGACAATCGATACCAAAAAAAAACTAGAGTGCTGCCAAAGAAAAGATAGACATTGTTGAAATCAGCGCATTAAAAATATTTAAATAATTTTATAACTTTCTCAGCATCAATTTTTTTTATTTTGTGGAACTGTGTTATAATTCACCCGGGGTTACCTTTTCATAGTAACACAAACATTTCCTATTTTATTAAAACAACAAATTTTTTTGGAGACTCTAAAAAATAAAAATCCAATAAATATTTAGTTAAGATAAGGAATATAAAACAAATTAACTGCATGGCTAATATATTAGTCATACAAGAATAAATTTCACGATTATTTGTAGTAATGCTATGCGGATTTGTTACATTTAACAACCAGACATGTAGAACAGAACATAATAATTGCTGAATACTTTTTATGCACGTATTTTCCGACCCACATACTTTAATTATAATAGTTAACACCTATACCAAATTCATCTAATTATTAACTCTGGAACTACTAATTAGAGTGCATTTTGCAAAGATGGATAGTTTGATAAAGGACATGAATGTGTAAAGTAATGATACTATTAGAGGGAAAATGAACTTCATTTTCTGTTTTGTGTAAAACTTAATGAGGTCGTTAAATGATTAAAATAATAACAGAAAATTAATTTAAATATCGTGAAAATACCTGGCTTAGCTCATTGATATTATCCGTACAAAGAAAAAACAGTTACTTATGAAATATTATTATTATTGTTATCCAGATTTAGCCATACGGGTCACATTCCCTCTAAGAGAAAAATTTACTCATCCCAGATACCTACGGTATCAAAAGGATTGAGCTCTGGTGGGACTCTTTCCATGTTATCGAGTCCTAGGTGACTTGGTACGTCGGGGTATCTCCCAAAAATCTTCGCACGTTATTATTATCCAGATTTAGCCATGCGGCTCACACTCCCTCTAAGGGGAAAATTCACTCATCCCAGATATCTACGGTATCAAAAGGATTGAGCTCTGTGTTATCGAGCCCTAGGTGACTTGGTATGTTGGAGAACTTTTGGCTTCATATGGCCGCCATTTCCCGATTTCTTTATTCCATCGGCTCCCAGTTTGGTCAGTGAGAGACCTAATCCTCCAGACGAAACTCTTCCTGATGAACCTCTAACATGCCAACTAGCTGCAAGTCTACCAACTTTAGAATCTGAAAAACCACCCTCATCTCCACAAATTTCAAGCGAAAACTTTAAGCAACCAATAGGCACTCCATCAACATCAAGCTGCCAAAACTCTACGCCTATGCCCTCTCAACAGCCTGGCTGTTATTTAAGTCCTGAGGAGATACGAGTATATCCAAAATCGAAACTCAATACTAGCTCCAAGAAACCAAGAGAAAAGGGGAAAAAGCAGAATAATAACTGACACCCCAGAAAAGCTTCTTCTGGCAGAAAAACAGATCAATAAAAAAACAAAGAAAACCACCAACTCTAATGCTGAACGTACTAAATCTACGAAAGAGAAAACTTTTTGAAAATGAGAAGAATGAGAAGACAACTGATGATGAAAATGGCAAAAACTCTGATGATAAAGTATTAGAAGAACCACAGCAAAATTTTGACAGGAGTGAATTGAAAATTGAAGATTTTGTGCTGGTTAAATTTGGGACTGTAAAACAAAAAGATGTGTACTATGTTGGGAGAATCATTGGTAAATGTGATGATGGGATGTTGAAATTTCATTTTTGAGAATGTCATCTAAAGTAAATTATAAATTTTTCTACCTCATCGTACCAGATATCTCTAGTGCTTCTTTATCAGAAATTGTAGCCCTTTTGCCAACTCCTTCTGAGCAGGGTACAAAGCGACAGAAATCATTATTGTCTTTTTCAGTTTCATTGGAAAACTTCAATATGCATTAGGGGTTTGATTAAGTATCATAATATAGTTTTAAATATTGTAATAAATAATTTCTAAAACATTTATATGAGGTTGTCATTTTTCCAATTGTGTCTGAAGCTGCCCATTCCCCGTCTGAATGTGCTTGGGGGCTCCTTCAGACGTTTTTGAAAAAGTGGTTTTGATTTTTTTTAATACAAGTATAGGGTTTAATATTAAAAGCATATATACAGTGATAGTTGGGTGAACAATGTATTTTATGAATATTTGTCATAAGCTACCCATCATATATAGAACTGGAAAAATATAGAACTGGAATAATACCTAGGGAATGGCTCCGTTCGACCTTTATACTACTGCCAAAAAAGGCAAATACAAAGGAATGCAACGAATATCGTACGATAGCTTTGATGAGTCATGCACTAAAACTGTTCTTAAAAATAATCCATAATAGGATCTATAGGAAATTAGACGTAGACATCAGTAACACTCAGATGGGATTCAGAAAAGGGCTGGGTACAAGGGAGGCTCTGTTTGCAATGAACGTTCTCTCACAGAGATGCTTAGACATGAACCAAGAAATTTACGCCTGCTTTATTGATTTCGAAAAGGCCTTTGACAAAGTACAACATGAACCACTAAGACAAGTTCTAATAAAGAAAAATATAGACAGCCGAGATATTCGAATTATATGCAATCTATATTGGAATCAAACAGCAAATGTCAAGGTTGAGGGCAGACTAACAGAAGAAATTCAAATCCGTCGAGGAGTCCGGCAGGGATGTATCTTATCGCCACATTTATTTAATCTGTATAGTGAAGCTATCTGTGAACAAGCACTCGAGGAAGAAGATCTTGGTCTGATAATAAATGGTGAGACGATCAACAATATAAGGTATGCTGACGATACAGTTCTCCTAACGGGAACGCTAGTAGAACTACAACATCTCGTTCAAAGTCTCAATATATACTGTAACAGTTACGGCTTGAAAATTAATTTGAAAAAAACTAAATTTATGGTAATCACGAAATCAAAGAACATCAGAGCTAATCTTGTAATAGACAATACAACGATTGAGCGTGTGCCCTGTTATAAATATCTAGGTGCTTGGATCACAGACGATACTGATCAAACAAAAGAGATTAGATGTAGAATAGAAATCGCTAGATCAGTCTTTAATAGAATGCGCAAACTCTTTTGCAATCGTGATATCAATATAAAGTTACGAATACGAATGCTGCGGTGTTATGTCTTTTCTACCCTGTTATATGGAGTTGAGGCTTGGACACTAAAACAGTTGACCATAAAAAACATCGAAGCTTTCGAGATGTGGTGCTATAGGCGCATTCTCAGAATATCATGGATGGACCGCGTCACTAACACGCAAGTACTCCAAACTTTAGACAAAAGATGCGAAATTCTAAATGAGATAAAAACTAGAAAGATGGAATACTTGGGGCACATTGTGAGAGGTGAAAAGTACGAACTTTTAAGAAACATTATGCAGGGCAAAATTAAGGGCAAAAGAAGTGTGGGAAGAAGAAAAATATCGTGGCTTCGTAATCTACGTGAATGGTTCGGGTGTAGTTCGATTGAACTTTTTAGGCGCGCTGCTAACAAAGTCGCAGTGGTCATGATGATTTCCAATCTCCGCTAGGAGTGGCACGAGAAGAAGAAGACCCATCATATACATTTTAGAAGTTTTAAAATGGCTCTATGAAATTTTTACGTGAAATGATCATTTTTTCAGAGATTGACTGGAGTAAAAATACTTGAGAATTTTATATCTCTCGTAATAATGAAACAGTTTGGATGTCTTTTATATGTCTTTTTGCAATAAACAATCATAAATTTGTTATAAACAATTTTTTCTCCAATTTTTTTTTCGAATTATTGCTAGTCTTGGTGGTAGTAGATTTTTAGTAATGCCTTACTTACCGGTAGACGCTTTGGTCATAGTACAGCAAAATTCTTATCGGCCGTTCCGTACTTCTTTTCTTAATCAAGTGTTCATCATGTCCTTTGGTGTGAAGCACCTATAAAAAAATCAAAAATTTATTTTAAACTATGTTAAAGATGTCAGGTGATTAATATGAAAGCAAAAATAAGTTGGCATTTATAAAAAGGTTGGTCATAAATGTTATTCAAAGATTGTAATTGTATAAACAGTAAAACTATAGAGAGTAGAAGGTGATAGGCAAATTTAATGTATTGTCTTCAGGGGGCTTATACTATAAACAATAATTAGCGAGTCACGCGATACAAATAGAGAGTATACTGTATTTCACATTCGAGATTTCATACCGATTCGTTTAACACATGCCGTAATATTCTCGGCTGAGATACTAGGCTTTTTATTGTTTTAGGACATTTAACAATACTTAAAACTAACCAATTACACAACATGTTAACAAGTCATTAACAATTTTTTTTATTGGGAATAACCCGCATGAACCATAGAAGGTTAATAGCGGTGGTACAATATAGGCTATAATATATTATAATGATTAATATAAAATATAAACTATAAAGTTTTTACAAAGTTGATTATAATTTAGAATTTTTCTTGAAGTATCACTTATATTTGATTATACAATTTCGTTTTCTTTAAAAACCTAATGATTTTGTCACAATCCGCACTGTCTTTTTTTACATCTTTAAAGAGAAGGAAAATCTGCATACAGACACCTGTGACTTACACAGGTAGTGTTGGGTTCCTAATACCTAGCGAAGCTGTGCAGGGCGAGATGCCCAAGGAATTTAGACCTTTGACGCCTCGTCCCGTCACCACTCCGACACGGTCGGCGTCCAACTAAAAACCTCTCCTCTGTCACACCAGACATCAGGATGAAGGGCCGTTAAGGCAAATCTCCTGATGCCTGCTATCACCCGATCCATCTTTCTCCGACACATTCATCGAGGAAATCACACCCACACGAACCACCAAGGACTTTCAACCCCCTGCCTTAGCGAGGCTGCCATCTCTCTCGCGTCGTCTGTCTCTCACTTACTCTTATTTCGGCCTGCGACAGTCCGAACCCTACCAAGGTGCTACTCGCTTGTTTAGAATTCTGTTGCGAGTTCCCTCTCCTCTCGTTCTTTTGAAGAGAGCAGCTCCCTGATAAATTTGTGGATCCGTGTCCACCACCATTCATCCCTCATCATTTTCTCCACCATTTCTCTCACGGAATCAAACATTCTGCAGTTACACTCTCTTACAAACTTCTCTCTTTCATCCGCCCAACGCTCACACTCCAACATCGTGTGTGTCACAGTATCCGAGAAACCACAGTAAAGGCACTGATCGGACTGAGCCCTCCTAAACCTGAAAAGGTAGCTGCGGAAGCAGCCATGGCCTGTGAGCATTTGCGTTAGATAATAATCCAGCTGCCTATGCCCACAGTCCACCCAGCTTCGAAGGTTCGGGATTAGTGACTTCGTCCACTCCGCCACATCACGTGTTGCCTCCCACTCTTGTTGCCACTGTACAATTGAAACTAATCTCTCCAATGTTCTGCCCCCTACGACTGTGAATCCTTGCCCTTTCACCTGCCAGCACATGTAAAGGAACACAGCCGGTGATAACCCACAGAGCGGCAGCTGACACAGTCCTGTAGGCACATGCTACCCGCAGCAGACTAGTTCTGTCTGCGTAGAGGACGACAGATTGCACAACATGGTGGAGCGCCCTTCTCCTTTCGGATTTGGGACCACCGATATTAGGCATTATCCTCCCCAGCGCAGCCATTTTCTGAACAGCTCTGCGGGGTCACCCCCCTCAAATGTTCCCCCAACTCCCACCCTGGTGGAGAGTAACTCCCAAATACTTAACGTACTTTTTGGGCGTCACTCTCGCTCCCGCGCACTCAAATTCAACCCTATCTCTCTTTCTGTAGCCTCTGAGTACTACAGCCTTCGTCTTATCCTCGGCGAGAGAAAGATCATGCTCACTCATCCAATCCTCAACTAAGACACACGCACGCGTAATCCGAAGCAAGAGTTCCTCCCTGTCCCGTGCATCCACCAGCATAGCAAGGTCGTCCGCGAATGCAAAGGGGGTCACACCCTCCCATATTCGCAATTTAAGACCCCGTCATATGCCAGGTCCCACAGCGTCGGACACAGGACGGAGCCCTGCGGGACCCCAGCCGTTACATCCACCATCACACCATTTTTCATTACAATCTTCCTCTCGGAAAGATAATCAGCGACCACATTCCTCAGATACCCAGGACAAATCCGCACTGTCTAAAGCGCCCTTTATATCATTTAGTAGTCCAATAGCTTGTCTTTCCATTTGATATAATGGACTGGTCAATAACAATGTGGCCTACAGTTATATTGGTGTCACAGACGTAGCATATGCTGGAAGGTTCCTTTCTTAGTAGGTGTTCGTGCCTCAGTCTGGTATGTCCTATTCAGATACGATGTAGTACAACCTGGTCCCTTCGCATTACTAAAATTGGTGTTTTCGCTTATAGATCTGGGTTTGCTTGCCGCAATTTATTACATGGTAAGAATTGTCATCTTCGTAACCATAACTTTTTTGTGTACTTATTGATGCATTTTTTCATATCTAAGTGAGGAACTTGGTTAGTTCTATCACCGGATCTCTCAATTTTACAAGCTTATTTGGCCATTTGGTCAGCTATCTCATTTCCTGGTATCCCCACATGAGAAGGTATCCACACAATATGTAGTTGTTTATGATTATTTTGTAGAGTCACAAGGTCTTTTTTAATCTTCCACAAGGAATCTACGTTCCTGTAGTTGGCTGTATACCATATATTAAAAAAATTATTAAAAAACCTTTATAAAAGGTATATATTTAAAAACCCTAACGGGCTAATTAAACAAAACGTTTTCGGAATCCATATTCCATCATCAGTGTCTAGGAGTACATGAATGTAGCCACTAAATATATGGGTAAAAACCGTAACAAATAATTTGGTTACGATATTTCTTATATATGTTATGATGTTGAACTTACCGTTGGATAAAGTAACATGGCAACATATGACTCCACGTTGAAGAGTCTGAGAAGCTAGTTAGTGAAGCTAGTCCTGAGACGGTGTGTCTACAACCGTGGGTCATGTAAGGAATCAGTTGAATATGTCTTAAATGAGTTCGCTAAAGCGTTGGCTATTTGACTGTTGTTAAGTTTCCCTCGATGTCAATAGAGTTAATTTTGTTGCTGTATGAAATGCCTTTAACCATACGGATTTTATTCTAGATCTTTGATGCAGAGTATTTTCGGTTATTGTGGAAACATAATTTTGCCATGATTCACGTTTACTTTTCTTAATTACGTACCTTGCGTAGGCTCTATAATTTTTAAAAGCTGTTTGCATGCTTACTTTGTTTAAGTGTCTCTTCACATTGTTTGTTTCACCAACGTACTGAATGTTTATGTTTTGATTTTGCTGTTTTGTCTATAATATTTGTGGCTACCTCTGTTAACATTAAGGTAAATGTGTCTGTAACAACATTAATATTATCTCCTGTTGTTCCAAAATTAGGTAGGTGGTCTTAAAAATGTGGAACGCTTTAGGATTTTGCGTGTCATCCTTGCGTAGGGGCCATGCTAACCTTCTCTGTATCGTTCCAATTTTAGTATATGTACCGCCGAAGCGAGTACAGTAACAATTTTTATTTTAGAATTGTTTAAAAATGCTTTATTGATTGGAAAAAAATGCACTACATATCTGGTGAGTGTCCAAATTGATATGTTTGGCAGGGTATCATCATCATCAACTAGCCTCTAACGTCCTAACCACTTAGTCTGACTTTGCGCCATCTGAATCCAATTTGTATTCACTCTTTTTATGTCATCTGTCCATTTCGTTGGGGTTGACCTCTATTTCTGTTAGCTTTTATTCGGGTCTCCATTCCAAAATTCTTTTTGTCCACCGGTCATCAACTGATCTTGCTACATGACCTGCCCAGTTCCACTTTAGTGTTGTTATCCTTTCAATAACGTCTGCTACTCCTGATCTTTTGCGTATAGTAGCATTGGGTATTCTATCACGTAGAGAAATCCCTAACATTATTCTCTCCATTGCCCTTTCCGCAACTTGTAGTTTACTCACTGTTGTTCTTGTGAGTGTTAGGGTTTCTGCGCCGTAGGTCATCACTGGCAAAATACACTGATTAAATACTTTTCTTTTCAGACACATTGGAATCTTAGACCTAAAAATATCCTTTATCTTTCCAAATGCAGCCCAAGCGAGGTTTATTCTTCTTTTCAGCTCGATTGTTTGGTTGTCTCGACTTATTCTGATCTCATGGCCCAAGTATTTATAGGAGTCAACTGGCTCAATATATTTGTCTTCTACTGAGATGTTTTTGTTGTGGACTAAATTTGTCATAAATTGTGTTTTTGAAAAATTTATTTTAAGACCAACTCTTTTTGTGGCAGTATGGAGTTCTTGGAGCATTATCTGTGTCCGATCAAAGCTGTCTGCAATAAGAACGATATCATCTGCAAATTTAAGGTTATTTAAAAATTTTCCATCTACATTGATGCCTTTTCGACCCAATCTATATATCCTGATAGATGTATCTGATGAGGGATATGTATCGGTGATCTATTCTACATTGTGTTAGAGCTTGGAGCATTTTACTTTGATTGACCGTATCAAATGCGTATCCAGCTCTAAATCCTGCTTGCTCGCAAGGTTGATAGAAGTCTAGTTTTGATGTCAACCTATTAGTTATTATCTTCATAAACAACTTATAAACGTGAGATAACAAGCCAATGGGTATATAGTTCTTTAGCTCTGTTATAGATCCCTTTTTGTGCATGACTACTATAACAGCTTTATTCCACTGAAATGGTGTAACCTCTTTTGAAAGGCATAAGTTATATAATTGTGTCATAGCTTTCAATACTGTCTTTCCTCCTGCTTTAACTGCCTCAATAACGATTTGGTCATCACCAGCTGCTTTATTGTTTTTCATTCGATTTAATGACTTTGAGACTTCTTCGATTGTTATTTCTGGGATATCCTCTGAACCCACATTCTGGACTTTTCTCAACTTGGTGCCGTCTTTTTTATCTCTTTCTCTATATAATTCTGTGTAAAATTCTTCAACTACCTTAATTATCTTATCTTTATCTGTTACCACTTTTCCATTTCGATCTGCGAGCTTAACAATATTCTTCTTACCTAGAGCTTGACATCTCTTCAGCACCTTTAAACTTTTATTTTCCTCGACAACCGTTGTAATCTTTTTTGTGTTATATTGTCGTACGTCCTTTCTCACTGCTTTATTAATATCTTTATTAAGTTGTTGTAGTACGCGTGCATTCGTATCGTTTTTGTTCTTAAGTTCTCTTCGTGTCTCCATAAGTCTTTTTGTCTCTTGACTGATTTTTTCCTTCTTATCTCTCCTAGGATTTGTATTTTGCACTTTTTCTCTGCGTTCTTAATAGCTTTTATTAAGTTATCATTTAAGGTTTCGACATCCATAACGTCTATATTTGTCTATATGTCTCTAGACATCTTAGAATTTCATCTTCGAAGGACATGGTGTTTTCGATTGGATTCCATCCTGGGTATGCAGGCTATTTGCAGGGTATACCGAAAACTAAAGGAGCGAGAAAAAAATAGTTGAGATGTCATGATTTCTTAATTTAAGTAACGATTGAGAACGATTTCCGTGGAAATTGAATCGTCAATAAACGTATTTTAACCTTTAATTGTGACTTATTCCCATTAAAATAGTAATTGGTCCCCCTTTTTGTTATAATAATAATCGACACATTTTTATTATATATATTTTACACGATTGAGTATATGCATTGGCTTTATTTTTCTAAATGCTTGATGAGTGCTTTGTAATAATTCTTCCTTAGTATTAAAGTCAGTTTTATAAATATTGTTTTTTAAAAATCGGACCATGGAACAAGGACCATAAGTTTCAATCCACCGATTATAACATTTTTCATTTAAAAATAATTTCCAAGGAATTCGGCATTAAGGGCAGGTGTTCCATTTGTTGAAATAAAAATGTATTCCTCTCGCCCAAATATTTTCTCATCAAAAATGTTATTAAACTCGTTTTCAAGCTACCCATATATCATACAGCAGTTAGTTTATCATTTATCGTCAAATATATAATAAACTAATTTATTATGCTTGACAAAACACTAAAGTTAAAACTGAATCTCCCTTACCTTCCTATCCCCTGGACTAAGTGAGGATGGAGACGGAATTGTATCCTTCTGTTCTAGTTCTATATCATCTCTCTCTATCTTCAGCTCTACTTTTTTTGTTAACTAGGGAGTAGCGTACATTGACAAATAGTACTCCGGTGTATTTTAGAGAAGTAATCAATTTTAAATTACTTTCCTAAGGTGTTACAAAAGTTTTGAGAAAGATACTTTTAATAAAAAATTTGACAGATTTAAATATAAAATGCACAGAGTCATACGACCTTGAAGAACAAAACAATAAACAATATTGATAAAACTTAATTATAAGACAATGTCAAATGTTATTCGTAACTTATACATCATAATATATCCTTGATAATATGTTGTTATCTCATTAATGTTGTTATTTTGATACTGATAACTTCCTTGATTACCGGTAACCAGATCTTCCTGCATTTTATTAATAAGTTTGCTATTCAGTTCGCTCCATTTAGTAATAAAGATTATTAAACTTGAGGAATGTTATAAACAAAAACATATTAGACCAGTCAAAATAGACATTTTTAATTCAAAAATCTTAAAAGAAGTCTAACAACAAATTCTAATGAGGGTAGGCTCTGAATTTACTTTAAAATATGGGAAATTAGTACATTTTTTAATTTCCTTATTTGCAGTTGTGCCATCAGGTTCCCTTGTAACTGGACAAATGAAGATGACAGTAAAGACAGGTACACAAAAACTGTTATAAATTACAAAAAAACTTGATTTAATTAGAATTTAGAGTTTCGTTGAAGATAAACCTAAACATAAACTCATTTCTGATCCTGGAACCCAATATCAACTTGAAAAGGTCTAGAGCATGGGTACTGTATGTTTCTGGTGTCAAGTCAGTTGGTAGTCTTTTCAAAAATTGTTCTCAGTCATGCAATATATGACTGTTTCAGGTTCTCTTCTATAGAGTATTCATCTTAGTCTCCATGAAACAGCCCTAAAGTATGCAGGTTCCCTTGACTGGCCCATATCCAGCTAGAGAGCCTGTTATAATTTTAAGCTAAATCCTGCTTGTGTTCCGCAGTACTTCAGCCCTGTCAGGACATGTCTGTCCAATATACATTTTGCCATTAAAAGTTAAGAAGAATAATATTCAAATCATATAAAAAATATCATATAAGAGTCTTCCACTTAACAAACAACTTTCTTTCATCGTTTGATTGTGAGACACCCTGTATATGTAATACCATTCATAAAAACGAATATTTAGAAACAATGATTTATTTACTATTAGTTCTAAAGTCACTTTATAGCATCATTAAGTCGTTTAGAAAAATTTGGAATTTCTTAACATAAAACCTTGTAACTTACTGGCTATTTTCGTTTTTAACGATACGATCTACTAATCCGTTAGAAAAATAATTAAACCGGTTGGGTTAACAATAATGGGACACGACTAAACAAACAATAAAAATGTGAATTTAATTCTCTAGACATGAAGAAGCAACTTCACTTTTACTTTCACTTAATAGTAAGCTAGTGAATGAAAAATTCTGAGTGAGTGTATACTTCCTACATACAAAATCGTTTGTCTACTTCCTTGATAATATACACATACGACAGAGACAATGAATCTTTATCCGTGCATCATTAATATCTTACGAAATGCAATTAATACTTTTAATCTAGCACCATTGCCTCTCACATGGAGATAAGAGAAAAATAGTTAAGAATTTATGCAAAGGAATGTGGTGTTTTTATGACAGATCTTTAGTCGAATCCTTATTGTCTTGGGTATATAGACATTTTGGCTTCGATTCTTCTGATGGTCGTACATAAGGCTAAATGCTAAATTTGTCAAAACTTCTCGTCAGATCTTTGTGGAATTTGGAATGTTACAATTGTAAATAATTATTCGAAGAATTTTTCACTAAGTAACAAAAAAACAAAATTTGTTTAATTTACTATGTTTGTATTTTGACAATGTTTCCGAAGTGGAAATTGAAACGTCAATAAACGTACTTTCACCTTTAATTGTGGCTTAAATTGTTAGCTAAGATCTCTTATTGGCGCAAAGTTTTCCAAACTAACTCTATCATGCCTTGTTCGATATCATCAGTTCGCATGTACCTTAGTAAATTTCTGAATCTCGTGATGTTCATTCTCACTCGGAAAACCTCTCTCTATATAAGAGACCTAAAAGGGCACGAATTTCATCAATGTTTATTGGGTATATATCTCGATCCCGACTGAACTTCTGCTTTTCTGCTTCTATTTTAAGTATTGGTCCCATCAACAATTATTTGCTACATATCAGTATCAAATAAAATGTCCAGACATATAAAATATCAGTTTTCTGTCTGACAAATTGTTTTGAACCCGGAAGATGCAGAACAATATTTTCACTTCGATATCTGACGTTCTTAGGAGCAATATGCTTAGCCCATTTTGTTTTATTATATTTGCCCAAAAAATATGGACCAATGGCAAAATCTGTCTCATCATCTAATTCCTAATTTTCCTGTTCCGTATCGCTTCCCTTCAAGTTTTCTTCTACATGATCTTCTTCTCCTGATTCCTCTTGATCATCATTAGAATTGACCGTTATTGACTCCCACTGGTCTCATAGAAAAGCTGCGTCTACTGAAAGGTTACATAAGTAGGTCTTTATACGTTAAGAATGGAACGTTTGGCTAACGCGGATTAGTATTTCCAAAACTCTCAGGCACGTGTTGCTACTAGACTGCCGAGATACGAGTCATTCTAATCAGAGCCGTATTCAAAACTGTGCAGATGTAGTTAACTTAATTTCACTAATAAGCGGATATGTATAGTTGAATACAGAATAATGTATTTGGACCAAGTCCAATACTTGTCTGTGCCCCGTAGCGGAGTACACTGGTCACAGCACCGGGGTAGAATGAACACATTAATTCTAACTACAGTTTATTCAGTCATTTACTAAAAAAAACAATACAGCAAATGGACTTGAGTCGAAACGTATAATATTATTCGATATTAAATGGCATATAATTGGCGCAACATGTATTAACAGTATAATTAGATTCCACAATATTTAGAACTTTACCAATAAAGTACATGGCCATACAGAGCACAACTCTTCATCCGTATTGTCTTGGGTGTCTAGTTTCTCTTCATGTCTTCAGGCGTTTTCTGTTGATCGTGTGTTAACTCTGTTGTCTTTGGTTCCGAAGTAGTTTGTCCGTGTTGGAGTAAAGGCATTGAGTCTGTAATTGTTGTGGTGTGCTCCGCAGTTATTCTACTTGGTCCCGCCACTTCTTCTTCTTTGGGTGCCGTCTTCAATGAAGGTTGGCGATAACCTCAGCAAAATCATTTCTGTCCCTGGCTTTTCTTATTAAAGATTGAGAATCCAAACCAGTCCACTCACGAATGTTCTTCAACCAGGACGCCTGCCGTCTACCAGGACCACGTTTTCCTTCTACCTTCCCCTCTATAAGAAGCTGCAGTAGCTGGTATTTCTCATTTCTGTATATGTGTCCCAAATATGAGGTTTTCCGTGTTTTCATTATTTTTAAGAGTTCTCTGTCGGTACCCATCTTGTGTAGGACCTGCTCGTTGCTCATATGCGCTGTCCAGGGGACTTTCAGCATCCTTCGAAATAACCACATTTCAAAACTTTCCAAACGCCTTAGTGAGTTGATTTTGAAGGTCCAGGCCTCCATTCCATATAGTAAGGTGCTGTAAACGTAACATTTCAGCATTCGGTATCGGATTTTGAGATTGAGTGTTTGGGACGTAAACATTTGTTTCATTTTTAAAAAGACATTTCTTGCTTGTTCAATTCGCGATTTTATTTCTATGTCTGGATCTATATCTTTCGTTATCCAGCACCCTAGATATCGAAATTTCTCGACATTTTCGATAATGTTACCATTCACGTTTAAAGCCATGGGTGGATGGATGGATGTTTTGGAGACAATCATTGTTTTTGTTTTCTTGACGTTAATGCTGAGGCCGTATTGTTCTCCGATCGATCTGACGCGATCTAAGAGTGTCTGGAGATCCTGTGCGCTCTCTGCAATTAGGACCGTGTCGTCGGCGTATCGTACATTATTTAGAACTCTGCCGTTAATTTTAACACCTTCTCTTGATTGCTCTAGTGCTCGTGCAAAGATTTCTTCCGAATATATATTGAAAAGTAGTGGTGACAATACACACCCCTGTCGTACACCTCGCTTGATATTGAATATTTCTGTGTCACCGGCTTCTGTTCTAACTGCTGCAGTTTGGTTAAAATACAGCGTTTGGATAATTTTAAAATCGTTCTCGTCTAGTCCCTTTTTGTGAAGGCAATCCATCAGCTTATCATGTTTTACTTTGTCGAAGGCCTTTTGATAGTCAATAAAACATAAAAAGAGATCCTTTTTTTGGTCTCGACATTTTTGCAGCAGTATAATAAAACTGGTTAATGCTTCCCGTGTCCCAAATCCATTTCGGAAGCCAAATTGTTCATCACTGATATCCTGTTCACATTTCTTATAAATGCGTTGGTGAATAACTTTCAAGAATAACTTTAACATATGCGACATTAAACTAATAAGTCTGAAATCACCACACTTCTTTGCTCCCTTAGTTTTTGGAAGGGGAATAAAGACTGATTTTAACCAGTCTTGTGGAATTTCACCGCTTGTATATATTTGATTAAATAATTTGACGATTATATTTAAATGTTTCTCTTCCAGTAGCTTTATGACTTCCGTATGTATGTCATCGGGGCCAGGGGCTTTCCCATTTTTTGCGTTTTTGATTGCTCTCTCTACTTCTTGTTTTAATATAGGAGGACTGGTTTCATGGTTTTTATATATTATGTTGTTTAGTGGTGTGTCCGAGAATAGTTCTTCTATGTAATGTCCCCATACGTTGTTTAGATCGCTTAATTCCCATATCGTTTCATTCTCGTCGTTTGTTAATCTACAAGGGAGTCTTTGTTTTGTCATTCCAGCTAGATCTTTTATTTTTTTGTGAAGCGTTTGACTGTCGTGTTTCTTTATTAATTCTTCGATCTCTTGGCAGTTTTCTATCATCCAATTTTCTTTTGCGGTAGCTATTTCTTTCTTGATTTGACGATGTATCTCCCTATATTTTTCATTATCTTTATTTTTGTAGGCTCTTCGAGTATCCATCATTCCCAGAATTTTTTGTGTCATCCAGGGTTTAGATTTTCTTTTGTTATTAGTGTCTTTTATATATTTCTCGGCGCTAGTAAAAGCATTCTTGACTTCAGTCCATAAGCCTTCTGTAGTTGGTGATAACTCTCTTTGGAGTCTTTCACATTCCTCGTTGAGTTTAGTCTTTACCATACTTTGTATATTTTCTTGTTTAAGTAAATTGATGTCGGTTTTTCTTTTGACAGTCTTTTTTAGCATTTTGAACTTTATTTTTAATTTAGCCACTAGTAGGTTGTGATCCGATGGAACATCTGCGCCTGGGTATGTTCTTGTATCCGTTACTGCATTTTTATATCGCTGGTTTATAATAATGTAATCGATTTGATTTCGGACACAATTGTTTTTATTATCTGCGGGTGATTTCCACGTATATAGCCTCCGTAGTGGTAGCTTGAACCAGGTGTTCATGATAGTTAGTTGTTTCTCCTGGCAAAATTGTAGTAGTCTGTCACCTCTATCATTGCGATTGCCCAGTCCGTAATTTCCACAAATATGTTCCACTTTTCCACAACCCACTTTGGCATTAAAATCTCCTACGATTAATGTTGTTTCATAACTCTTTGTCATTTTAAGTAATTCTTGGAGATTCTCATAGAACTGCTCTATTTCATCATCCGACTTGTCAGCAGTTGGTGCATAAACTTGGAGTATGTTTATGTTTACGGGCTTACTCTGTAATTTCAAAAGAAGCATTCGATCAGAATAGGGTATGAAATCAATTACTGCTTTTTTTATCTGCTCTGTTACTATAAGGGCCTACACCATTCAGTGTCTCTGCTGTTCGTTCCCCGAGTAGTATATTGTGTAGTCATCGATGGATACATTTCCAGAACCAAACCCACCCACCCGCCACTGGTGAACCTATATTATCAACAATTTTTTCATTTTCAGAAATAACTAAAGGAAGATCTGTCACTTCTGCCGCAATGAAATCAGAGTCTTGAAAATTGTTTCTGTTAACCGGAAATATGCCTGTAGTTGAAAAACCAGATAAAATGTTTTTGACGCTGAAAGCTTGCTGATATGCCTTCGCAAATATTTGAGAAAATTCATATAAGGAAATTCTGTTCCCAGGATTAGAAAGCAGCCAGTGACGACATGCCTCATTGTAATAATCGTTTAAGTGGACCATTAAATAGTTCTGTCAAGAGGTTGGAGTCGGTGACTAGAATGAGGAGAGAAAGTTAAAAGAATAATTTCGATATTTTTAGCCAGTAATATACTTAAATATGTTTAATATGTGCCTTAAGGTTGTCCATTAGTAAAATACTGGAGCTTCTTTGGACGATTTTGTGTTAATAATAAAGGAAACCAAGCATAAAATATATATTTTTATTCATCAATCTTGAGACTGTTCCAGAAGGAACACCGTGAATTATTTGTGCCTTAAAATTAACCCTGGGAAAAACCATCAAAGGCGGGATTGCATTTCCACAAGCATTAACGCAATAGCTCATGGACACCAATTCTCTACGTTCTGTTGACTTTAGTTGTCGTATTTGTTATAATCCCCTTAGCAGCTATTTCTTTTCCAGGGGTATAAACAGTAGGAAGTAGATACCCCTGTTTCATCAAAATTAAACACTTAATGAGGGCCAATAACTGTTTGCTGAAAATATGTATTTTATCGTAGAATGTGTTGACCAAAGGCTTATTAAAATCCATAGCACTTGTTAAGGATGTAGCCTCTAGAGTACACAATGAAACATCTTTGTGTCATCTCAAAAACCTTCCCCAGAACATTCATTTTTTCGTCAATTTTGAGGCCTATTTTTGTTATTCGCTTCAGCAAAGTCAATATGCACGCCATTCGTGCTGTAAGTCCAAGATTGGTTTAAATAATCAACTAGAAAACTTTCCTCTTCGTCAGAAAAAATTCTCACAGATAGTAAAATTTTTGGACTCAATTTATAAACCGATTTAATTGTAGCTATATCTCAAGCTATTTTGGTTTTCATTTTTTTACATATCTGGTTAATGTTCTTGCAACAAGAAACTGCATTGCAGTACGTTTAATTGACAATCCGCCATCGAAAACAGTTCGCAATGCTGCAAGCATAGTTTCCTCGCTGGTAAGACCAATTTCCATTTTCCTCTTTCTGTTTCTCACCATATTTTCCTAAAACAGTTTATACAAATCACTGGAATTTTCTGATGGGATATAGTGGTCACTACTCGCACTATGAGAAAATAGTACCCCTTTTTGAAAGGGTACTATTCTTATACTTTGGGTGCCCCAATGTACAACTATGTTTTAACTGATAGTTTATTAAAAAAAGGTTATTCTTTATATTTTTATGGGACAGTACCGAGACCGAAAAGTTACTCGACACTCACAAATTTGAGGTTAGGCTTTCTACCAGAAATCTGCTTTAGTGTAAATGCAGTTTTATTTATCAATGATATTTTTCAATTATTTGCGTTCTTCGTAGTTTTTTCCTAAAAATCCCCATCTCGATTATAATTTTTGTTTATTTATGGTTTTTTTTATTTTTATTATATTGTTTCTATATTTTTTATACTTCTTAAACATACAAACATAAAGTACTCCTGAAGATACGGCACTGGTATTAAATGAAGGTGGCAACAAGGTTGCGTAAAATGCCATTACTGACTGGGTAAACCTGTAAGCAGTGTGAGAGAAGTGACCTTATCTTGAACTCAGTACAATGACTGGCTGTTCAGAATCAATGATGATATTTTTGCGGTAGTACAGGTACTGCAGCGATAGAAAACTAATACTAATTAATTATTAAACTTTATAACTACTTTATTAATTCCATTATTTTTATTACATGTAAAATTATACACTATCACTGCATAATGATTTTATAAACTATAAACATATAATGTATTGAAATATTATTATTCTATACCGGGCTGTCCAATTAAAAAAGTTGCTAATATCCTAATCTTCTTCTTCTTCTTAGACTTCTGTCGTCCATGTTTGGACATAGGCCTCTCCCAACTCCTTCCATCGGTCTCTATCCTGAGCAACATATTTCCAATTTGTTCCCGGCTATTCTTTTAATGTCATCAATCCAATCTCATCTGTGGTCTTCCTCTTGGTCGTTTACTTTCGTAAGGTTCTAATGTTGTATTGTAGTATTCCAACGTTGGTTTTTTCTGTCTAGCAGTGTGGCCCGTGAAGCTCCATTTAAGTTTGGCAATTTTTGTTATGTCCTCGACTTTTGTTTTGGATCTTACCCAGCCGTTCCTCTTTTTATCTGACAGTCGTATACCTAACATTGCTCTTTCCATTTTTCTTTCTGTCTGTGGCTAGTTTATTCATGTTCGCCTTGGTTAGGGTCCAGGTTTGAAATCCATATGTCATGATAGGAAGGATGCATTGGTTGGAAGTATCATAATATTCAGCAATATTCAATGGATATTGTAAAAATTCTAAAAATAGACCGATTAATTCCAACGGGACATCTTTTAATGATCTATTTAAGGATAATTTTTCTCAACTCCCCTACCTTCCATTACCACAAACCTTTAACTTACAATATGGATAATACCATATGTGGCTCATCATTAGACAGGTATTTCACTGGAGAATTCTGGCATCCATGATTTTTTTTAACTAATTCTTGTGAAAAAATATTAGTTTATTGAAAGTGTTACACCTCTTAAAAACTATACGTAACGACTGTTTTGCTTAGTGTAAATGACAATTCTTCCCGTCGCGTTAAACACTACATTAAAACGAAAATTCACATTCGCGGACAACGACAAAAAGCAATGAGGAACAATTGGGCTGTTTTGAACGTAAAATCCTCAGAAATATCTATAAAAACGTGTCGAAAAACGGATTATGGCGTAGGCGCTATAATTTTAAGCTTTACCGCCTTTTGAACCTAGCATTGACGTAGGAATATTTAGAGCAATTATTTAGAATAGCTCGAGACGAGAGACAGTTTCGCCCATGTTAATCGCCAACGTCAAGGGGACTTGATAGGGCACGTTAAGAAGAAGATCATGACTAGAGATGGTAATTGCTGGATCCAGCATCCAGCAATCCAGCTCGATCCAGCGTTTTTTTATGGTTTGCTGGATCCAGCAAACCATGTTGGATCTAGCAGCGCGGATCCGCAAACGTGTCAAATTCGAAATAAGTTACTTCATGTCTTGATTAGCCTCTTTATTCAAAGCCGTGAGTCGGCAACTTGCCATTCTATCGCGCTAGTAGGTAGGACGTGCCACAAGTGCCCAAGTGCGATTGAACTGCAACATCGCATCGCCCTCTCTCTCGACTGCACCGCCTACACAAACCCATCCCATTGACTCTTAGACCTCTTCTAACTTCTATCTGTCTAATTTTTAGTTGACTTTCTTTCTGATCTCGCCAGTAAAAGTGTTTTCACGGCTAATAAGTGTCTCTCTCAAACTGCTGTACTGCCGTGTGTGTTGTTTGGAAACTGAATGGTAAGTAATTTGACTAAATATCTAATAATTTAGTATTTACTGTGAAAGTGTTAATAGTAAACACTTTCTTCTTAACTATAACACCGATCTTATCACAGTGAGAGTGCGATTTTTTACAAAATATTTATTTTTGCCCATTTCACAGCAATTTTTCGCCAACAGCCTTTTTCTTGCGATGGACATGATATCTAGGTCTAGCTTCATCTGAAATCAAAAAGTCAAAAGTTTTCTTGTAGTTTATAGCTCTGGCTAGTGAATACACGAAGCAATTAAAGAAAAAACGAAATTTGAAAGTTCTACATAAGTTTAAACACATTTTCGACCCAAATTTTGATTCATTTTTTTTTCAAATTTGACCATTTTCAAAGTATTTTTTTGTAAAGCGTGTAAATCGTGAAAAGCGACTTGACCTAATGAAAATTCCTTTGTTTATTCACTAGCCAGAGGTACATACTACAAGAAAATTTCTATAGATTTCAGATGAAGCTATACCTAGATATGTCCACCGCAAGAAAAATGCTGTTGGCGAAAAATTACTGTGAAATTATATATATAACTCGTCCAGATAAAGAAACAGTCTATAAAGGGCTGTCGGTGGTCATGCTTTTTCGCTCACACTAAGACTAAGGCTCACACATATATCAGGCGTTCTTGTTTTCTCATTCACGCTCACGTTCAGATAGCCGTTGCCATTTACAGTTTGTTTCTTTATCTGGACGAGTTATACCTACACCTTATTTCACAGACGTTTTTTTTCTTTTCAGATTTAATGCTGCTCCAGTTACTCCAATATTAATTAAAATGTCTCTTGAATGATAAAAAAATTGTGGGACTTTTTCACAAAACTGGATGAGGGGCGAAGTGCAAGATGCTCTTTATGCTCAAAAAAATTGTTGATTAGCAACCGCTCAACAACAGGCTTAAAAGGACATCTGAAAAATACACAACGTCTCTTCTTCAAGTTCCAGCACCAGCACCATTATACCAGCTCCCAATGCCCCCAAAGCAACCTCGTCAAAAAATGAAGATAATCAGGAAGTAGTTCCGAGCAAAAAGTCGAAGAAGACTATTGATTCCTACTTTGAAAGAGAAAATTCTATGGAAGATATGGTTACTAGGATGGTTTGCAAAGATGGTTTTAGCTTGAGTTCATTTTGTACCTCACCCGACTTGAGACGGTTATTCGCAAAAAGTGGATTCCAATTACCAACTTCTCCGAACACTATAAGAGCGATAATTTACAGGTATGCAGAGAAAGTCCAAGCAAATCTTATAAAAGAATTTACTAATTTAAAACAAAAAGGACAAAGATTTTCGTTGAGCTTCGACGAGTGGACCTCCCAAAAAAATCACAGATACATAAATCTCAATTTGCACAATGCAGAACATTTTAATCTAGGTTTGATCAGAATTCACGGCTCGTGCACTGCCGAACACTGCATTGAATTAGTGGCAGAACGGTTGAAAATTTTTGGTTTAATGATTGAATCCGACACCATTGGTATCACAACCGACGGCGCATCCGTTATGGTGAAAGTTGGCAAGCTCATGCCTTGCTATCAACAACTGTGCTATGCACATGGAATTCATTTGGCTGTAGTAGACGTGCTGTATAAAAAGAAACCTCAAAGAGAAGTAGAACAAGCAGCAATAGACGACACTGATGAATATGAAGACGAAAATGAAGATATGGAGACAGAGATGAATGAAGGATTGGCAGTAACAATCGAACCAACATCGGCGAGTCTTGTTGAATTGATTCCCCGTTACAGCGATCTACTCATGAAAATACGGAAAGTTGTTTAAAACGAGTTGCAAAAATATGTCAAGGAAGAGAAAGGCAAGGAATTAAGTTTGATTCTTGACTGCCGCACCTTCTTCTTCTTTGGGTGCCGTGTCCGTATTCAGACGTTGGCCGTCATCATGTTTACAATTTCCTGAAACCCTTCTCTTTCGGCTGCTGTGCGAAATAGGGTGGAACAATTTGCTCAGTATGGAACGTTTCTACAGCCTAAAAGTTTGCATCGATAAAGCGTTGATAGACATTGATTCTGTGATAAAATTCTCTGTTAGCGAGTGGTCAATAATCAATGAGTTGATCGCCACTCTTCAACCGGTGAAACTGGCTGTAGAAGCTCTTTGCAGAAGAGATTCCACTTTGATAACGGCCGACACAACCTTGAAATTTGTCTTAGACAAACTAAATAGCCAGGACTCTAGCCTTAGTGCCGAGCTATCGGAAGCACTACGCAACAGAATCGCGGAACGGCGCCTCTCTGAAATTACAGAATTTATATCGTCGAGCTGATACAAATTTTGATTTCTCGCGTGTAACTGACCTTCAAAATCGACGTTCGCTTCAAGCGTTGTTTGTGAGAAAACGGTTCGTTCTATACGAAAAGTGCTTATAAACATTTTTGATTAAAAGTATCTCACACTACATTTTTTATTTAAAATATTTTTTCTACGGCAAATAGATTTTTGGTAAATCGATTTTTTTTGCGTTGTTACCCCCCTGCAAGAACGGTTTTGGGAGGAAACCCGGGGTAAACTTATTTACATTTTTTTTTGGTGTCCCAAAATTAATATTTTTGGAAAAATTAAGCGTGTTCGTAATAAATTTATTGTCCTTGTTAATATCCCTACAGTTTAAATAACTAAACTTTTTGCAAATTTCTTTCAATGTAGTTTGTGACGTGAAGGAAAAAATGTGTCATTAACTTTGGCAAAACATAGGCGTTACGATAGCTTTTTAAGAGGTGTAAGACTTTTTTTTAATATTTCTCCACAAGAACAGAGTTGATATAAAAAGACAAATCATGGATGCCTGAATTCTCCGGTAACCTAAATGTCTACAAATCGCTGCTTTAGAACGGAACTAGTCTATAGTTTATTTTTATGAACGAGAGAGTAATTAGCATAATTTTAACTGGTACCTCCGACCACTCCATGGGCGTGCTCAAGATTAATTGAAAAATTACTTTGAATAATTGTAAAAAATAAATGAATTATTTCAGTGTTATAAAGTGTTATGTGTATGTAAACAAAAGTGACCTCTTTTATCACACACTATATTAGAACTGACTGGCCTACATTAAAAAGGGTTTTAAAAAATTCACATTTTTTTTAATTTTTAAAAATTACAAAAGAGAAAAAGAGTTTTTAAAACCGTCTAAGGTATGTTAAATAGATGAATAAAAATATTAATATAAAACTTACAGCTACTTGTTACAAATCCAAATCAGATTCAGAAGATGAACTTTCAGAACCAAGATTTATAATAACTGGCTCGATCATTTTATCAGTAATATTGTCCAGCTTCCACATTTTTTCCTCTTCTTTAATAGTGTGATTTACTGCCTTTTCCCAGTTTTCAGGTTTTACATTATTTACGGCCTCCAAAAACAACTGTTTAACATCATGAATTTTAAAAGTGGTATTTTTTCTTGAAACTTCACTCTTTATCTGTGCCCATACCAGTTCAATCGGGTTTAATTCACAATGATATGGTGGGGATCTAAGTACTGTCATTCCACGATTTTTGGCAATTTCATCAATTTCGTATTTTTTAAATTTTTCTTTATGAAGGGCACACAACGAATAAAGTTCCTTTCTTATAGATCCGGGATGGTACGTAATATTTTTTGAACTCAGCCAATTCTGCAAGTCTTTTTTTAACCACTTGGTTGTGGGCAGTCCTTCTATAAGTCTGGAGTGATAACTTGCATTATCCATTACTATTACACAGTTCTTAGGAAGAAGATCTATCATTTGTTCGAACCATTCTTGAAAGACATCAGCGTTCATGTCTTCATGGTAGTCACCGGTACGAGTTGATTCAAAAGTTAATAAACCACCTTCAACAAAACCGTCTGAACTGCCAATGTGTACTATTATCAGCCTGCGTCCCTTTCCTGATGGTGGGTTTAAACCAGTAGATAAGTTATTTACAAAAGCGTGCCTTTGACTTGTAACAGTTTCATCCTGCCAAAATTTATTTGGTGTATGACCCTCGTTGATCCATGTTTCATCAAGATAAAATATTTTTCTTTTTTGGTTTCTCATTTCCTTTATGGTTCTTAGAAAATGTCTTCTCCATATGACAATATCGCTTCTTTCTAATAAAATAGACTTTCTGGGATTCTTTTTCCAGCGGAAGCCTATTTCTTTTAAAAGTTTCCATAACGTACTTCGACTCATTTCTGGGTAATCCTTATCATCTCGAACTGAGACAAGAACTTTATCCAATGTTGGAAATTCTTGTCTAAAGAAGAATTCATGCACTTTCCGTCGAAGTCCTTCTTTAAAATGATATTCTATTTGAAATTTTGGTTTCCCTGGAGCATTACGTGGCATTTGAAAACTACCACATTTCTCTTCTTTAATAACTCTGTAAATCGTAGATTTCCCAACACCAAGTGTACTGCTAACTAACTCAACGGTCTCATCAACACTTTCACATAAACGTTTGTCTGTAAATGATTTAAAACAATTAAATATTAATGTTTTTTCATTAACTGTTAAAGGACCAATTTTTCGGCGTTTACACGGCACTTCCAAATTTTCCATAACACTAGTATACACAATAAACTGCACCTTGCAACTGAAGTACCTACTTTTAGTGAACTGTTAAGAATTTTGAATACGCCACTTGGACCTTCCTACAAAATGGAAAAACCCACTATCACATTTTCTGTGGAATAAGTTTAGAAGGTAATTATCTAGTCAATTACTGTCGTAGATTCCTGGAATTAAAGAATTAAATGTTTGATTGTTGAAACCCTTACTTCGTGGAATGCACTCATTTCAGATAAAATAAAACGTTTTATTTTATCTAAAGAATTAAACTTTATTTTGCAAATAGGTAGGTACTTATTAAACTTTTATTGGTTATATATAACCAATAAAATAAACATCTTACATTTCTTGCAAATTCATTAGTACCTGTTAACCTCCATCACTCCGACACTGGCAACCTTATTTAGGGATTAGTAACCCTCACAACTATTGTATTCTATTCTGCTCCAACCTTTATACCTGGTGGTCATACTCAATTTAAAATTGTTTTCCTATATACTTCTGTAAACTTGTTGACAAATATCTTAATTTATATATTCTGGGGGGTGTGTGGGGTCTACAACGACAACCCCTAAACTTTACAAAATCCACCCAACTAAAAACAATAAAACAACACTCATCCACCCAAACCACACCCCAAAATTACATACAATCATAAAAATATACCCCCCCAAACAATAACCTATATTAACCAACCATCCGCCCACAAAGACCCAGGACATACCACACTAAACGAACCCCTAAACCTCAAAAACCCCAAAACATTCTACAGTTTGATGTCTAAACATACACCAACAATACAAATCTCTCAAGGTAAAATAATTATCCTCCTATGTGTATCTAGTGGTGTGAGTGTATAGAGACCCCCAAACACATAGTGTGACGTTTCCATGCACCACATGTCTATGTCCAACCCAACTTTTTGCGTTGGGAACAGACATCTATCCCCCCCTTCTATCAAAATCTATCTTACACCTCACACATTCTCATCTCACTCCAACATATAGACGATGGTGTACGCCTATACGTGGGTCTTGCCCCCTCAGTCGTCAAGTGTAATTCCTCTATAAATTACCCAACACAAACCCACCTCTTTAACCACCCCCCAAAACCCTCCCCCTCAATACCATCCACCACATACATATACACATTTCCCATAACCAACCAATCCCCCTAACTCCTCACAACCAACACCCCCCTCCTACCTGACGACCCCCCCCTACTTACCTCCTTCCACCACTTACTTCATATCAAACCCTACTCTTACAATTCCCCTACACACACCCCAATGTGTCTCTTCCCCTGGTTCTAAATCTATCCTATCTAGTCCCCTCTCCTCCCCACTTCCCACCAATCCTTAAACCAATATAAACCCCATACCCTCCTCGCCCCTACCAAAATCCCAATTCACCAAACATTCCACATCCCCAAACCTACCTCCTCCCAAAATAACACTCACCACACTCTTCTCCTCACAACATTTTACTTACCTCAGGACTACAATCCACACACCCACCATGTAATCCGGTGAGTTGTCTAAGTGAGATTGTATATGTGTGAATCCCTACCTTTAATGTCACCCTCCCATGACTTTCAGCAAGGACACCTTTCACTCTCACACACACAACACCACCCTACTTTAACATAAACCACACCACACACAACACAACAACACAAAATCTCCTCCCCTCCCCTCTAAAATCTCCATAAACAACCATCCCACCCAATATACAAACATACCACTAACCCCCAAATCCAAAAACCCCCCCCCCTTTCCCCCCCCCATCCCCCCTAATTCCTCATCACCCCCCTCTTCCCCCCCACATCTGTGGATAGTTATAATGCGCGCGTTACCTTAGTACTTCGGCCACCAATGTCCCCCAACCCCTACCACCTATCATTCATACACCCTTAAACACATCTTGCTTGGAAGAAGACTGTAACAGCCGGTCCAGCCTAGTAACTAATAACCCATACATCTAAAACAATACTCATACATATATACCAAATAATCACCCAACAACCAACCTACAACTTCAAACCAACCCACTACACAGTCTATTAAAAATACACCACAGTCATAGTGAAAGTTGATTCGAGAGGGAAATATATGAAAAGGAGAGGGAGATGGAATAAAAATACCCTAAACGACACCAACAGCCATACTAACAAAAAAACAACTTTTCATGTTGCACCAAAACTCACAGACAAATAACCCTAATTTAATCCACATATTATAATTTCCACTTTCAAAAATCTTTCATAAGTGTTCCCCCGTTCACCAGACGTGCGTGCTAGAGGGAAGGAGAGAGATGCTTGATAGAGGAGAGTTGCCCATCACCAACACCCACTAACCTCAAACCTCCCCCTTGATGCACGCTAGAACAACCATCACCAACCACTAATACTTAAAAACCAACCCCCAATCATAGCCAACCGGAATAAGAACCATAACTTATGTCAATTGTATGTATTACTCATCATTAAAACATAACCTAATGTGTCAATCAAAATACTACCCCCATCACATCAAACATAAACACCAACTGTGCCCCAACAAATATATCAAAACACCATGTCTCCTCTCTTAATACCATCAATAAAAAATCCAATTCTCTACCCAAAATCAAATTAAAATTCTTTAACAAAACTCCATACTGTAGTAGGTGTGGGTGTGTGTGGCTGTTATTGTTGAATACATCCACATCCCCACCACTCTAACTCTCAAAATCACAAATTGATAGTCGCTGCTTTCACTAGTGGTGTAGCGCGGGGGGGGGTTTAGTGGTGGCGGGTTGGTTCTGTGTCATGGAAACCCAATAACTAGAATATTGTGCGGGGGATGCGGTGGTTGGTAGTGTGTTAGTAATGTAGGGGAGAGCGATAAAACCTAAACGTAATAACTCACATCACATGTCTCCAAGTGGGTTGGGATGGGGGAGAGAGATCAGGTTCTTAAAAAACCCATTCTCTTCATTTTCTCACACATCACTCTGCGCTCCCTTCTGGCTTCTTGTGTTTTCGGGTAGGTGAGAGTAGCCTCGGGGAGCGGTTCGTGGGGAGGATGAGTTGGTGGTGGTGTGGGGAGGAGCGCGCGCTTTGCGCAGAGATTTGACCATAAAAAAAACTTTAAATGTAAAAAACTTACAAAAGTAACACATGGACTGGTATGTCGCGCTTAGTTGTGCGTTCCAAAAGCTTACCTGACGTGTGTGTGTGGGCGCTGTTTGTGGTTGAATATGGAGAGAGAGCTTATGTGGTTTACTTAACCAAGACTAAAAGGAGAAATATCGCCTTGAATCCCCAAAAGAGTATATTTGGGGGGAATAAAAGAACAATAAAATCCCAAATTAAAGCTCCTGGTTTTTGGACTCTGTCGTCTTGGGTGGGTAGGTGTGTTCCTACTCGGGGCGTGGTGGGTAGGGTGTGTGCGAAGCAACTGTCTGGATGTCTCGGGCTCTCTGACGGTAGAGTGCGTTGTGTGAGTGTGAGATTGTGGGTGTAACACACTCTCTATAAACCGCTTCCCTTTAGGTTGAGGTACGTACCAAAGATATGAAAGGTGGCAGAAATTATAATGACACTAAAACCAGGAAAACCTCCACAAGAAGCTTCTTCATATAGGCCTATTTCACTGTTACCTGTCATGTCTAAATTATACGAAAAATTACTCTTGAAGAGACTAAAACCGATTATAGAGGAAAAAAATCTAATTCCTAATTATCAGTTTGGGTTTAGAGCAAGCCACTCAACGATAGATCAGGTGCATAGAATAACAGATATCATAGAAAAAGCTCTAGAAGAAGGAAAAGTTTGTTCCGCAATTTTCCTCGATGTAGCGCAGGCTTTTGACAAGGTGTGGCATGACGGACTATATCATAAAATGAGATGCTACTTACCAAAACAATATTCTGAACTACTAGAATCATATATATCCGACAGATACTTTCGAGTTAAATATGAGGAAGCATATTCAGAATTAAGAGAAGTTAAAGCTGGAGTTCCACAAGGAAGTGTCCTGGGGCCAGTGCTATACCTGCTCTATACCAGCGATATTCCATCATTAGAACCTAACACAATTGCGACATTTGCAGACGACACATGCATTCTAGCAGTCGGACAAAACCACGAGGATGCAGCTACCATGCTACAGAACTCTGTTGAACAAATTAACATCTGGACCAGCGATGGCGTATCAAATTGAATGAAACAAAATCTGTTCATGTCAATTTTACTAACAAAAGAGAACAACATATCCCAGTACATGTAAATAGAAACCAAATACCTTATGCAAATACGGCAAAATATTTGGGTATGACGTTAGATTCCAAGCTACGTTGGAAAGCACATGTTAAGAAAAAAAAGGAGGAATTAGAAATTAAGTTCAGAAAGATGTACTGGTTGATGGGAAAAAAATCCACTCTGTCTATTTACAACAAATTGCTATTATATAAGCAAGTCCTTAAACCGATATGGACATACGGAATACAGCTATGGGGCTGTACAAAAGAAAGCAACATCCAACATATACAACGATATCAGAATAAAGTATTAAGGAACATCGTTCCATGGTACTTTAGAAACTGTGATCTTCATCGAGACCTCCAGATGGATACAGTTATCCAGACAATAAGTAAGTTTGCCGAGAGTCATGAACAAAGGCTTCGAGGCCATCAAACTCCTAGACAACGCCAACCAGATAAGAAGACTAAAGAGAACGAAGCCGTTTGATTTAGTGCTATAAGTGAGTGAAAGTGAAAAAGCAGAGTAAAGTGCGGCTAAAGTGTACACGTTAGCTAGTAGTACTATAATGTATTAGAGCCTAAGGAATTGCTGAATATAACCTTAGGTAAGTTTCTTGTAATATTTATATATAGAACTAACTTGCTTATTGATTATAGTGAATGATCAGATAGCATAGTCATAAGATTCCAGTTGGAGTTCTGTTCTAAAGATGCGAAATATGGCATACATGATCTACTCCCTATTTCAAATTAAGGGATTTTGCTACTGGAAGAAAGAAAAATGACAAATGACAGATGTCTATATCGTTAAGAGATGACCCCTTTGGAATAAGGCAATCCGCGAGTGACCAAGAAGAGGAAGCATAGTTTTCTTATCGTCTACGCATTGTTAATTTAATTCAATTCAATTTATTTATTTATTTGATTTCATTTTTTTTTTTTTTTTTTTTTTTTTTTTTTTTTTTTTTTTTTAGAATTTCCGCATCAACCATTAAAGGTTATTAGCGGGTTTTACAGATTTTACAGTTGTTATTACAAATACAAATTTACTAATTACAAATTGCGTATTAAATTACACATAATAAATTACAAATTACAAAGAGATACATATAATATAACTTAAATTTTGTGTAGTAAACGTATGTCCTTAAGGAATTTGATTGTATTAGATACATTACTGTTTAAAATATCTTTAAGTTTCTTTGCTTCTTCTGGTACGTTGTTGATGGCTCTTTCGTAGGAATAAAGAGGACATTCAATCAATACATGTTGAACAGTTATTGGACATTCACAATAGGAACATTCAGGTGGTAGTTCTTTTGTTATGAGATGCTGGTGAGTTAACGCTGTGTGTCCAATTCTTAGTCGGTTTATAATCACTTGTTGCCTTCTGTTTTCTGGAAATTGTAGTTTAGTGCCAATCCTAGTTTTCACGTTTTTAAGGTTAGCCTTAGTAGAATTCCACATTTGTTGCCAATTTTTTACACAGTACTGTTTAATATTGAGCTGGATATCACTGAATGGAATTGTAGTCATAATTTCAGTTTGCTCGTCAGTAGCAGCTTTCTTTGCTAATTCATCTACTTTTTCATTTCCTGCGATACCTGTATGTGATGGTACCCAGAGAAATGTAACGTTCACGTGTCTGTTTTGTAGGTGATAAAGTGCTAATTGTATTTGTTGCAGGATAGCATGTACTGGATATATTTGCCTTAAGCTCTGAAGAACAGATAAAGAGTCAGTAATGATAAGAAAATCTGAGCTTGCATGACTCTTACACATGTCTAAAGCCTTTAAAATGGCGATTGCTTCTCCCGTGAAAATGCTGCAGAATTGAGGGATGCGAACTGCATATTCAGACTTTCCTAGAATAAAGGCCGCTGCGTGTCCGTTTTCAGTTCTTGACGCATCGGTAAAAATCTTGTTATGGCCAGTGTATTCTAATATCCGTTCTTGATATAATTTGTTAATGATTATGGGATTTGTGGTACTCTTTGGATAGGCCGTGAGGGATAGATCAATAGTGGGAAAATTAATAGTCCAGGGAGGTATAGTTCGTTGTGTAGGGTAAGAATGTGTGAGCTGCTCCATGTCAAAACCGTATCTCGTTAGACGTTCTTTAAGGGGTGGATATTTAATTTGTTGATGGCAATGAGTAGGTGGATATATTTTATAAAGAAGTGGATAGTTTGTGTTATTAGGGTTGGAAGACAATCTCGCGGCATAATTTAAAGAAATGTGTTGTCTTCGTATTGATAGGGGAGATTCATTTAGGATAACCTGAAAACTTGAAACAGGACTAGTTCGGTAAGCACCCAGAATTAGTCTTAAACATGTGTTTTGTATAATGTCTAGTTTTTTAAGTATATAATTACTCGCAGTTGAATAGCATATTGCACCATAATCCAGTTTACTTCGGATTAATGATTGGTATATATGCAGCAATTTTATGGTGTCCGCTCCCCAAGATCGGTTTGATAGCATTTTAAGGAGATTTATTTTAGATTGGCAGGATACGACTAGCTTTTTAATATGTTCTGCCCATGTTAACTGACTGTCCAGTCTTAGGCCAAGAAAGTCAATGCTCTCTACTTGTTCTAGGTTGATACCATTTAGAGTAAGTGTTGTTTTGCAATCAGTTTTTCTTTTATTGAATACGATGAAACGAGATTTATCACCTGAGAACGTAAAACCAGTCTTTTGGGACCAGTCTTCTAGTTTATGCAGAAATGATTGCAAAATGTTTGAGGCTAGTGTAATATTGCAGCTACTAGTATATACAACTAAGTCATCTGCATACAGACCTGCTTTCAAAGGTAGCTTTATCTCTTGAGCGATATTATTAATTGCTATTAAGAATAAAGTGGGGCTTAAGGTTGAGCCCTGTGGAATACCGTTTTCAAGACATTCTGTTTTTGAGGTAATTCCATTTACACGTACTTGAAATATCCTATTATTCATGAAATGTTTTACAAAGGCAAGAAAATTTCCCTGGATACCCCAATTGGACATGGTTTGTAAAATGTTGTATCTCCATGCAGTATCAAATGCTTTATTTATATCAAAAAATATGGCAATTACTTTCTGGTTATTTCTAAAGGACTCACATATAATATTGTCAATAGCTACTAAGGCATCATGAGTTGATCTGCCTTTTCTGAAACCGCTTTGGATATGGCTTAATAATTGGTTTTTTTCAAGAAACCACATTAATCTGTTATTTAAAATTTTTTCTAGTAGTTTGCATGTATTATTTGTAAGAGAAATTGGTCTATAGGAAAGGGGGTCAGTTTTTGATTTGAAAGGTTTTAATATGGGAATAATTGTTGATTCAGACCAGATTGAAGGAAATTTTTTATTAAGGTAAATGTGATTGAAAATGTCTAAGAGAATTAATTTTCCTATGTACGGCAAGTTTTTGATAAATATGATTGGTATATTATCAGGACCCGATGAAGTGTTTTTTGATTTATCTAGAGCTTCTTCAAATTCTTGATATGTGATGGGGAAATTTAGTGGATTATCACTATCTATTATAGATATATCTGTCATTTCACGTTTATTTTTGAAATCTAAAAATGCGGGATTGAAGTTTGCATTGCTTGAATTATTCTTATATACATCTGACATAATATTACTAATTTCTTGTTTGGAAGATATTAATTTGTTTTTATAATAAAGAGTGTTAATATGAATTGAGTTTTGTTCACCTTTTAATGTACGAACTTTATTCCAGATTGTAGTCATAGGTGTTGATGAATTTATGGTAGAGACATAATTTGACCATGTTTCTTTTTTACTTTTCTTAATAAGATATTTAGTTTTTGCTCTAAGTTTTTTAAAATTGATAACATTTTCTGTTGTTTTATGTCTTTTTAAAACATTGAAAGCATGTTTGCTAGATTTCATAGCTAAGGCTATTTCTTCACTCCACCATGGTACTGGTTTTCGTTTACAAGGTTTTGTTTTTCCCACTGCAATATTAGCGCATTTTACTATAGTATCATTGAAATGATGAAGAGATGAATCTATGCTATCTTCTAGAATAAAGTTCGTAAGATAATTATTTAATAGATCTCTATATAAGTCCCAGTTTGCTGAGTTTAATTTCCATTTTTGGTAAACAGGAATATTTGGTTGATCATGCAAAATGGTTTCAATTGTTACAGGAAAATGATCGCTATTATATAGATAATCAAGACTATTCCAAGAAAAACTTGTAGCTAATGTGTGATCACACAATGAAATTTCGATGGCAGAAAAAGCACTATTGTGGGAGCTGAAATGAGTAGATTTACCAGTATTCATTAAAATTAGATTTTGATTGTCTATTAATTTCTGAAGAAGTCTACCACATTTGTCTGTTTTTATACTACCCCATGTGATATTATGACAATTCAAGTCACCAAGTATTAGTTTGGGAGCAGGAATATCATCGATTAAGCGATGTGATTTCATTTTGTTAATAAACACGCATAGCACTGTATTTTACTTCTCCATGTCAGTCAGTTTTCATTAAGAAATTTAATATTACCGAACATTTTATCAGTATCAAATTGAAGCGAATGTGAGAGTTCATTGCGGTTTCCCGTTGAGATTTGTATTTCAGTTACCACATGTTGTGATTTTAGAGTTTATTTCGAAAACTTCAAATGGGAATGGCTTAAAATAGTGAGGTTGTATGACGAGCACCAATAATTAATCAGAGTAACTAGTCCTCTTTTCACCGTAAATTACTGGAGCAGAAATGTGAGTATAAACAGCTTTTCAAAATTATTTAATGAATTCATGAACAGTTAGCGGCTATAATAAAAATTAAAAAAAAGTTTTTGGATCGATAATTGACTGAAATAAGTAGTTCGCCAGCATACAGTTACTTTATAAGAATTCTTAGTAATTCTCATTACCTGAAGTAAAATCACTGAATATTTTATATTTTTAAGTAAGCCACAGAAAACTTTAACACAAATTAGGTTTTTTTTGTTTGGGTCGTTTGGATGTTCAATCGGGAAATTATTTTAAAAAATTTCCTGAAATAAAAATTGTAAATCATTTATACAAATAATTGATCGTGAAGCATAAAATATTTAATCGTGATACAGGATGGACATAGTCAATCCGTTCTTAAGTTTAAACAAAGTGAGCAGATCTCCGCCGAGAGGTTCAACTTCAGAAAAACACATTGCTAATCTGCAAATAACTACCATGTAACAACCATCGAGCAACAGAACCTTGTCTAGCGAACAACAAAACAATGAAAATTTCTCAACCAATATACTACTCCAAGAGACAGACTCAACTGAGAATCAACATGAACAACCAGGTAACTCTTTTCTTTCTCATCATGCTTCTTCTTGTTCTTATCTACCGTCACAAATATACATCGCTAATCCACAAGATAGAAAACCAAGATCAAAAATGGAAAACTGTTCAAGCCCACAAACGAGCAAGAAATGACAGCCCTGGAGGTGATAAACAACTAAAACAAACAATAATGAGCGATTACTGGCTCAAAGCACCCACACCAACGTCTAATAGATTTGCTAGCTTAGATAAAGTACCTGATGAAACCAACTAAACCAGAACTGATGCAGTTAAAGAAAGTATTCAACCCCCACCCATATTTGTTTCAGATGTAGGTGATATACAACCTCTTCGACAATTGTTAGAAACAATATCCCCTCTGGGATATTCCATCAAACGTCTCTATAACGACCAAGTAAAGATCCAGCCCTCAACTTCTGAATATTACCGAAACATAACCAAAACACTAAATGAGAAAAAACACATTATTATACCTACCAAACTAAGGAAGAAAGAACATTCCGAGTTGTGCTTCGTAATATGCACCAGACCAGACACGAAGTAACCATCATAGCTTATATATATATATATATATATATAATATATATATATATATATATATATATATATATATGAAACTTAGAGCTAAGATTAAGATTATTACTAAAATTAATATCAAACTCACCAGTCTTCCGGGTTGAACCTCGTCGATATCCATTTTGCCGAGCTTTCGGCATCCTCTCTGATGCCTTCCTCAGGGCTTCCGAAGTCACTACTAGTAGTGACAGTGCAGTGATCAGTGAACAGTGTAGTAGTGTCTGGGGGCTCGGGAGACTGAAGTAGTGACAGTGCAGTGATCAGTGAATAGTGTAGTAGTGTCTGCGGGCTCGGGAGACTGAGACCTCGGAAGCCCTGAGGAAGGCATCAGAGAGGATGCCGAAAGCTCGGCAAAATGGATATCGTCGCGGTTTAACCCGGGAGACTGGTGAGTTTGATATTAATTTTAGTAATAATCTTAGCCCTAAGTTTCATTGTACTAACCGCGGAAATCTTTCCGAACATATATATATATATATATATATATATATATATATATATATATATATATATATATATATATATATATGTATATATATATATAAGAATGGAACCAAAATAGCGCTTCCGCTCTTTTATATGGAATTAAAAACTAAACCAAATAATAAAGGCATATATGATGTGACAGCACTCTAGAACATGATTGTGTCCTTCGAACCACCATATCCCAAACGTCAGGTTCCCCAATGTACCAAATGTCAACGCTACGGTCACACACAAAAAGTCTACCATATGCCTCCAAGATGCGTAAAGTGTGCAAGTAATCATCTTACTTTACACTGTCCACGAAAAGAACGCAACAATAACGAAAATGTGTACTTTGTATAGGAAACCATCCGGTCAACTATAAGGGCTGCAGCGTATACAAACAAATGCAAAAAGAAAAATTTTCCCAACTCAGAAAGAATCAAGAGACCCACAGAACTGACACCTACGAAACTAATAGTCAAAGAGTAAACCCTGGTGTTTCTTACGCTCAAAAAACTTCAGGAAATAGTCAAGCGGATGAAATCACAAATCAACAAACTAATGTCGGCTCAAACCATTCAACGAAAATTGCCAACCTTGAAAACCTGATGACAAAACTAGTAGAGAGAATGGACACTATGCTTACTTAATCTTCTTATGACTATGATTTCCAAAATGCACTAATGCAACACAGACTTAAAATAGCCGTCTGGAACTCAAATGGCCTAACGAACCACATCCAAGAAATAAAAATTTTTCTCGACGAGAAGAAAATTGATGTTATGCTTGTATCAGAAGCTCATTTAACAGACAAAAACTAAATCAAAATTCCAAAATACATTGTCCACTACACAAAACATCCAAATGACAAGGCACACGGTGGCACAGCTATCATTATCAAATCTAATATAAAACACCATGAGTTAAAAAAGTGTCTCATATCTGGCCATTAATTCGGTTTTCGTAACCAACATGGTACAATCGAAGAAGTTCACAGACTATACACAACAATAAGAAGTAGTATCGTAAACAAGCAATACTGACAATAAATAGCAATAATGTGTTATATCTCTCTGTCATGTAAAGACAAAAAATTTTACTTATTGTTTTCACTGCAAAACAGATTGTAAAAATCTTAAATGTTAATAAAAAAAAAATTTATACAAACTGTAAATACTCTTATTTTAAATTGAAATTAGACTTCAAATATCTGTTGAAAGAGGTGCTATTATTCCTTCGATTGGTCTGATCTGTTTGCTCTCATTGTTACTTTTGTGTCATCAGAGACTTGACCTCTGAAAATTATACAAACAAGCTGAATTTTACTGAGGCTGTCAATTTTGGAACCCAAAAAAGATCCAAAAAAGTTTACCACTTTTACTTTTTCAGTTCCCTTAAAACGCCTCCTCCTCGATTTACTAACTTTTTTGTGTCTTTGTTAGGATCCCAAAATTGACATTCTCATGACAATTCAGCTTCTCTTCTTCTTCTTTTTCTTCTTCTTCGTTTTATATAGACATGACTGTGTCTGTTTTTAATGTGCCTCCAGTAAGTTGTCATTCCATCGTTTTCGTGGTCTTCCAACTGATCGTCTTCCTATTGGGTAACCGTTTCTTGCCTTCTTTACTACTCTAATTGTTCCATTCTACTCTTCTAGTTCTTACTCAGTTCTTGATATTCTCCGCCTTGCATCTACATCGTATATCTGTACTTATAGCTCAGTCTTACCATTAAGTGTTTTCATCTCTGCTGTTTCTAACATCCTTTTTGACCTCTCTGTGTATATATATTTTCATTTTAAGTAAGTTTGCTGAGCAACTTGCTTTATATAGTAATATGGGGGCTATGTCCTTAGTTTGATGCATATTTCCATTAAACTCTGTTTATTGTTTATTGTTCAAGCATGGTTGCATATCTCAAATCTGCAAAATTCTGTTTCTAATGTACGTACACTTAGTGGTCTTAAAGTTTCACCCAGATAAAAATTTTCACATTCACAAAATGTTTTATAAGTGCAGTTTTTTGACCGATTTGTTCAATGTTACGTTTAGTTTCGGATAAAATTGATCTCAGTGTGTTGGTTGTTTCAAATATTGCTTTTTTTTCAAAAAGGGTATTCGTTGGCTAAATAATACCATTTAATTATTTTAACCTTTTCTAGAGAAGTGTAAATAAACATTTTAAAATGATACTCTTCGCTTCACGGTTCCAATTAAAAATAAATGCGTTTTTAGTGTGTTTGTGTGTTATCAATCACATTATAGGCTATCGCTTAATGTGGTTGTTTTAGCATTACACTGTGGTGTGGTGGGATATTAGCATAGACTCGAGAAAGCGCAGTTGCCACCCTTACCTCAATGTGTAGTACCTATGTCCATCTCAAAGATTTACGTACTCAAAGGCCTTTGCATAAATAGGTCTCATTTTGGTCGATGGTATGGATTATGTTGACTTTGAGAGCCGCTATGGTTTGAAGTTTATTCGCATAGACCTGCCAGTTAAAAGACCCTACAAGAAAGACTCTAACGAGGCAATATCGTACGATCTCCATAGACAGATTACTTCAAGTCAGGATGCAAAATTTTTAAAAAGTTTGTGATCTGTGAAAGCCGAGTTCTTGTGAGCGACGTGAAATCGACATACGCTTTCAGTGACACTGGCGATGTTTTCGATAAATCTTGCTTTTCGTGGAGTTGCGGGTGTTTGGTGAACCAGTAGACTTAAAGTTATTTATCTGATATTTCTCTAATTCTGGAAAAGAAAATTTTGAAAGAAAGGTTTATCATATCTCGTAAGTAGAGGAAGATTTGATCAAATTTGATGCAAATGAGAAAGATTCGATCAGTCTCTAAAAAGGAGGGAATAGAATATTGCATAAGGTGCAAAATATTGTTTGTTGTCAAGAATAGTGAAAAGAAAGAAAGTTAGAAGTTTCATATGACAATATATCAATATCCCACTGGTTTGAGTGCATAACTCATAGACCAAATACCCAACAAGTTCAACAAATAAACATTGATGACAAATTTGCTTTTTAACTCAATTTTATTTAATCCTTTAACACTTAAGTACTAACGCCCCGTCTCTCAGACCGCATCGCTTGTCGAAAGTGTGATATCTTCCTACTTAAAAAATTTTGAAGGTCGTCCGTTTATGACTTTTCAAGTTGGGTTATTTATTAGTATTGAGGTCGGCAGTTTGCTGCAGGTTGTTATTCCAAAAATATTTAGATCCAAAATGTGATTTCCGCCTAATAGACGGGTTGTTCGTATTTATTTACTATTTACTTGAAAATGGAAGAGGGACCCAGTACATCAAAAAAGGTCAAATATGGTGATAAAAACTATGAGGAAACTCTTTTGAAATGGCTCGATGAGATAGATGACGACATAAGCGAAGTTGAATCAATTTGTGATGAAAATTTTGCTATTGACAGCAATCCCGAAACGGAATCGGAAATAGAGGGTAAGTCAAATCTCTTGGAATAATTATTATGTATGTATTGTACTATAGTTCGGTGTTACTGTAGTATGCGGTCTACCTCGAGTGTGCGATCTATTTGATGCACAAAATAATGAGATGCAAGAAAAATCTTGTAGAAATAATTATTTATTCACAAGTAATAAACATTTTCGCTAATAAATATATTCTGTTTGGTTGGAATTTTTTTAATGCATCTGGAGTGATATGATGCATTGTCCATAATCACGCTATTTTCTTTTAAATTTGGGAGTAATATATTCTCAAACCACGATTCAAAAAACGTCCCTTCGATGTCTTGGTGGTAGTCTAGAGAATTGTCTTTAATACTTTTGGAACTGAACAATAAAGCATCATTCACCCATCCATGTTGTCCTCCGCAATGTAATCATCCACATCTATTTGGCATTTTCTTGTACCGTTTGTCCAGGCTTTATTTATCGTTTCGTGAGAATCAAGTCTCGTCCAAATAATAAATTTCTCGACACTCACTGCGTTATTGTGAAATTTTTTCGATATATTCATTTCTCCATTTTATTAGGCGGCTACTTTCCATTATGGTTCTCTTATTGACAGTTCTATATTTAAAACCATTTTTGGTCAAAAATCTTCCCAAAGTCGTTGTGGAACAATTATCAACAATATGTTTTTCTTTTAATTTTGCAATGATATTGTTTAGGTTAGGCATAACTTTAGCTGTATACATATTATATATTGTCTCACTAATAGGTTCCAAGAGGTGAGGTTGAATTTTTTTTAGAGCTTGCCAAATCATTTCTTGTTATTCTACTTTTCGAACCTGTCTATTAAACGGTACAATGTTGCACGAGAAATTTTTGTTAAAACCGCCGTCTGCTTAACAGCTTCATATTTGGTCATTTTCTTAGAAAGTCCATCAAATACATCTAACACTATATTTTATTCAGCTACACACAAATTCTTCCTTTGCTGAGTACTTGGCCCCTCACTTTCATCTTCATCTTCTAAATTATCCGTAGGTTTATTTTCGTCAGGTAAACGCACATCACTTTCCCATGGCCGCCACATATTTTTTCTTGATAAATACTAAATATATCACAACACTTTTTTTCGACAAACTCTGGCTGAAAGAACCACAAAATATACTGCTTAAGAATGACTAATTCCGTTATTTAAATATTGTGACAATGATCCCGCCCCATTTAATTATTCTACGAAAATGTACTTGCCATTACCGGAAATATAAAATTGTTTGTAAAATTTGTATTTAGGTCAACCGCAGTAATTTCTCTTAATTATTTTTAAATGTTATAAACAAAGACATCATATTTTTGATAACATTTCCCAAAAATATTTAATGACAATGATTTTTTGAATAAGTTTTACTTCTTTTTGTGTATATCAATCATTAGTGTTCATTGACGAACCCACAAAATAAAATGTCTACTTATTTTCGTAAGTGAAAAATATTTTATTTTGCCAGTCCTAAGTTTAGAAAAAAGATGAACGCAAGTATTTTGTAATAGTATATTGCGAGATTGTTTACTGCTAAAAACCATTGTTCCGATTTGTAAAAACACTTAAACAAACTAATAATTCAAAATTCAACACTGCTCCGGTAATTTTATTTGAATGTTGGATAAAGGTTAGTACAACTCTGTAATGTCTCTACACCCAGCGACTACAAAACATTGCTTAGCCTGTACGCAGACGATACAGCGTTAGCAACAAGCAACAGAAACATAAACTTTGCAACCAGAGACTTACAACGTTCTCTGAATCGACTATATGCATGGTGTATAAAGTGGAAAATAGCACTTATCCCGGAGAAAACACAGGCCGACATGTTTAGAAAGCGAAGACAAATACCCAACATGCAACTAAATCTAGCAAATGAAAACATAGAATGGAACAATCAAGCTAAATACCTAGGAGTGACCCTTGATCACAAGCTCACATTCACTGAACATGTAAACCAAGTGGTACATAAAGCGAATCTGACAAAGATGCAACTTACCTCGCTAATAGGCAGGAAAAGCAAATTAAACTTCTGGACGAAAATAAGGGTAGCAAGTAGCATAATCCTCCCAACGCTAACATACGCATCAGCAGCATGGGGACACACCTGCAAATCAAATAGGAAGAAACTGCAAGTAGCACAAAACCAGCTAATCAGAGAAGCACTAAATGTACCGAGATATGTACCTCTACGATACCTATACAGAGATACAAAGTAGAAAAAAATCCTTCACACAATGAATGAGAAAGCATATGACATCTTCAATGCGATAAGTAACCACCCCAACAGTAAGCTGCGAGAGCTAATAGATTATGATGTAAACATTAGGACGACACATAGACGGCCTAAACAACAAATAGCTGGATATGTCCCAGTAGCATAAACACAAACGTAAAGACTGAGATAGGCACAGACTAGTCAAAAGCAACGCGGGTTAGAAGTAGAAAAAAAAAAGGGGGGGCAAGAACTGGGGTCTGACATTTTAGAGTTCCAGACGCCAGGAATTGCTCACCAAAAAAATATTTAGCTTTAAGTCTTAGTATTAGAATAAAAAACCGAGAAAATACCTTCTAACTTCGCGAGTGAATTATAGTGACAATGAATAGTATATTCATAATCCGGACATGATAGTTACGTCATACTGACTCCTATCACACATATACAAACACGTGAAAATAGTACAGAGAGAGCCTTATGCTCTCTTCGTACAGCTTGATCTTCGGACATGTGGATCCCACTGATTAGCAGTGGTATACACATGTCACTAGGGGTTGGGTTAAACGCTTCGCATATGTGTGTGTAATATCTTTGTAGGGGTCTGTGTTACAATAGGTATCAATAGCGGATTATCAGCAGGTTTGTCTTTAAAATTTTAATTAAAATATTAAAAATAATTAATATTTTAAAAATATTAAAATAAAAAATAATATAATAAAAAATAAATATCTTAAAAATTTAAAATAAAAGTCGTATATTTTAATGTTTCACATGAATGTAATTCCTCATTTATAATCAATCACAAAGCAATGAACGGTTGCGCGTATAAATAGTGCACATTTTCTGTTGTTTGTAAAAAACTGTGATTTCAAACCTTTGTAATTGAGCTCCCTTCATTGATAATACACACAAAGCATACGGTCAAATAATTATGACTGAACATCAAACAAAATGCAAAAATGAATTTTATATAAATGAAAGGAGAATTTAATATTGCTGTTAATATATATGTTTTCAACCATACAGTTGGAACGTACATTATTTACACCGGTACGGTTTATTAGTATTAATTTCCATATTCATGCACTAGTCAAAATAAAATAAATTTGAAATATGTTTATATGGCATTTACCACAATTGATTGTAATGAAAATTATATTTGTAACTAACGTTTAATATTTCGATTTCCACTTCGGAAAAAGTTTTAAAGATTTTTTTTATTTCAACAAAAATGACCGTGCATCAACTACTAACAGTTATTAGCAGGGGGACAAATACAAATTACAAGTATTTAATTTCTTACAAAGTAATATCAGCAAACCTAAGTAACCCGGTAATAAATCTAATCAATCCCATAGAACCTCCCCCAGCAAACGCATCCAATCAGTCTCTCTCATTACCACAAATATTATCTCCTTTATTAGATTCCATCAACCTTTCCAATACTACTTCTATTTATACCCCCAAGACAGCTCCATGGATGCACAATCTTCCAATTTTCAATACTGATTTATGTAGATTCGACAAAACAAAAACCCCAAGCTCAATCCTTAGAAAATCCTTCCAAAACATCCTTAAATTAACACAGTTTGATAAAATTTTATACACCGATGCGTCCAAGAATGAAGACTGTTGCGGCTCCGCTGTGTCCACACTGACGACGACAATAAGCTCTGTGCGATTGCCTAAAAGTTGTTGTACCTACACCGCAGAATTATATGGTGTACTCCTAGCATTAAAGACTTTAATCCATCCAACTTTAATTAAAAGCATAAAAATCGCCATTTGTACTGATTCTCTTTCCTCGATTCATTCCATAAGATGCATTTTCTCGAAAAAACCCACTAGTCCAGGAAATATGACAAATGACAGATGTCTATATCGTTAAGAGATCCCTTTGGAATAAAAACGGAATATGGCACTCCGCGAGTGACCAAGGAGAGGAAGCATAGCTTTTTATCGTCTACGCATTTTTAATTTAATTCAATTCAATTTTATTTTATTTTAATTTCATTTTGTTAATAAACACACATAGGACTGTGTTTTACTACTTCATTTGCGTCAGTTTTCATTAAGAAATTTAATATTACCGAACCTTTTATCATTATCAAATTGAAGTGAATTTATATGTAAGAGTTCATGGCGGTTTCCCGTTGGAGAAACCACCATGAACTTATTCCATAAGATGCATTTTCTCGAAAAACCCACTAGTCCAGGAAATCCACGCCATCTGTAACCAACTATATTTTGCTAACATAAAAGTCATAATGATCTGGACTCCATCACATGTTGGTATATTGGGAAACGAAAAAGCAGACCAAGCCGCTAAAGCAGCATGTTCTTCCAACTTAGCCTTCAAAAAGGTCCAAATCATTACGGATCTTAAAATATTGTGGAGTAAAACAAAAACTAAGCTGCATGACGTTCAACCCAACTTATCTCGCGTCAATATCTCCTCTATGAACATTAAAGAAAAATCAGTTATTCACCGACTACGAATAGGTCATACACGTCTCACGCATGGATCCTTATGACATCAGAAAACCCTCCAGTATGTCACTACTGTAATAGTCTCCTTTCCAAAAAAAAAGTAAAGAGGTTATTTTTTCTTCTTTCTTGGGTGTATGTTTTGCATTCTAACAGGATATGTTGTTTCACAGTGATTTGGATCTTGCAGTTGTGAAAGAAAGGGATGGCTTCTTTATTTATTAAGTGAATATGGGTTGGTATAGTATGTCCTAATCGTAGTCGAGTTATTATCACTTGTTCACAACGTTTGAGTGGGAGTGGTAAGGTGGTGCCGACAATTTCTATAACATCTTTTAATTTGTGGGATGTGGAATTCCAGTTACACTGCTATAAGTTGGTAATACGTTTTTTAATGGAGGTTTTATAGTCGTTTCTTGTTATCATGTGTGACACAGGGATGCTTTCATCTAGTGCAGCTTCATTCGCAAGTTGGTCCACTGCTTCCTTTCCCTTAATTCCCACGTGTGATGGCACCCATAAAAAAGTTATTTCTGTTTTTTGTTGATAGTAGTATGAGTTCATTTTTTATTAGCATTATAATTTCATTGGATGGATACAATTGCTGTAAAGCTTTTAGTGTACTTAATGACTCAGATATTATAATATAATGAGGTGCGGATTTTCTTCTGCAAACTTTCAGTGCCTCTAAAATAGCCAGTGCTTCTCCAGTAAATATGCTACAACTCAGAGGGAGTCGTATTTTAAAATGGTCTGCTCCATGTATATATGCCGCTGCTAGTCCTGATTGAGTTTTTGATGCGTCAGTGTAGATATGTTCAGAATTTGGATATAGGGATATTATTTCATGGTATGATTGATGTAATTTTATTTAACTGGACCATAAATCGTAGCTTTTATAAAGGACTGCAGTAGATATTCGTGCAATAACAAAAACTAGGATTACAGGTAAAAGATAAGCGTATGAAAGAAAGAAGAATTTGGCAATTGACATAAATTCGAACAAAAGTTTTTGAGTTATTTCTGGGGGAAAATACAACAGCTAGAAATAAAAAAAAAGCAGTTGCAAAATGGGAGATACCCTGATAGAATGGGTTTTTTCAGAAAAAATCATACGCACTACAACTATACAACAATGCAAAACAAGTGCAATACAATTATTCTTCCGCACAGCTAGTAGAACTGATATTTACTGATATTTTGAAGATACCATAGAAGATCACATAAGTTTACAAAACTATATAAGAAAATTATAGACAACGCGAAAATCAAGACTATAGAGATAGAGGACAAAACTTTAGGAGAGGTTACACAAAAAGAGAATTTATTCCCAAAAGGGAAAACGAAAATAGAGACAACGGAAGAGGATATTATGAACAAAGAAATCGGCAATGGAACGAGGACAGATATCGCGAAAATCAAAATAGAAATAACACTCGCCCATAGTATCAAGAAAACAGAAATAATAGTAGAGGAAAAGAACAGGAAAATCGTAAAAACCGATACGGGTCCGACAGACCAAGAGAAAATAGAAGAGAGATCCACAACACACAAATAGAAGAATATGAGAATGAAAGACAAAGCGACGGAAGAAGGAGCACAGAAGAACAGCAAGCGTCTTTTCACGAAGGCGCTCACTAGATACAAAAAAAACAAACAGGAGTTATTTGTCACCCGAAGGAATTTATTACATTGGCAAGAAATAATGATAAAAGAAGTGGAGTAAATTTAAAGTTTGTAGGTTTTATCAACGGGAAACCGATTAAAATTATAATAGACACCGGTTCGGAAATTACATTGTTCAACAGAAAATGAATAGAAGAGGTTAATTTAACAAATTTAATTTAAAAAATTCCCAGGGTAAATTTAGTGGGCTCAAATAAGCGGACTTTGGTAACTATAAATGAAGGAATACGCATAAGGGTACAATTGGGTAAGAAATTTTATGCACTACAATGTGTTATAATGCCAAATATGTTGCATGATATAGGAGTAGATGAATTGTCAGAAAGACATGTGGTGATAGATTTTAAAAATAACACGATGAAAATAATGGAGGAAAACGAACAAGAACAGGACATATTGGAAAAGGACAAGGAATATGAGAATCGGAAAAATGATGATTTAGACAAAGAACAAACGGTGGAAATAAATTTGGCAACGAAGCAAGGACAGAGAAAGAAGATAAAGCAGAAAACAAAATTAAAAAAGGAAATAGGGGATTCCCCAAAGAAGAGATGAGCCCAGAAGAAGAAGGAAAAGGTTTGATAAAAGAAAAGGGAAAAGATATAATTGAAACGTGGTGTTTGAAGAAGAAGTATGCGAGATGGAGAAAACAGAATTAATTTCCGAGTTGGAAGCTGTCAAATTTGAAAAGAAAAATTTGCAGATGTTGCTGGAAATGAAAAATGATGACAAAAAACGACTTTTAGGAGAACAAAAACGAAAAAGTGCTGAATTAGAATCTGATGTTATAGCCAGTACATTGGTTTTGTAAATTTGCACTTGTAAAAAAAATGTGTATCTCAAAACAAGGCGGGGATTTTGTTATAATTCATTTTATCAATCAAAGATAGAATAAAAACTTTATTTTGTTATAGAACGCATCAAATAAAGTAATTAAATAAATAAAAAGTTAAATAAAAAGTAAGAAAAGGCAGATCATAATAATATATTAATTTAATTGCAAATTAAACATTCTAGTCATCTAATATTATAGAAAAACGTTTGAATCATTCTCGTATAATAGTATTGTCATAAATCCTGCAAGAATATTTATATGCAAACAACCTAATACACGATATTTTTACATGATAGTAGAGAAAAGGTCAAAACAGGTGAGAGAAATCTGCTTTGAAATATTTTATTTAAAAATAATTTAGTGGTCACTTTTTATGGAAAAATTGGTTTAGAGAAAACGTGTAACAATGTGTTGCAATGAAACTCGATAAATGGGGTCAAGAGTGCCGTTCTAGGAATTAATTGCAAGAATAATTACTGTTCCAGAAGAAACGAAATTGTTTACAATTTCACTGATACTTAAAAATATTCATTTATTTCTAGACACATTTTATTTTCCCGTAGGAAAATAAAAATTTGCACACAGCAAAGCTGCGGCGCTGCTATTACCAGATTTTAAAATACTGAGTTTGAATTCATTCAAATTTATTGAATTATTTTAATTGAATTTAATTCGTTAATGAAATCCTCTCATTTATTAAAATCACAAAAGACGAATCGTGGGCACGTAATTCAGCCAGAATGTGTATTTACTGAAGCAATTATATTCATTTTAAAAACTACATACAAAATAATAATTGTATTTGAGAATTACTTTATAAAATTATTAGCCCAGTCAAAATAAAAAAAAATTATACTGTATTAGGTTTTAAATTGGGACCATTTCAAAATCAAAGTATAAGTGACAAGAAATGATTTTTTATGAAAGTGTCAGTTTAATTTTAAGGGATTATTTAAAACATTGTTTGTAAATGTGTTTAGATGCTCGTAAATCTTGTTTCAAATTTTGATGGAGGTATTCTTGAGAAGAAATGGACTGGATTGTCATTTTACTTTTATTTGTATTGTACAATGTTCTTGTAATAACAGTGAACGACTGAGACGACTACTGAGAGCCTGAGTGGTATTTTAGAGCAGCGGTCCACAATCTTTTTGATATCGCGACCCCACAATTAAAAAAAGAATTATGAGCGACTCCAGAAAAAAATCACTAAATTAACAAGTGCAAAGGTTGGTTCAGGACGAAATTAAGGTAAAATTCAATTATTGTGATCCATGTTGTACTTAGCTGTTTTTATTTCGTAAATTATGTTAAAGAGTTTATTTATTTTGGAAAGTAATATTAGAGTAAACTATGCATTTAACATAATATTTATGATGGCATTAAAAGAGACAAAAAATTATTTTAACATTCTATTTTGTACAAAAATAGGTACATATACGTAAGTTTACAAATTAATGTGAACCTTATGCTTGCACACTTGCAGTCAGTATATTAATTCTTGGTGATATATTATCAGAAAGAGACACACCCAAGTCAGGTTCTACGTTAAGTCTGGAGCGATATGTTGTTTTTATAGCAGTCAATGTAGAGAAAGCTGTCTCGCACAGGTATGTAGATGCGAATGGTAGCAATTTCAGCAGAGATGTTTTGTATAACAAGTGGATATCCTTTTTCCATCATTATCCAGAACTTGGATAGATCCGTGGTTTTGAAAATAGATCGAAGGCTTTCATCGGACAATAAATCGATCAGCTGCTTCTTTTCTTTTAAGTTCATCCTCACAGTGTTAAGATCACAAGTAAATGGATTAATTATCCATTAGTCACCGTGTGGCGTATTACCAAGTCTTGCTTAAGGCTTATAAGATAAATGATGATTTTGGTTTTAATTTCTTCTTCGAGCTTTATATTGTTTTCTTCAGAAAATTTCTCTAAACATGCAAACATCTCGTAGTTTTCAGCACTGATTTCATCTATCCACAAACTTATTTTCCTACAAAAAGCTTTTATTTTATTAGCCAAAATCAATACATTTGTACTCTTCTCTTGCAACGATTGATTTAAATCATTGAGTTTTTCAAAAATGTCCGAAAGATAGCCAACTGTTGCCAGCCAATTTTCATTCAAGAAATATTCCGCTAGCTTTGGTTCCCGTTCAAGTAGAACTATTCTGATTTCATCTTTGAGATCAAATACACGTTGGAGTATTTTTCCTCGCGATAACCACCTGACCTCCGTATGTAACAGTAGATTTTCGTATTCTGGTCCCAATTCGCGACACATTATTTTGAAACGGCGACTGTTCAATGCGCGAGCTTTAATAAAATTTATTATTGTTAAACTTGTTCCAACACTTTATTTACATCTGGTTGCAAGGGCTCCACGGTGAATCATACAGTGAATAAAGCCTACGTGAGTTGCAATCTTAGTTACTTGTGCTTTGAATCCTATTCGGGAGCCGTTCAATGCAGCTGCGCCGTCTGTACACACAGATACACAATATTCCCACTTTATATCATGGATTTCAAAAAAGGTAACTGCATTAAAAATTGCTTCAGCGGTTGTTCTTCCTTCTAATCCTTGACAAATTAACAAATCTTCGCATATGTCGTTTTCATATCGGTATCGGATAAATATCAGAAGTTGAGCTATATTAGCTACACCAGTGCTTTCATCCTGCTGAATAACATAATAGGGACTCCCTTTCACGCGATCTATAAGTTGTATTTTGATATCATTAGCAAGTAGATTGATACGATGATGAACAGTGTCACTTGATAGTGGAATTGCTTTTTACTTACTGCATACTTTTGCTTTTTTACTGCATACTTTTCTCCTTGCATGATTGAAACCATTTTCATTGCAGCTGGCGAAATGAGCGTCTCGCCAATGTTGTGAGGTTTTTTAGTTTTGACAATCAAAAATGCAACCTCGAAAGATGCTTGTAACGCTTTTTGGTTAACTGTTGTGTATTTTTGGAAATTAACCTGCTGTGACGTTAGTTTGGTGGCATGTCGTTTAAAATAAGATTCATCTTTATTCTTTAACTGTGGATGCTTAGTTTCTACGTGCCTTTTCAATTTGGCCGGCTTCATGCTCTCGTTTGCCAAAAACTTCGAACAAACAACGCACTGTGGACGTTGTTAAAAATAAACACTGTACATTTAAAACCAAACTGGATGTACGATTCTTTAAAAATGCGTTGACGCTTCCCAGTTGTCTCCGATGTAGCTGTTGCTTGTTGAGTTGTTGAAGCGTCAATCTCTGTATCGGTGTGTACGGTAGATGTAGTTGTTGAACGTGAAATGGCTCTACAATCATCGCTGTTATGACTAATAGTTATAGGAGTAGAACTGGATGTTACTCTGCTGTAATCGATAGTAATAACACTACTAGTACTTGAAATGGCGGCATTGTTTTCATGACTCATATTACTCGTAACAGTAGTTGTCATTGTAGAATCTAAGGCGCCACTGTTGTCAAGAACTATGTGTTTAATTCTTTTGTTTTATGCTGTTAAATGCTGTTTTTTTATAACTTTACCTGCCATATCTATTTGGTGAAATCCGCTCGCTAGATTGAGGGGAAAAGTATTTACAGCATCCAAGTTTATTAAGGATGTCCGTAATATTCGGAATTAGATACATGTCATCAGTTATATTTCTATAATCGACTACAATTCTCCAAACACAACTTGTCAGACAAGTTTTGAAATTATTTATCCATTACTGTTTTTTATTCTTATTATTCAATTATTATTATTCAATGTTTTTTTTTCTTCATTTAAATAAATGATATATTAACTTTTACTTAAAAGGTATAAGCCTTTTTAAAGAAACTTTTATGGAAAAAAAGTAAATACTTCTATGGGGAAAACTTTTTTGAGGAATCCAAAAACTAATTTTTTGGTACCTTAGAGGTTGTAATTAATTTTTAAAGAATGATCCCGTAAGATTAAACCAATAAATTAACAAAAAAAAATATTTCTTATCATCTAAACTTTAATTTGGAAAAGGTCCTTATTTGAAATCTAATACAAAATGCTTTACGTGTATTACAGTTTTATTTAACTGGGCTATTAAAAAAAACGCTGTACACGTTAAATTCTGAACCAGATTTTAACATTTTCAAACAAAAATATAAATATAGTAGGTATACCTACCGCTGTCTCTGTACTTTTTTTAACTGTAGAAAACAAACAACCTATCACATCCATTTTTGAAAGCTCTTTGAGAGGCTTACTTCAATGCATTACATTTACGTTAGATATGAATAATACAGGTTGAAATTTTAAACTTATTTATTTACATATTTCCTTTTAGAAAACAACATACAAAATACTATAAGCATGTATATAAATAGATATGTATATAAATATAAGTAGCAATAAAACTTTGTTTTCAAAACTTCCACAAAAATTTATTATGTAATCTTATCACTACAGCTGTTTCGGCTGATTGCCTTTCTCAAGTGATCTATTTTTGGCATGCGTTTACACTTTATAGTCTCAAATGAAATAGGTTGAGGAGAGGAGAACTGTTTGTCTCAAGTTGGTCATTCAGAATTATATATGTGTTTTTTAATTTGTTAATTTCTATAGATTATAACAATGATAGCTTAAGGCCTTTATTTTAAATGTGAAGAATTTTCAATTCGTCATTAAAATAATGATTATGATCTAGAAGGTGAAGTGCGTATGTAGAATCTGTTTTTTTATTATTTAAAGCCCTTTTATGTTCTGCTAATCGTTTATTAAAATTTTTACCAGTTTGACCGATATAAGTTTTTTGCTGTCGCCAGCTTTAAGTTTCTACACACCACTGTGTAAGTGCTTTTTATTTTGGCTCTTGTCTTTAATACATTTGCCTAAGTTGGTATTTGTTCTGAAAGCTGGTGTTATTCCTTGCTTTTTTATGTGTTTGACTATTTTTGTTGATACTTTGCCTGTATATGTAATCGAGCAGAAGGTACTGGGTTTTTTCTCTGGTGGTGGAAATACTAATTTCAAGACTTTCTTGTGTAGTTTTTGGTTTAAAATTTAATTAATTGTTTGTTCGTTGTATCCATTGTTTACTGCTATTTGCTTACTTATATTTATTTCTGTCTCAAAGTTGTATTTTGACATCGGAATTTTTATTAATCTATGTAACATACTATGATAGGCTGCAAGTTTATGTTGTGTGGGATGGGATTATGAATTGTGTATGGTCGTGTCAGTATGGGTAGGTTTATGAAATATGAAGAAGTCATGTTTGTTTCTAAGTCTGATAATTATTTAAATCTAAAAAATTTATGGATTGATTTTGTTCTGTTTCTATTGTAAATTCAATATGACTATGAAGTGAATTAATATTAGATAAAAATTAGTCGAGTTGCCTGTTAGTTCCTGTGAAACATACCAGTACGTCGTCTACGTATCTCCACCAATATAAAAACTGTTTGAATATGGAATGTTTAGAAATCTTTGTTTCTAGACGATCCATAAAAATATCTGATAGCAATGGAATTAGAGGATTGCCTATTATAAGTGCTGCATTGTTATTTGTATATATTTGATTATTAAATTGAAAGTATTCCTAGTTTATGCAACAAAAATGAATTTCCATCAAGTAACGGTCGAATCTATCAATTATATAAATATAAATATAGTTCTGAAACGAAATAAATAAACTTCGCTCC
>OU898285.1:7594133-7864357 GCA_918026665.1 Diabrotica balteata
CCACATTTCTAATTTGAAATCCAGATTAAGTAGCGCATGTTATGTATTAAGAATTCTTTCACGTTTCTTTCATACATTAATATTAAAAACAGTATACTTTGCCGATTTTTACTCAATAGCCAAATATGGCATTGAAGTCTGGGGTTGTACTCTGAATTAGAGCAGATATTCGTACTTCAGAAAAGAGCTATTAGGATAATGTATAAAATGAAATTTAGAGATTCTTGTAGAGGCATCTTTAGACAAAACAATATTCTGACAATTCCTGGTCTGTATATATTTTCGTGTATAATGTATTTGCATAGCAAAATTTATGAATTTAATAAATTTCAATTTAACCATGTTTGTTCAACAAGATTCAGAGACAATCACTTTATGCTTCCACAACATCGTTCTGTTTTGTTGTAAGGTAGCACACATTATGCAGCCATAAGTTTCTTTAACAAATTACCAATAGATATACGAATGAATTTACATCAGCCAAACTTTCGGAGGTGTGTACATCAATACATTTGTGAGTTAGAGCCATATTCTAAAAATAATTTTTAAGTATGTTTTATCGTGTTTAATTAATTTATATAATTTTAAGATTTATGTCTGTATTTTTGACTTGTCTCATACATGTACTTTGTATAATGTCGCATGTGATCAATAAATTTGACTTGACTTGACATTAGTAAACTATGTTACAACCGAAAATAGTTAAAACAGAATAATAATTTCTAAAATAAATTCAAATTACGGGGTGACCCTAATTTTATGCTCGGTAATGTATTTTCAATTGTCAAATAACTGTCAAAGTTAAAATTGATAAAACAGTTGATAATAATTGAATTAGTTCAATATACGTTACTAATAATTAATATTTGTGAAGTACTGTTAGTTTGATATATTCGTTTTGGTTGTATTCATTTGTGAAGTGAAAGAGTGATAATGGAAAAAGCAAACATCCCGCTAGATCAGGCTGAATCGATAAATAATGAATATCACGAATCAATTATGGACATGGAAAACAATATGTGGTTTGCGATTCCCTACCACTCAGCCCTCCATCGCATTCGGAAATCGAAAACTACCAAGTGCTCCAATTTCCTCGGACAACTTGACATAACTTCAATATTTAAGGTTGGCTGATAAAATGACAAATATTCCCGGCAAAGTTGATATTCTATTAGGAGCACATATTTTCCTTACATCTTAAGGGCATAGGAGCAAAATGGCGCCTGTCATTTTTTGTCATGCCAATGTTCAATGCGTTCTAAATATATTCATTTTTTTCGAATTCTGAGAAAGCTAATAGGTGTTTTTGAAACATTTAAACGTAGAATGAAAGATTGCAATATTACCAAGGACCGAAAGTTCCTTAAGGTACGATTCCACCAAAATAGTGTGCAACAGATTTGTTCACAAACATTTTGTGCGAAACTCCAGCATTGTATGTGCTTACTTATTTCGAATTTAGATTCTGTCTCCACCGTCAAAGCTGTGCATAACTTTTGTACACGTATAGTGTAGCACACAGAAGTTGTACTAACTAACCACAGTTCTCAATATGGACGGGTTGGTAAACGTAGTGTTTATTGCTGCAGCTTGTGTTTTACTATGTAGTCTGCTTAAAAAAAATCAAAGAAGAAAACCGCGATGTTGGATGAGGCCTTTCCTACAGCGACGGAATGAAGAAACGAACAGATTTGTAGAAGAAATAAAAATAGATCCCTTGAGTGGATTTAAAAATTTTACTCGTATATCGTGTGAAGATTTTGAGTTACTTGTCAATACCGTTACTCCTGTTACTGCAAAGCAAGACACCAACTACAGAAAATGCGTTCCTGTTTCAATAAGGCTTGCAATTACCCTAAGATATCTTGCTACTGCAGATTCCTTTGCAAGTTTAATGTATTTATTTAAAGTTTCAAAAGAACTTATTGCTCGGATTGTACCTGAGACCTGTAAAGGGCTGATAAGTGTGTTGAAGAAAAACAGTAACGTAAGAAAATTAAACCATATTTATTTACTTTATTGCATTACAAATCACACCAAGTTAATATTTCAGCTCGTCGAAATAATAACATCTGGAATACTTCCACCGTCAAAAAACCACCCCCAACGCCCCAAATTTTTTTAATATTCAATTTTTTTCAATACTTTTACTTTTAACATACTATTAAACGTAATCTATTATCAAATTATTATTGAGAACATCCCCATGAAACATCCCCATTTCTAAAAAAAATATTCTAAAATATAGACTACTATTATTTCAGTATTTATCTTTTTTTTTAAATACTTAGTCTGGCTCGCTGTGTAATCTTTTATCAGTGAAAAATTATGTTAAAGTAAAGTTCAAATGATTAAAATTTCTATTTAAAAACAATCTATTTTCCAAAAAAAGTTCAAAAAAATTGGTTTTAAAAACTTTTGGTCAAACTAGATTCTTCAATTTTACGAAAAATTAAATCATTAGTTTAATAAATTAAAATAAACATCATATACACGTATCAGTGGCGGTCGGTCAGGCTCGACAGGGTCGGCAGTGCCGACCCACACCTTTATAGATATTATAGATTTTTTTAATATTTAATTTAATCAGTATTTCGATAAATAATTGTGGCAGGTAATCAGTTAATGTCATTTGTTTTTGTGAAATAAAAAAATATCTGTGAGATAATAAAGACTAAATTTTATTCATGGTTTTTAAAAGCATTCGACCAGACTCAATTTTATTCATGGTTTTTAAAAAAATCGTACAATCTGAGCGTTAAGTGATCCCTGCGTAGACACTTTTCAAATTGATGATCCGATATCGGAGACATCCATCCGCCTGTGAATTCCTAAAATGGCACGTTTTGTTTTTTCGGCAAGCCGATCCCAACCTTACGATTTACTTGTAAAAATCAACGGAATATTAGTTGATTAGCAACCAAATATACATTTCTTTCCATATGAACTTAATTACCAAGTACAGCAAATTTAAATTTGCCGATAATTCATTTGGATTGGTGATTGGACGCGAACTGTACATTGCGAGCGCGGGATGAAATGTTATTTCATATAAGAACATAAGTAGTAAAGTGAAGTGATACTCAGTGCACGAACTAGCCTTTCTTTTTGTGATTTATTTTTATTTTCTAAAGTAATACTGTGATACGTTACGTCTGCCGTAAATAGTTAAAGGTTAAAGGGTTTTTTTGACATATTAGAAGTTATTCAGGTAAAATTAACCTAAAAAATGCAAGCCATGGGAGAAACTGTAAGTATTGATAAGTCTGATATTGTAAATTATATTTTGCATAATGGGTTTTCATCTATTCCATACGAAGAACAAATTGTTATTAAAAATAAGGGGCGTCCTTTGCCTAAAATGTTCCGGCTTATAAATATTAGTGCGGGTAAGGGAAGTATTAGATCATTTTCAGATAATTGGTACAGCAGGTACTCATGGCTTACCGGGAGTGAAATAAAAAACAAACTTTTCTGTTGGCCTTGCATTTTATTTTCGGCAAATAGGAGCAAACATCAAAATCTGTGATGTGAATCTGGTTACGATAATTTAAAGGAATTATTTAGGGCTTTACATAAACATGATATTTCGAAAGATCATACTTACAGCCAGATTAAATTAGATTTATTTGGAAAACAAAATATCTATGTTTCATTAGATAATGCCCAACGTGAAAATGCTATTAAACATAACGAAATTGTAAAAAATAATCACGCAGTTTTACAGTATTGATATTGTTAGTTAAGTTGTTAGGAATTATCTTTTAGGGGACACGATGAATCGGAGCATTCGTTAAATCAAGGTAATTATAGAGAACTAATAAAAATGTTTAAAAAATACGATTTGGAATTTTCTAATTTACTCTCTGATTCGAAGACATTTAGCGGTGTATCTAAAACAATCCAGAATGAATTAATAGAATCAATTAGTTTACATTTTGAGTAACGTTATTGAATCTGAGATTCAGGAAACAATTTGCTTTTCACTAGAAGTAGATGAAACTACCGACATATCATGTCTTTCACAATTGTCAATGCTTGTTCGATACGCGTTATGTGGTAATATCTATGAGAGGTTTTTAGGTTTTACAGACGTGAGTAAAAGCCATAAGGCAGAATATATTTTTGGTATTTTAAAGGACAGATTAAAATTTTTTGATATCAAAAATAAATTGGTAGGGCAAACTTATGACGGCGCTGCAGTGATGTCTGGTGAATTAAATGGTCTCTAGACACTAGCAAGTTAAAACTATTGCACCGCAAGCTTTATTTACTCACTGTCATGCGCACAGAATGAATTTAGTTTTGCAGGATACATGTAAAACAATTAAAGAATATCGTCTTTTTTGCCACTTTAAGCAGATTTGCTTCATTTTTCTCAAGTTCGCCTAAACGGACTAATGTTTTAGAACGGTTTGTTTCGAAAAAAATGCCAACAGTTTGTCAGACGCGATGGAATTTTAAATCTCGGTTAGTTTTCACTGTAGCAGAGTTTTTGGAAGTTTTTGATTTTATTATTGAATGTGACGATTTTGAAAGTGATGACATCTCGATCCGTGAAGCAATCGGTTTGAAAACTTTATTAAATGATTACTCTTTTAACATACTTTTAAATATTTTTAAGAAAGTGTTTACGCAAACCGATTTGATATTCAATGCTGTTCAAAATCAGTTAACTGATATTATTCATTCCAAAAATAGAATAACAAGACTGGTGCAAAATCTCAGAGATTTTCGTAATGATAGTAATTTCTCTGAACTCTCTCCATTACAATTTTCGCACATTCTCGTACATTTTAGGACGTGCTTACGGAATCCGCAATGTTTGGCCACAAGCGGTTTCGGTGCTACATTGAAAAAAGTTAAACTTTATTCTATTTTTTTTCACAAGAAATAATGATTTTAATTTAGGAGGAATACAAATACTTTAAGTTTTTAAGTAGTAGATGACGCCAGATTTGTTTCTTATTGTTATTAATAAAGCCTCTGTGATTTAATTTTTTTTTTAAATCTAAGCCAGCTACAATAATCTGCAAATTAGAAATTTGTAAGGTACATAAACTTCATAAATAATTGTTTTTAACGGGTTAAATTTTTTTTTCACATTATTTTCGAGTGGAATATGAAAATTTACGGCTTTATGAAGAGAATGAAACAAGAATTAGCCCTCTACCATTTTTTTGGCACTCCTATTAGCATTCAAAGTTGAAGGTCGTGGGATAAACTAATTAACGTATCTCAGCAACAAATCAAGTGATCTAGGCCTACTACGGCTCATTCGATTCGTAATTTTATAGGCTCGAATGTAATATATTTGAAATAAAAAAAAGCAATTTTGCAATAAATATTACGTTTCTTAATTTTGTCATTTTTGCAATAACAAATAAATTAAATTGAACGTATACCGGCTCAAATTGAAGGTCTTTTAGAGTACTTTCATAATCTATACAGAAATTACCCATTATAACACTTACTTTAGGCAAAAAATGAAAAAACTCAAAAAATACGTATTTTGCACATATAAACGGTCATAAATAAACAATAAGGTTGCCCTTTACAACCTAGGCCACATTATATAAATTCCTGGATTAGAGAGTACTTTTCCCTCCACAGCCTCGGCTAATTCTGCAATATATGAAGTAACAAATCTTTCCACAAAATATTCTTGCTTAGATATGATGCAGGAGTACTACGCTTGAAAAGCATATATATGATTATATTATCGCACAAGTTTATTAATAGAGTTGGAAATAACCGAGAAATATTTTTATTAGGCGATTTTAATGGAAGAACAGGAAACAAGCGCCACAAAAATGTAATTGGACCTTATGGAAAAGACGTCGTAAATCATAACGGAGAAAGACTTATTAATCTCTGTGAAAGTAATAGACTCAAAATAACTAACGGATATTACTGTCACAAAAACATACACAAATATACATGGTTTCAACCAATAAGGAATCTTAAGTCTATAATAGATTACGTGATAGTTAAACAAAATTCACAAATACTCATTAGAGATATTAGAGCTATGAGAGGAGCAGTATGCGGATCAGATCACCACATGGTCAGGGCAAACATTGTTTTCCCATATAGATTAAAGGACAGTGTCTCATCAAGCCAAGACGAACAACTTTTAGAAAGAATTGATCTTCCTCAATACAATCTGTCCAGTTTAATTCATGAGAGCACCCGCACACTATATAAGACTCGAATGGACTCCAAACTTGACGAAATACTAACAAATACCAAATGCATATATGAGAACATAATATCAAGTATTCATCAAACAGCACAGGAGGTCTTAGGAATCAAACAAAATAAAATTAGTAACAAGCTTTGGTGGAATGAAGACGTCGAAAATGCGGTAACAGAAAAGAAAAGATTATACCATAAGTGGTTGAATACAAAAGAAGACGCAGACAAAGACCGATACAATGAAATGAAGAAGAAAACTAGAAAGATAATTATGACCTCCAAAAATGAGATATGGGATAGAAGGTGCAGAGAGATAGAATCTTATATTGGAGGACGACAATGCACTGAGGCGTGGAAGTTTATAAACTCTGTTAAGAAGCCGACTAACGAGAAAGTGATTCTAAATCCCATAAATCCCGAGGATTGGACACATTATTACAAACATCTATTAAATGAGAACAGAGACGAATTTAAATAAGATATGAATTCATCAAGAATCGAAATTCTGGGAGAGCATATTACTATAGATATCAACATAGTTCAAAAAGCTATAGCAGGGATGAAGAATGGAAAAGCAAGTGGACCAGAGGGAGTAACTACGGAATTAATAAAGAATGGCTCAGAGAAATTACACAGAATGATCACGGTGATATTTAACGAATATATTAATGGACATCCAACACCAGATGAATGGAAAACAGCATATATGACCCCAATATATAAAAAAGGTGACAGGAGAAATTGTAAAAACTATAGAGGGATATCGGTCACAAGTTCAATGAGTCGACTATACGGTCGAATACTACGGGACCTGATAGAGGAAGATTATCAATCGTCTTAAGACGAAGAACAAGGAAAATTTAGAGCAGGTCGTTCATGTACAGATAACATCTTCTGTCTTAAACAAATTATAGAAAAAAAATTGTAACAAATAGAGAGTTACATATGACTTTTGTAGATCTTGAGAAGGCTTATGACACAGTCCCGCTAAATAAACTATGGGAAGTCCTGGGCACATCAAACATACATCAAACATTGGTTCGTGCTCTCAAAGATCTATATTATGGTTCAAACTCCCAAATGAAATTCGGAAACCTCTTAGCTGAAAAATTTGCAGTTACTAAGGGCCTCAAACAAGGATGTTGTATCTCTCCAACTCTATTTAAGATTTATATCTCTGCAGCTCTGAAACAATGGAAAAGGAAAGTCAAAGGAATGGGTATACAATTGAACGATCAGGATTACATATATACTTTGCAGTTTGCAGATGATCAGGTGGTGATCTCAAATGACAAAGATGACATGGAATACATGCTTAGAAAACTAATTGAAGAATACCAGAAATGGGGATTAAATATCAATTTAGAAAAGACAAAATACCTCTCAATTGGAGCTGAAGCAGAACAACTCGATATCGATGACAATCAAAAAATAAATCCATGCAACGAATATAAATACCTGGGAGTCATCTTCGACCGTAGTGGAAAAGACGAACGAGAACTAGAACATCGAATTGTACAAGCACGAAGAGCTATAGCATGTTTGAACGGAGTTTATGGAGTAAACAAATATCAAATAAAAGAAAATGGAACATCTATGAGACAATGGTTAAAACTAGCCTACTTTATGGAGCTGAGACATGGAGAATAACCGAGAAATATAAGAAAAAGGTCGAAACCACGGAAATGGATGCTATCAGAAGATCGATGAGAATATCAAGAGCCGACAGAATACGGAATGAAGTGATTAAAACAACAAATGGATATTGTTGCATATCGCAACCTAAAAAATTCATAGGTCGAATTGCCGATAATGCAAGACAGATGCTGTTTCTATTTGCTGCACATAATTGCGAGAAATTCCCTTCTTAACCTTTATGACGTCGACAACAGTCATTCTATAATTTCTGACATTACTCTAATATTTGTCAATTTTAATAACTCTCTAATATTTGTCACTTTTAAAATAAATCGCTCATTTCTCCACAAAAGATTTTGTGTTATATAAAAAAAAATATAGTTTTAATTATTAAGTGTAATTTAAAGTAATTACGAGAGTGTGATCGCCAAAATATAAGGTAACCAATTTTATTTTATTATAACTACATAGAACCAAAATCGAAGGTACTGCTTCAATAAGCAGTTAGCAACATATTCAGGGGGAGAAATAAAACCCCCCTATGTTCTTCATGGTCCTTCGAGCCGGATATAGCAACTGTTCCCGTCTTTGTAAAGCTGGAAGCTGGATTTTCATTGATAAACCACGAAGGCGATCATTTCTCGTCTCTACAAAGACGCTTTCACGCAAGAATTCTCAAGATTCTCTCACATTATTCGTAAAAAATCACTCGTTTCCTCATTTCTTCGCAAAGAAAAGACATAGTTTTTATTCTTTCATATTCACACATCGCAGTTTTGGCGGTTCCACGATCCAAGGTTCTTCGTATTGGCGCCGTCCGGAAGGTTTGGTTTCGTCACTTTGAAGGGATAAGAAGTTTTATGTTTCGGTCGCGGTTGGACTGTGCGGTTTGGTCACTTATTGTAACTTTTACGAATTGGTTTTTTGTATCGTCGCATGTTATTTTATTTTATTTTTAGATTCGCAGTGCTTATAAGTAGATTTTTATGGTAATATTATTTAGTTCTTAATACTAAGTATCTCTTGTCATATTTAAAATTTGTATTATTTTTTCTCACGCTCAAAATGACTGATGTTGCAAAAATTATAAAGTTAAGAGGGCATACTAAAGCTTGTATTACTAGAATTCAAACATTTGTCTCAAAAAACCAAAATGTAGTTTTAGATTGCGGTCAATATATTGCACGCAAAAATGTATTAAATGAAACTTATCGCAAGTATCTCAACTTACAAGAGGAACTTGAATTAGAAGATTTTGATAAATATTGTTCAGATAGGGACATAGTTGAAGAACAGTATTATAATTTAGACTCATATTTGCACGAGAAAATCACGCAATTATCTGCAAAACCAGTTGAAACTCAACCTATTGTAACAAATGTAACACCATCTGTCAGCACAATTCAAAATGTAAAGTTGCCAGAATTAAAAATACCTTTTTTCTCGGGCGAAATATCAGAATGGCCCAGTTTTTTTGAAGTTTTTACCAAATTAATAACAAATGATAAACAGTTATCTAATGCTCAAAAACTTATTTATCTCAAATCAGTGTTAAGGAATGAACCGTTAAAGTTAATTGATAATCTAGAAATAATTGATTCCAATTTCGAAATTGCAATAAAAAATTTATGCGATAGATTTGAAAATAAATATTTAATAGTAAACAGCCATTTGAACAGTTTATTAAATGCTCCACTCATTACAAAACCCAATGCACATGTTCTAAGGGATTTCTTAACTCAAATTAAAAGCCATCTCGCCGCCTTAGAAAACCTCAACATCTCGAATCAACTCACTGATTTAATTCTCATCAATCTCTTTACTCAAAAATTAGACTATAATACTAAAAGATCATTTGAAACCGATCGTAATATAAACAAACTCCCAAGTTTATTGGAGTTCCTTGAATTTATTGAAAGAAAATGCAAAATTCTCGAAAATCTTGCTCCTGAGTATTCCCATTCTCCGAAACAAAAACAACTTTCTCGTTTTACTTCTCTTAACACAGTTAGCAATAATTTGCAGTATAGTAGTAATAATCAGTATTTTAAATGTTTCTTATGTCAAAATAACTCTCATAAAATATACACTTGCCAGGAATTCTTAAATATGTCTGAAGATGACCGTTTTCAAACGGTCAAGGCAAAGAAAGCGTGTCTCAACTGCTTGGCTAGTGGTCATTCAGCAAGCTCATGTACCTCTTCGTCGAATTGCGCCAAATGTAACAGGAGACATCACACATTGCTCCATTTCTCTAACGCTTCTAATCATAACTCAAATAGTTCTCGGTTCATTTCAAGAACAAATCAAGATTCTTGTAGTCTACCCACTAGAAACACTCACTTCCAAAATACTCGTCACTCTCAAGACTCACAAGGAAATCGTAATTCTCAAAATACTCGCCAGACTCACAATATACATGATACTTCAAATTCTCGTACTCACTCTAATGTATCTCGTGATCCCAATACTCAAGGCGAAACTTCAAGTTCTCCTGCAATTCCACGAATAGCAAATCAATGTCAGTCTAATGATGTCTACCGAGCATCATCTCTCTCTGCACTCTCAGGCAAAAAGGAGGTTCTACTCCAAACAGCATGTGTTACAATTTATGATTCTCATAATAATCCCGTTAAGGTTCGCTGCCTTACAGACTCAGCTAGTCAGCTTTCGTTTATCACTGAGAAATTAGCAAGTCGCTTGAAATGTATTCCTTACACAAAAAGTCTTCACATTTCTGGGATATCCGAAATCTGTTCGACGTCGAATAAAATGGTGGATTTAAATATTTTCTCAAATGTCAATCCCACAAAACATTTTACACTCTCTTGTGCGATTCTCCCAACCATCACTTGTAAGCACCCTCAAATTACATTGGATTTTAATGCCCTCAAAATTCCACCAAACATTCACCTGGCTGATCCAGAATTTTGTACTCCTGCCGAAGTTCAAATGTTGCTTGGAGCAGATGTTTATTTCGACTTACTCACTTATGGGTTAATAAAATTAGGCCCTAATCTTCCTACCTTAACAAATACTCATCTCGGATATCTTGTAGGTGGAAATGTACCTCAATCCTCTGGGTTAATTGACTCATATTCCATACTTAACATTCAAGAAAATACTCAACCTCGAAATGAAGTATCCTTGTTCGTTCAAGCTCAAAATACCGATTCACTCGTACGGTCGTTTTGGGAAGTAGAAGAAATCTCGTCTTTTACTTGTACTCCAAAAATCCTAACTCCTTCGGAGCAACAGGCCGAAGACATTTTTAAATCGTCACTTAAAATATTATCATCTGGTAGATTCCAAGTAGATCTCCCTTTCAAATCTCCCAACGAATATAAAAAATTGGGCGAATCGTTTTTCCTCGCAAAGAAGCGATTCCTAAACCTCGAACAGAAACTGATCAAGTCAGATCAATTATATGTACAGTATAAACAATTTATTCATGAATATATTGCACTTGGACATTGCAGATATGTGCCTCTCTCCACTCGAAATATTCACTCTGATTTAAAATATTTTATTCCTCACCATTGCGTTTTAAAGGATAGCGTAACAAATAAGTTGCGTGTCGTCTTTGATGGCAGTATGAAAACTACCTCAAATCTAAGTCTTAATGACATAATGCTTCCTGGTTATACGGTACAACGCGAATTATTCGATATTTTGATAAATTTTAGATTATTTAAATACTGTATTGTAGCAGATCTACGTCATATGTACAGACAAATTCGAGTAAATCCCGAACAGGTTTTTCTGTTGAACATTTTGTGGCGTGATTCACCTCAAGAGGATTTGAAATGTCTTCAACTCGAAACTATCACTTATGGATTAAATAACTCCGGGTTTCTTAGCACTAGATGTCTTAAGGAATTAGCTCAAAACAATTCCGACAAATTTCCTTTGGCTAGTGAAGCTCTTTTAAATTGCTGTTATATCGATGATGTGCTTTATGGCTGTAACGATTTCGAAACACTCTTCGAAATTCATCGTCAATTAACGGAATGTTTAAACCTCGCTTGCTTCTCGCTTCATAAATGGTGTGCAAACTCACCTGAATTTCTCGCAGGTATTTCTCATATCTCTAATGAAGCTAGTTATGTAATCAATCCTGAAAATCACACGAACAAAATTCTCGGCCTATGTTGGAATTTTCACTCCGATCATTTTTCAGTTCTTGTGCCAAAGGTTACCGTTAAGGATACATATACAAAAAGAGAAGTTCTCTCTTTAATCGCTTCCATTTATGACCCTATAGGATTGATTAACCCTTTAGTGGTATCTGCCAAATTAATTATGAGAAAGATTTGGTTAGAAAGGTCGAATTGGGATGACCCTCTCAGTCCAAAATTGCTTACCGAATGGAATCTATTTTTACAAACACTTCCTCACATCTCCAATCTCAAGATTCCTAGGTTGCTGCAAAATTCTAGCAATGTAACAAGTACTCAAATACATGGGTTTTCGGATGCAAGTCTTAGCGCGTATGGTGCTTGTGTTTATTTAAGAACGTCACATGAAAATGGCTTTATATCTTGCAATCTAATCTCCTCAAAGAGTCGTGTTAGTCATGTAAAAGTTGTGACTCTTCCTCGATTAGAACTTCTAGGAGCATTATTACTCTCTAATCTTGTTACGAAGATTCTTTCTGTCTTGATTCCATCCCAATCTCAGATAAATTCTGTCAATTTATGGACAGATTCAGAAATCGTCCTCGCATGGATTAAATCACACCCTTCTCGTTGGTCTACCTTTGTATCCAATAGAGTAACTCAAATTCAAGAACTCACTTCCAACCATACATGGAGACATGTACGATCGAAAGACAATCCCGCGGATATATTATCTCGTGGTGCTACACCCTTGCAGTTGCTTGATTGTGATTTTTGGTTTAATGGTCCTCAATTTTTGTCAGATTCACACTTTGATTTCAACCTCTTTGTATCTAATGGTCCTTCGAGTATTAATGTTGATGAACTGCCTGAACTCAAAAGGGTTACTCATCTGATCAGAAAACCAGATTCACAAGTATATGATGCCCTCTGCAAATTTTCATGTTTCACTCGACTTCAGAGAGTTTTTGCATACTGCCTTCGTTTTATTCACAATGTAAGAGCTAAGTCTCATAGACGTACAGGTCCTCTCACTCCACATGAACTCTCTAGTTCTGAGTTAATGATCATCAAATTGACCCAGTCACATTTCTTCAGTTCGGAAATCCAATTTTTAATGGATAATCGTCTGCTTAAAGATAAGTCTATTTGTAAATTGAATCCCTTTCTAGATTCGTCTCAAATGATACGAGTAGGCGGTCGTCTTCTCCTTTCAGATGTTCCTTATGATCAGAAATTTCCTCTACTGTTACCCTCAAAATCACATATTGTCAATTTATTACTTACCCGAGAACATCGAAGACTTCTACATTCAGGCCCTCAAAATACACTGTCTAATGTTAGATTGAAATTCTGGCCTCTTGATGGTCTTCGACAAATCAAACGTATAATACAAAATTGTCTCACTTGTTACCGTTTTAACGCACAAGTCGCGTCTCAAATCATGGCTAATCTCCCGAGGGAAAGAGTTCAAATTGCACGTCCATTTATAAATGTTGGAGTTGATTTTGGTGGTCCGTTTCCCATCAAGACCTCTAAACTCAAGAGAGCTCCCTTACTAAGGCCTATATGGCAGTGTTTGTATGTTTAGCTACTCGCGCCGTGCATGTGGAATTAATTTCCAGTCTTTCTACTGAAGCGTTCTTATTGACTCTGAAAAGGTTTATCGCCCGAAGGGGTAATCCGAATATCATTTTCAGCGATAATGGCACAAACTTTCTAGGTGCGAAAAACCAATTGAAAGAACTTTATGAGTTGCTTCTTAAAGGTGATACCTCTGAATCTATTCGCTCTTTCGCTACTTCGTGTCAAATTCAATGGAAGTTTATCCCTCCACGCTCACCACACCACGGTGGTATTTGGGAAGCTGCCATAAAGAGCTTCAAATACCATCTCGTAAGAATAATTGGTAACTCCAATTTTACTTTCGAAGAACTATCCACTGTACTTTCGCAGATCGAGGCAGTGCTCAATTCACGCCCTATCTGTGCGCTCTCAGATGACCCTTCCGATTTTTCCTTTCTTACTCCCGGACACTTCCTTATTGGATCTAATTTAATGTCTTATCCTGAATCAGATCTTTCTGATATTCAAGAAAATAAATTGTCTTTGTGGAATAAATGCACAAGAATTCAGCAGCATATGTGGAAGGTTTGGACCCGCGATTATCTTAATAGGCTGCAAAATAGACCTAAATGGTTCACTCCTCAGGTAGGCATAAAGCCTGGTGATCTCGTCTTGCTTAAGGACGAAAACTCGCCTCCTCTCAAATGGCCTATAGCACGGGTAGTTGAGACATATCCGGGAAAGGACAACAAGGTAAGAGTTGTTAAGGTCAGAACTCCTGAAGGCTTATATGTTCGCTCTATTGCTAAACTGTGTCCTCTTCCTATGACTCACCTTCAAGAATATTAATAGTTTGTTAGTTTTAGTTATACCTTTCTTCAAATTGTACATAAACATTTTTTTTTTTTTTTCTTTTTGATGCGTTCACATCAAGGGGGGGACTATGTTGCATATCGCAACCTAAAAAATTCATAGGTCGAATTGCCGATAATGCAAGACAGATGCTGTTTCTATTTGCTGCACATAATTGCGAGAAATTCCCTTCTTAACCTTTATGACGTCGACAACAGTCATTCTATAATTTCTGACATTACTCTAATATTTGTCAATTTTAATAACTCTCTAATATTTGTCACTTTTAAAATAAATCGCTCATTTCTCCACAAAAGATTTTGTGTTATATAAAAAAAATATAGTTTTAATTATTAAGTGTAATTTAAAGTAATTACGAGAGTGTGATCGCCAAAATATAAGGTAACCAATTTTATTTTATTATAACTACATAGAACCAAAATCGAAGGTACTGCTTCAATAAGCAGTTAGCAACATATTCAGGGGGAGAAATAAAACCCCCCTATGTTCTTCAGATATAGAGGGCACTATAGTTGAGGATATTGAGAGAAAACAGCTCATATGGTATGGGCATGTGAGCCGAATGGGGGACGAAAGATTGCCTAAAAAAACGATGATGTGGCAACCCCCAGAGAAGAGGAAACGAGGAAGACCACCACAGAGCTGGAACCTGGGAGTTAGGAAAGCGATTAGCGCTCGAAATCTGGACGAAGACATAACTCAAGACAGAATACAGTGGCGTTTGGGAGTCGGATAACGTCGTAAGACGTTATAAAACCGAATATATATATATATATATATATATATATATATATATACAAGTTTTTTTCTTGGTTTTTGTTTTAGTTATTTACATAAATATTCCATAATTCTTGACATCATTATTTTTTAGGTTGCTACTTTATACTATAACTCGTCACGGGCTTTACACATCACTTGTTATCATCCTAGATAAAGACATTATCTATCATGGGATCAGCGCCGTGTTTACTAAAGAAAGTAAATATTTATTCTCTGTTCAACAATGAAAGTATTAAGAAATAAGTAAGATATACAGATAATTCGTATTTTTTTTATAAAACTTGAAAAGTATGGCCTAGTATCTTTTATTCACTTTAATTGTTTTGAAATGTTGTGAAAAACCACATAAACAACAAATAAGTAAAAGACTATAAAAGGTAGAATTAAGCCGGGTACACACATGCCAGTAAATTGAGAAAGTAGCTGGTATAGGCTAGAAAATGGCAAGCACAAAACACATTTGCTAGTAATTGGCTTGCTTATTGCCTATAGGCTTGCTAGCTCGCTTGCCTATACTGGCTAGGCGAAAAAGCAGGGTAGATTGTTACAAATGCCAGTGCTAGTAAACAATCGACTGGTTTTCATCTGAAACTAAAGTACTTGTTTTGTAATTAAGTTTTTGAGTTTCCAACAAAAAAAGGGGATCCCCATGGAAGGCATTCGGAATGAATTCAACAAGCAAATATCGCACCCTCAGTGCAAGACTGCAGTAAGTCAGAATAAGTAAGTTTCGAGATAAAGACGAATTTGTTTATTTTTGTGCTAATATCGGTCAATTAGACACAAGTTTTAAAAAAATTAACATTTATTTATGATTTTGCATGCTTTTCAGCCTATATTACATTAACCAAAACTAGAAATTTTAATAAAATAATATTAATGCTAAAAAAAATAGGAATTTAAAAGTTACAACACTTTTGCACGGCGAAAATTGTTAATCACTACACATTTAGTACTAGAATTTTAAAGTTACAACACTTTTGCATGGAGAAAATTGTAAAAAAAGTGTAGACACCTTTTCTGATAGTTGTTGTCCTCTTCTCGTATATCATCTTGGGCCAAAATTTTTTTTATAAAAACTATGGTGGGGTTCTGGTATCATACCCGAATGGCAACAAATCATCGGGTAAGTAAAGAAAAAATAATCTCCAACAGCAATCGGAGTTTGGTATGGTATTAAACTTTACATTTAATAGATTCCAAGAAATCAAATAGGTACCTACAATAAATAGGTACCTAATAAAACGGCTTATCGCTAGCGGCAATTTAATTTTTCTATGTCTGCACATGTTTCTGATAGCCACAATTCCTTGGCTTTGTAATGACAATGTCATTTGAGAAAAACGTCAGAAAAATTATTTGTAAAACTTTCAATATTTTTATTTAAATTTAAAACAAAAGGACTAATGAAAATATGCAAATCAGGCTACCTTGAGTACAGTGATTAACAAAAGGATAGAAATTCACTACCTTAGTAAAAGTTATGGGGGGACAATATAAGACGATCGCCCCGGAAGGTTACATGAATATTTAGTTTTTTTAGAATAAGTTTTTTGAAAATAGATATTTTTAACCTGTCAGTGTTGTTAATACACAAGTTTTAAGAGAACTGTTTTTCCTTTCATAACAAAAAATACTTTTTGGCTGTAAACAATTAGTCCTAATTCATGTGTTTTTAATCCAATCTAATAAATAAAGGGTCAAATGACATCGCACACATTTTATAGAAAATATAAAGTTACACAAAGGATATAAAACATGAATAAATTGGTAAATCGTAAATTTTTGTTTATTGTCTCGGTTGTTAATAGATTACTTATTATAGACACGCTGTATATTATAGATACGCTGTATATTAAAATTAAACACTATATATATATATATATATATATATATATATATATATATATATATATATTAAAATAACAAATATCTTACATTTTTCATGCCTTTCATTGCTTGTTATCGAAACCATTGCAATGTTCCGAGCAAAACTGTTGTAACTCTGTTACATTAGAGTTACAACAGTGTTGCACGGAACTTATATACAAAAACGATGACCACAAATATTGTTAGAAATTGAATAATGAATCCGAAGCGGAACTCAAAAAAGGGAAAAATTTGGGTGAAAAATTGGATTGGTAGGCGAGTAATTTTTTATTTTATAGTAATAACTGAATATAGTAATAACTGAAATTTAAAAGACAGTAATTCCTCGATGTTCAAATGTATTAATTTAAACATTTTATTTTGTTAATACAAAAATTAATAAAACTTATAAATTAGTCCAAAAAACTGCTTTTTTGCAAATATCTCCGTAAATTATTTATCAATTTTTATTTACAAACGGGACAATAAAGATATTCTTGATATAAAAAATGATATAAATATTGTTTATGTAAAATGTAAGGGAAAAAAACGTTTAAAAAAACGCAAGGTAAAAATAGGAGTATTTTTCATGTGTTCGTCATCTAGTAACCCCCACCTATTATCAAAGCTTCAGATATCTGCGAAAAATTTTGCCGTGAAATCGATGATTTTTACATAACCAGGCTGGTCAATATGTAATATTCGACTTGGTATTTCGTATCAATAGACAAAATCTTTTTCCGTAAACATAACCTTACTTTTGACTATTTATTTTATCAAAACAGACAGGCAAGAGATTTTGTTTGTAGTATAAAAATATAGAACCTATATATAAAACATTTTTTCATGATGACAAAGTTAAAAATAACTCACCGTTTGGTATGTGTATTTCTTCTTCGATGTGGTTTATATCATGCTGAGTATCCTTGACTTCCTCTAGATAATATTTCAGAGCATCTTCCGATTCCATTGCTAGCACTAAATTTCTTTCAGGAAATCCATTTTTGTATTAAAATGTTCGACAATCTGGAAAAATGATAACTTATTAATATCTTAGGTAGAAGTACCGAATCTGATTTGACAATTAATCTCAAAAGTAAACAAACGGTCTAAAAGATTTGTTTTATCTTAGCTTATCGCTTAAAAATATTAATTACAACTTGCATATAATATTTGTTTAATGCAAAAATATCAGTATATATCTTTTACATACACCGTGGGTGAATTAGTGTACAAATAAAAATAATTCGAAGTCATTTCAGCACAAAATAGTAAACTTATTGTCAGATTTACAGTACGGCAAAATGATCTCTTAACCGCGTAAACCAACCCTTCTCTAAATCAAAATATACTTCTTAATAATCAATCTTTTACATTTTTTAAAAACCATGTCAAATGTCTGGGCTTTATCATGGATAAAAAATTGACTTGGAAACAACACATACAATATATGCTGGATAGATGCAACAAAGGTAGTAATTTTCTTATAATGACAACTTGAATGTGGTGGAGTTGCGATGTTGAAACATCTTTATTGTTTTACAGAGCTTATATACGATCTATCAGGCCTTTTATATACCGCAACTGCGGACTAGGCCCCTCAGGCAGATCAAGTGATGATCTATTCGCGAAATCCGAGCACTGAGGTCATGTGCGGCATACATGGGCTCGTTAGCCGAACCATACTCGGATGCTCAGTCGGCGAGGAGAACCCAGCAGCTCAGCAGCCCAGGCTGGTGGCTCTCTGTTCGGAACACACGCTTTTTCTTTTTCTTTTTAGGGAAGTTAGAGTGACTTCAATAGAGTCAGTAAAGTAAATAGGGAGAAAAGCACAGTCAATAAAACAGAGGGTGTCCCATTACCCAGGGCATCTTAAGCAAATTTCAGATCATGTCTCCTCACGTAAGTCACACAATGAGGAGGTGTGGAGAAAATGCATGGGGGTCTGATAGGTACCACTTCAGTTGCGAAGTGTGACCGGTTTGATCTTCGGACATGTGGATTCCACTTTACAATGGTACACACATGTTCCTAGGGGCAGGGTTGATCACTGCGCGTGTGTGTGTGTGTGTGTGTGACTATAACTACTGCATCGCATGGAAATCAACACGTTGGTGGGTAAAAATATTTTACTATCTTTTAGACGCAGCTATCGTCTTTTTCTTAATTTGTGTAAAAATGCCAACATTTCTAATAAAAAAAATTAACTTCCTACACGTTCATGCGACAATGTTTATACGCTTAACATCGCAGTACTTTTGTAAACCTATTTTATAATATGTATTTAACATATCATTTAACCACTTTTTGTCAGTCTACTGGCATATATCGATCTATAAAGGCATTGGAATAGACGTATTGAACGAGTTTATCCAAAAAAAAACAATTTTTTTTAAACAAATTAGACAATTTATTTACCAAGCCTTGTAGTTTTCGAACAATATAAAAATTAGCAACGATTAATGCAGTTAAATCACGAAAATCTAATCCGTTTTCAAGGTCAGCGGTCGTTCAAAGCCAAAGTCAGTTTCTTGAACTAAAAATATGAGGTAACCACAATATTAGACAAGCATTCTTAGAACAAAAAAGAAATCCATTTTTATTTAAATAATATTATATTGTTGGCTGTGAATAAACTTTATAGGGTTAAAAAATTGATTGGAACAAGACGGTAACAGAATTGGATAGAGAATATTGATTATTGATATAATTATGATTTACTCCATTATATTAAATCTATTTCTTTTTTAAAAGTTTTAGTTAGGTATTTGTTGCCTATTCTGGCATAAAACGTCATTTCATCTTTTCGATGGCATTCTACACTTTACTTTCCAGTTGATAATTTCACAATATACAAGTTTAATTCAAACACACATACATTAATAAACCAAGAGCCGTAGCTATGTTGGTTTTATGAGTAGTACATTAACAATGGTTTTACAAAGTTTAAGATATTTTTAGGTACAACATTTGATAAGTAATCTGTTAATACATAAAGATTTTCTTCCATTAAGTCAAAATATACAAGAAGAAATTTAAATGATTCAAATCTGATTGGCCTTTGCCGAGTATGAAAGTCATGTACCTACATCTTCGGACAATGTTAGGGCAATATTTGTAAGTACTTAAGAAAGCTTACATTTATCAATTATAGAAATTTATAAAAGCAATTGTTTCCTAGCATGCCCACTCCTGGAGCTATTTTATGACACATTTGTAATATGTTATTCCCAAGTTCTATCTATCTAATTATCCTTCTTCGGTCCATCTTTGGACATAGGCCTCCCCAATCCTTTTCCATTCTTCTCTGTCTGTCCCCATCTCATTTGGGGCCTTCCTCTACTTCGTTTATATTCCCACGGTCTCCAACTTATAAGAATTTTGTTCCATCGGTCTTCTTTTTGTCTTATATTGTGTCCGGCAAATCTCCATTTCAATTTTGCAACTTCTTGTCTAACATCCCTCACTTTTGTTTTCTCTCTTATCCACTCGTTTTTCTTCTTATCCATTAGTCTTATGTGCAACATTTGTCTTTCCATTGCTCTTTGGGTTTTTATGATTTTGTCCATGTTTGCTTTTGTAGATGTCCACGTTTGGGAACCATAAGTAAGAACAGGGAGTACGCATTGATTATATACTTTGGTCTTAAGATGCTGTGGATATCTTTTGTTTTTAAGAATGTAGCTTAGTTTGCCAAATGCCGCCCATACCAGTCTAACTCGTCTCTTGATCTCTGCTGTTTGGTTCTCTTTGTTAAGTTTTATAGTTTGACCAAGATATATATAATCCTTAACTTGTTCTATTTCATCTTGTCCGATTCTCATTGTGATGTCTTCATCTGTATTTGTTATAGTTTTGGTCTTGCTGTAATTCATATTAAGGCCTATCTTTCCAGCTTCTACGTCCAGTTCTTTCATCATTTCAAATGATTCTTCTTTTTTATCGGTTATCAATACGATGTCATCAGCGTACCTTAGATGGTTCAAGCGTTGTCCACAAATTTTTATACCTTTGTTTTCCCATTCTAATCTTTTAAAAGTATCTTCAAGAGCCTGATTGAAAAGTTTCGGTGATATTGTATCACCCTGTCTCACGCCTCTACTTATTTGTAATGATTTTGTTCCTTCATATACTTTAATTGTTGTTTTGGCGTCCTTATATATATTGGTTATTAGTTCCTTATATCTGTGGTCAATTCGGCTGTTAATCAAAGAACTTTTCACTGCCCAATGTTCGACACTGTCGAAAGCCTTTTCGAAATCTATGAACGCCATATATAGAGGAATGTGGTATTCATTTGCTCGTTCTATAAGTATTTTCATACTTAGTAAATGGTCACTTGTGCTGAATCCCTTTCTAAAACCAGCTTGTTTTTTCGACCGGTATCTGTCGAGTTTTGTCGTCAATCTATTAATTAAAATTTTTGTTAGGAGTTTATACATTACATTGAGGAGTGTTATAGGACGGTAGTTTTTTTATATCTGCTTTATCCCCCTTCTTGTGTAGGATAATGGTTACTGATTCCTTCCAGTTGTTTGGGATTCTTTTTTCTTTTAATATCTTGTTAAAAAGGGAATGTAGAGTATTAATTACCACTTTTTCACCATATTTCAGCACCTCTGCAGTTATTCCATCTTTTCCAGGCGATTTGTTGTTTTTCATTTCTTTCAATGCCTTCTTTATTTCTGATTTGCTTATTTCGGGCTGCAGCTCTGAGTTGACATTTTTTATTTTGACCTTTTGTTGGAGTTGGTTTTTAATTTCTTCTGGTGGTTCCTTTTTTGTTTTATATAATTCTGAGTAGAAATGGTGGATTATATTTATGAGCCAGAATTCCCAAGTTAGTCGTTGGCAATCCAAGATACTTAATTATCTTTTTATTAAATTTAAAATTTTCAAAGTTCAACTGGATCTCCCTATGTGCATATACATTTGAAATTATCATATAACGGCACTTATCCATATTAAGTCAACGTTTTTGATACTCAAGCCACTCATCTATTTCTATTAAGTCCTTTTCAATTTTCAGGGATCTTTATTTTCCAGTGTTATTAGCGTACAAATGGACTGCAGCAGTAAATGGGTAATGAATAAATCTGAAAAAGTGTTGGTCCCAATATAGACCCCTGAGTAACTCCACATGAAATATCTTCTTCTTCGCTTAGCACATTGTTATATAGAACTTTTAGTATTCTGCCAGTCAAATAGTCCCTGAATCAAACTAAAGCCATTCCAGTTCCATTCCATACAGTCAACTGTATTGAAAGCAAATCCAATGATACAAATACATAACTTAACCCTTTGTCCAATGTGTTGTATATGCCTGTAATTCAATCAATAGCAGCAGAGACTGTGCTTGAATCCTGTTTAAAACCATATTGCCTGTTAAACCATTAGCTGCATAAATCAAAGAATTGTACAATTTAGTTCTTTACACATGATTCCAAGATCTTTGACTTTGGCTATTAAAAGATATATTGGCCGATAACTTCCAGGTTGCTTTGAGTCCCCTCTTTTATACATATTTTATACGATAATACCTCTATCGTCATTATCATAGTTTGGTATTAATCCAGTTAATTAAACTAATTTAAACTTTGATAGTATACAAGGCAACTATCGAACACAGTGATTAATTAAATCTTGCCCAAGTACTTTCGATCAATAGATCACCTTCAGGGACATCTGAAATAAGCCAAGAAACGTTTTTTTATAAGAAGGAAAATTAATCCACTTGGATAAAAAACTCCAAGTTTATGGTTGAAAAAAGTTTTTATGTGATAAACGTTTATAGACTTACTTCGTCAGTTGTGGCCTATCCGACATGAGTAGAATGTCATACATGTAAATTTGGACATAACAATACAATACAGAAAGACAAAGATTTAGTTTCATAGAATTTTGAAAGGTGCAGATCACATAACTGCCCTTTACAAGCTGTCATTTGTCACATGTCATCTCAACATTTCCGCTAGACCGGGAGCCCATTCTGTCTCCGGCTTCTATATAACATGTAGCTTCTCCTTCTTTCAAAATTTTAAAGTGTTTGTTTGTCTTTGTGTATGAGTTAACTAAGTATGAGTTAACTTGTGTATGTAACTAAGTATGAAGCTACAATAATTTTTGTGTTTTGGAAAAGGGTGAAGCATGAAAAATCATCGTTGGCATTGAACTGCATCAAAAAATTTATCGTAACTATCTAATACCAGTTAATATTTACTTTTTCCACCAAAGAACTATAAGTGTAGAGTTTTATCTTGCTTCTCAATAGAATAAGCATACATTCCTTTAATTTTGTTTAAAATCCATTTCTTTTTACTGGTTGGCGAAGGTACTTAAAAAGACTCAAAATTATATGGCCTATATATATATATTATATATATATATATATATATATATATATATATATTTGGCCTCAAAAAATGTTAAGTTATCGAAACCTGGCTCGGGTCCAAGTCCCCAACGGGGCAGTTCTTTACCGTATTTCTCTGTACTTCGTGTAGATCTAAAATATCATGTATCGCTGCCATATTCATAACCAGTCATACCTATTTTTTGTGGACCTGAAGAAGACTTTTAACAGAGTCAAACTGAGATACGTCGATTACTTATTGCACTCAAGAAACATATCGTCAAATATAATGAAAATTATGGAAAACATATAAAAGCAAAAATATAAAAATCACTAACTGTTCCGATCGAAGTTGGTACTGCGATAAGACAGAGGTTTTTTAAAGTGACGTAAATGTTTTCATGCTAGTGTTACATCAAACCGCTGTTTAATATTAATCAATATTCCGATAAGTAATTAGGATGTCATTTTATCTCGATTTGTTCATCTCAAATGATAATATTATTTTAAGTTATTAGGTTTTGCATTATTATGATAGTTTACCGACTATTTTCTACGAATTTTGGGTCAGGTGAGAAAGTATTCGAGACACACCTTGAGAGTCATATACATTTGCTGGTAATTTTTGTATACTAATATTATAATCTCATAATTTAATGAGAAGTAAAAGCCATGGGGCCAGCGCTGGGCATCGAAGGTTTATAGTCACATATTCAGAAGTAATTCCTTCATTCAAAAGATCGCATACTTTTCTAGTCATGAAAATGTTTAAGAGATGACCATTGATAAGGTTTTGTTCTTTTTCTTTGGTAGTTTACCCATTAACTGTCTCTATTAAAAAATACACACAAATAATAATTTAATTTAACTGATTACTGAAAACAAAATTAAAGTTATGTTTTAGTTTTATTTAATTTTATATGTTATATATGTTATTATGTTATTATATATTTTATATGGTATACAGAGCGGCCCAAAAGTCTGGAAACAGCTAATTATCTCGTAAAATGCTAATCATAATTGTACAAAATTTGAGGTACACCTATTTTGGGATACGGAGATTCCATATTTGATATTTACAATGTTGCCAGTTTTGCTGTTTTTCTTATATTATTAGTAACTTTGGTTTTTCAAATACATCACCCTGTATATTTAGTCATTATTGGAATCTCCTATTCAATACGAGTTCAACCATATGTAACACTTATGATTTTATGTAATCTGGAAGGTCATAAATACATAAAACCGAAGTCTGGCAACGCCTAAATTGTTTCAATAAATTTTCTAATACTAACTATTTTCAAATACATTAAAAGGTAACAATTGATAGTTTAGAACATTTTTTAACATAGTAGTTACGTTATTAAGTGTTCAAAATGTGCTCAATTTGTGAGTTGACAGCACCCTAATTGATGGTAGAAGGCGTATATTACATTTCTCCATGATTGTCTAGAAATTATTCGAGATTCATTGATAATTCGTTGCCTTAGCTCTGCAAGACTTGCTGGTTAAGTTTTGTAAACTAAATTTTTCAAGTATCCCTAATAAAAATAATCTTTAATATTGAAATCGGGTGAACGTGGAGGCCATTCAATTCTACCTTGTATACCAATTTATCGTCCAGGAAATATCTCATCTAAATATCGCCGAACATTTACACCAACTATCTGACGTTAAATTTTTTTCGACAAAAAATGACCCAATTGAATAAGTAACTATTATATCTAACCATACATTTAATTTTTGTGGTCTTTGAGTATGGTTTTCACGCATTCAGTCTTCAGTGTGAATTTACGTCACACCAGTACCTTAAATTGTGTCGATTTACATTTCCACACAGTGTAAAAGTTGCTTCATCAGAAAAACATAATATTCTGTTAACGAAATTTTAATAATTTTCAATTTTATCCATCATTACCTCAGTAAACTCTAATCTACGACCAAAGTCATCTTCACTTAATTCTTGCAATAAGTTAATTTTGTATGATTTAAATTTATTTTTACGTAATAAACGTAAGACTGAAGAATGACCTACATCATGTAGTTGTGCAACCCTGCCTGGGGATGTATGTGGATCTTCAACAAAACTTTGCTTATATCTGAAGTTTTGTTGTCATTAATAACTCGTTTCGGTCAACCTGATCGGTATCTATCTTTTACTTCTCCAGATTCCTCAAATCGCCTTACAGTTTTTTGTACCGTCGCGTCGTCTTATGAATAGGAGAACGGTTTAGAGAACGGCATTTTAGAGAAGCAATTTAAATTGCAGAACTTTTTGAACCACAACTACTGTCAATTTTAGTTCATAATTTAAATGGTGAACAAATGTCAAAATCACAGCATTCTCCATTTAAATATTTAAATTTATTAAAATCTACATATTTTGCACTGTTTTATGTATTTAAGATCTTTCAGACTACATAAAATCAAGTGAACATATGGTTGAACTCGTATTGAATAGCTGAACTCGTGCGAAATTGACACTGAATGCGTGAAAACCATACTCAAATACCACAAAAATTAAATGTATGGTCAGTTATAGTAGGTACTTATTTAATTGTGCCATTTTTTATCGAAAGAAATTTAACGTCAGATAGTTGGTGTAAATGTTCGGCGTTATTTAGATCAGATATTTCCCGGACGATAAATTGGTAGACAAGGTAGAATTGAATGGCCTCCACGTTCACCCGATCTCAATCCTAAAGATTATTTTTATTAGAGATACTTCAAAAATTCAGTTTACAAAACTTAACCAGCAAGTCTTGCATAGCTAAGGCAATGAATTATCGATGAATCTCGAATAATTTCTAGACAATCATGGAGAAATGTGGTAGACGCATTCTACCATCGATTAGAGTGCTGTCAACTCACAAATGGAGCACATTTTGAACACTTAATAACGTAACTATTATGTTAAAAAATATTCTAAACTATCAATTGTTACGTTTTAATGTATTTGAAAATAGTTAGTATTAAAAAATGTATTGAAACAATTTAGGCGTTGCCAGACTTCTGTTTTATGTATTTAAGACCTTCCAGACTACATAAAATCATAAGTGTTACATATGGTTAAACTCGTATTTAATAGGAGATTCCAATAATGACTGAATATACAGGGTGATGCATTTGAAAAACCAAAGTTACTAGTATTATAAGAGAAACTGAAAATCTGGCAACATTGCAAATACCAAATATGGAATCTCCGTATCCCAAAATAGGCGTATCTCAAATTTTGTATAATTATGTCTAGTAATTTACGAGATAATTAGCCGTTTCCAGACTTTTGGACCACCCTATATACTTCTTAATGCATATCTACATACATACTTTACCAATTTTAAATGCATAATTATCCAAACCCTTGATATAAAATTTCTTCAAAAACAAATTATTCAGCGTCTACTAATACAGTGATTTACAATTAGCTTTGCAAATCTAAGCTTAGAAAAACATCATTTTAATGTGACCTAAATGTTTCGTCCGACAGTGTATGTGGAATGTTCTATACCGTATATTCTTATGAGTTTGATTAGGTTAGCGTTTTATGTTTGATTACACTTTTCCATTTACGGAACAAGAACAAATTAGGCAAGCATAATAATATAAGCTTAACAAAAACGATCCTATATTCGCATTCACCATGCATATAAGGTTAAGTAGGTATTCTAAATAAAATTCAAACCATTTTTTTAAATCGGAAAAAAGAGGTAGTCGCTGGGGAGCAGATCTGGACTATACGGTGGGTGCAGAAACATTTCAAAGCTCAATTCGTGCATTTCTGCCATCGTTTTCATCAACACAATACTTTTCTTCAACAAATGAGGTCTTTTCTTCGCTATAAATCAATGTAATAGTTGATTTTTTTCTCCGCATTTCAAAGAGTCAACGAAAATAATTATCTGCGGGTTTCAAAGTACAGAGGCCATACACTCAGATGACTGCCTGTTTGATTCCGAAGTGAAGTGAGTCCAAAAACTCTTAATTTAACTAGTTGTCCCAAATATACATATTCTTTTACTTGTTCTATAGTTGTTTGTGCAATTGTAATTATTTTTTTTATTTACAAATTCGCATCAACCCGAAAGTTATTAGCGAGAATCAGATTTACAATATTAAATATTTTATATATTAACAAAATTAATAGCTTTTAAGTAGTTTAACATATTTGTGAATGAACAATTTGCACCAAGTGCTTTTTCTAAGTTTATTGAGATACCATACGTAATTCTTGCTGTGGAGAAAACTGGACATTCTACAACAACATGTTTCACCGAGAGTTTAACGTTGCACTGCTCACATTTTGGTTCGGATTCTTTAGTAATTAAGAACTTGTGCGTGGTACTGGTATGACCTAATCTAAGACGAGTTATTGTCACTTGATCCCTTCTTTTAGTGGGGAAATATCTCCATGGTTTAATGTTCGGTTTAATATTCCGAAGATTGGACACTGAAAATTCCCACCGGTTTTGCCACTCACTTAGGATCCTCGATTTGATAACACTTGAAACATCACTAGCTATCACGTATTTCACAATAAAAGAGTCAGCTAAGTTGACGGCTTCACGCGCACACTTATCTGCTTCTTGATTACCTCTAATACCATTATGTGATGGGATCCAAATAAAGATTACCTCCTTATTACAATTTTCGATCTCTATCAGATTTTGTTTTATTTTTTCAAGACTATGATTCTCTGGGTATATTCTTCCTATAGATTGTAGTGAGTTTAGTGAATCAGTCAAAATTATATATTTCTGATTTGGTGAGGATATAATATATGTGAGTGCCTCGTATATGGCATATAATTCTGCATTAAGAGTACTATAGTATATGGTCAACTTATATTTTTGACACATATTAGAGGATATAACAGCTGCTCCCACGCCATCTGTTTAATTTTGAAGCATCTGTATAAATTTGAGAGAAATTTGTATATTTTGATAATAAGTTTTGCAGATTTTGATGTATTTGATGTCCAATGATGTTAGGGTAGTTATTATTTTAGGTACTCCCAAAGTCCATGGTGCAGCAGGTTCAAAACTAACGGGAAAGCAAGGAGGTAAGGTGGTGTTCAGAGATGAGAGATCCATTTTGATTCGGTGGTAGAAAGATTTATGTAGACGTGGTTTATTGGAGAAGAATGTTGATAATCGGTTAAGGTGATCATATTTGAGGGTGTGGTTGTTAGGATTTGCATTTGATTTAATTGCATAGGTTAACTTTAAGCACATTCTTCTGTGATATAGTGATGGTTCAGCTGCTTCACAATACAGGCTTTCTATTTGTGTGGTTCCGTAAGCTCCCAAGACAATGCGGAGCGCAGTATTGTGTATTGAATCTAAAATTTTTAGGGAAGACTCAGTAGCCGATGAATATGCTATCGCGCCATAGTCTAATTTAGATCTGATTAGAGTTCTGTAGAGAGAGGACATAGTTTGTCTATCTGCCCCCCCAGTCTTTTTTAGATAGTGATTTAAGGATATTAAGTCTTGCTTGTCATTCTTTTGCCAATTTTTTAATATGTTCTTTCCAGTTTAGATGTTGGTCGAATGTCATTCCTAAAAATTTTACATTATTTTTTCGAACTAGAGGCGTGTTATATAGTGAGAGTGGAGAGTGATTAGGGTAGCTTTTCTTTGTGAATAATATAAATTGTGTTTTTTCTGTAGAAAATTGAAATCCACAATTTTGCGACCATTCCTCTAGTTGATGTAAAAACGTTTGTAGCATACTCGTGATGTTTTCCATATTTTGGCTTCTCGCATAGATAACAAGGTCGTCTGCGTATAAGAGACCTTTCAGTGGTGAGTTCAGATTGGCTAGGACATCATTCATTGCTACTAAAAAAAGTGTAGGGCTTAAAACTGATCCTTGAGGAATACCATTCTCTAGTTTTGTTTTTGGCGATTGCATACCTTTAGTTTTAAGGTGGAATGATCGATTGGTTAAGAAATTATTAATGAAAGCTAGGCAGTGTCCTTTGATATTAAATTATGTAGTGTTTTAACTATTAGGTGTTTCCAAAAGTGGTATCATATGCTCCCTTGATGTCAAAAAATATTGCGACGCATTTTTGATTGGCAGCAAAAGCTTCAAGTACGTCATTTTCTAATGCTAAAATATTGTCCATTGTTGACCGATTTCTACGAAAACCACTTTGATTTGGAATTATTAGGTTTCGATTCTCAAGAGTCCCTAAAAGCCTTTAATTGTAATTTTTAATTCTTTTGGTTGGTCATAATTTTCGTCTTATTATAATTCATTTGTAGACTTAGACACTTTGTGTCGTTTCAACTTTCAACTGACAAGTACCACATGCTAATATTCGAGCAGGGAGACACGTAGTCCCTAAAGTAATTTTAAAAATATATCCATTGTCATCGACCTGGAGTCAAAACATTATTAAATGTAAAATTTGGAATACTGTAAATCCATACATGGAGGTCTTATGGACAACTTTACTGTTAGCAACAAATACACAAGGCACTGAGGATGATCTTTTCAGATTGAAAACGTTCTGTCAGAATTTAAATGTTGACGACACTTTTATAAAGTTTTAAATATTTGTTTGTTTTTATACCACAATACACATGTGTGAAGTGTTTTAACTTCTGTGTTTTTTTTTTTATTAAACTAGTTCAATACCAGTTAGTAGGCCATTTCTGTTTTATTCATAGAATGTACTTTGTACACAGCCGATTGTGTCACATTTTGAGCACATTTTAGCAACCCTTTTGCGAAATAGAAATAAAAACATATTAAATGTAAAGAAATAAAAATAAACAATATTTTGCTAAAATGTTGTGTAGCAAATGTACTTAATACAAATTAAAAATAATTGCCTCAGTTTCAACATTTCATTTAAACGTGACCCTCAGACAATTTTTACACACTAGATAGTATAGGTTTTCCCATAAAATACTAAATTAAGTAATTAGAAATAGACGGGGAATATTTAAATGACATTATCAAGTCATTTAATTATCGTCTAATGCCACACTAATGTCATAATGATAACAATCATGTTCTAAATTTATTTGGTAGCTACATATTTTATTATAAACGGTGGGTGACCAAAAATAAAAACATTATGGAGTGCGATCTTCGTCATTAGCCTACATTATAAACTACAGAAGGCATCAATGATTAAAATTTCGAGCATGTATGCCTAGTCAGGCGCACTTAAAAATGTTTACCGTAAGAATGAGAAATAAACATCCACGCCGCATAGTAAACGACTATTATACATGAAAGAGAATAGTAATGACTCTATGGGTAATATTCTGCGTATCCTAATATTCACTTTGGTATGCGAGACTTCTTATTTTATGCAAAGCAACAATAAAAAGTTGTCAACAGAAACATTAACAGGTGTAGTGTGCGTATACATTTGTGTTTAAATTATAAAGTTAATTAGTTTGACGGTTCGGTTTCCACGGAATGACATTTTCAAATTATTATTTGTTATTTATAAAACCTATATTATTTTATATCACATTTGTACTAGAGATCTCTCCGTAATTCCCTAATTACATTTTTCTGTAAGTTTTTATCTTGGGCCATACCGATATTAAAACACGAGAGAGCGAAAAGAGGAGAATACGTTCTAATACACAAAAAAACATAAACATAAAATCACTGACTTTGAAGCAATAGACGAAAATATAATACGAGTAAACATAACGATGAAAGAAACACCCATTACGATACTTGGGATTTATGCAATCAGTGATGATGAACCTTACACAAACAAAGATGAGTTCTTTGCTAAAGTTAACGACGAAATTACGAAAATTGACAAATAGAAGAGAATTGGTAGTTATGGGAGAGCTGAGCAGTAGAGTAGGTCGTAAAGTAGATAATAAGGTGGTAGGTCCCTACGGAGAAATAAACCAGAATGATAATGGTGCGAGGCTAATTGAAATATGTGAAAACCATCAATTAAAAATAACCAATGAAATTTTTAAACATAGAGATGTGCATAGAGATGTACCCAAACTAAAATCAATTATAGACTGTCTCTCTTCAATCCTGACCCCCCAGGGGGAGTGTAGTGGTCGACGTGATATCGTGTATTGTCCGTCTCCAAAAATCTCTGTCATTTCTTTTAATTCATGCATAGGTCTTTGGCATATTCCTGTAATTTGATCTATCCATCTTGTTGGGGATCTTCCTCGTGATCTTCGGCCTTCTACCTTTCCTTATATTATGAGTCTTTCCATGTTTTCTGTGTTTGCTCTCATAACATGCCCAAAATATTTTAATTGTTGGAGATGGACTTTATTAGAGAGTCGTTGGCTAATTTTTAGCTCTCTTAAAATTGAATTATTTGTTCTACGGTCGGTCCAAGGAATTCGTAACATTCGTCTCCAACAGAACATTTCAGTGGCGTCTATCTTTCTTCTCTCCAATTGTCTCAGAGTCCAAGATTCACGTCCGTAGGTCAGTATTGGGAATATTAAGCAGTTGATCAACCTCATCTTTATCGCTCTTAAAATTTGACAGTCCTTCCATATTTTGGTCATTTTTGCTGTGGCAACTTTTGCTAGATCAAACGCCTTTGTGGTACGCCTACTTCTTTTAGTATTCGCCATAAGTGTCTCCACTTGACCCTGTCGAACGCTTTACGGTAATCTATAAAACAGATGTATAGTGGGATGTTGAATTCTCTAGATTTCTCGATTATCTGTCTTATATTCAGCAGGTGTTCTCGAGTGTCTCTACCTTTGGTAAATCCAGTTTGCTCTTGTGGAATTTCTCTTTGAAAGAATGTTTTCAGTCTCTCATTGATTATATGTAGCATTATCTTGCTGGCATGGGATATAAGAGAGATAGTTCTATAATTGTCGCATTTATGGAAGCTGCTTTTTTTATGTATGGTCGTTATTGTAGATTTTGTCCAGTCTTCAGGCCATTGTTTGGAATGCCATATTTGGTTACAGAGTAGATGAAGTAACTTTACGCCGGTTTCTTCTGTGGCTTTAAGCATTTCTGCTGTTATCATATCTGGACCTGGTGCTTTGTTATATTTAAGCTTGTTGATAGCCTGTCTTACTTCATTTTCGAGTATATCAGGTTCTTCTTCCACCTCGTCAGAGATATGGCTAACAAGCTCTTGGCGTTGATCATCTTTATATAGGTCCCTGCAATACGATCTCCATGTCTCTGCTATGTCTTTCTCAGGGTTCCAGTGTTATCTTCAATGGCCCAAGTTCTGGCTCTGAAGTCTCTTGTCAGGTAGCGTATTTTTCTAAATAGATCTCTCGGCTGATTATTCTGACCATGTCTCTCAATTTCTTTGCATATACTTTGATAGTACTGTTTTTTGTCGGCCTTACATTTTCGTTTTATTTCTTTATTGAGGTTTCTTAAACTAGCTTTTTCCCTTTCACTATGTACACCACTTTTACAAAGATTTCTTCTATTCTCAATTATTTTAAGAGTTTCATCTGTTATCCAGTGTTTCCGTTTCACCGGATTATTTTTCTTTGAGCGATCCACTGGTGTTGTTACGAAATGTTTAACAGTCTCCCATATTTCTTGTGATGTTCCGTTACGAATAGAGGGCATACTTTTCTGTACTTCCTGTAGAAGGTCGTCTTTCTTTCTTAGTTCTATTCTCTTTATCTCTCTTTGTTTGTAGGGTGCTTTAAGTTTAAGCATTACTTTAACTACGAGGAGAGTATGATCGGATCCGCATATCGCCCGTGGATATGATCTGACTGTTTGAATGGACGATCTCCAGCGAATATTGGTGAGGCGTAATCTATTTGATTTCTAAATCTATCTCCAGGACTTTTCCAAGTATAAAGTCGACGTACATGGTGTTTAAATCGAGTACTCATGATAGAGTAGTTGTTTGTGATAGCAAATTCGATTAAACGGTCTCCTCTTTCGTTTCTCTGCCCTATGCCAAACTTTCCCAGTACATTCTTTAAGTCGTCATTTTGTGTAGTGTTGCCAACTTTTGCATTAAAGTCGCCACATATTATAGTAAGTTCTTTATTTGGTATGTTAGCGATTGTGGTCTCCAGTTTTTCGTAGAACTCCTCGATCTTTATGTCATCTGATGTGCTGGTTGGCGCGTAAACTTGTATGATATTAAGTTTTTGTGGTTTGCCATCCAGTTTAATGAGTACTATCCTATCGTTCACAGCTTTAAATTTGACAACTGACTTTTGTAATCATGGTGAGACCAGAATGGCAACACCTGTTTTATAGATTTTAATTTAATTATAGACTATGTCATCATAAAACAAAATACTAATATGCAAGTACAGGACACAAGAGCATACAGAGGAATAACATGTGGTTCAGATCATTATGTCGTAAAATCAAGTAACCTGTCCATTTAGATATAAAATAACACATAATTAAACAAATTGTCAACCCTAACAAGGAGAAACTTTGGAAAAAGGAAGTTATACTTTGGTTAGTTTGACCCTCGAGAGTACAAGAATACTATATCGGATGGCAAACTAATGAATATAACTGAAACATCAACAGTAGAGGAGGTATATAAAAACATAGTCGTTAGCGTTAAAAAAGCTGTAGAAAAAGCACTCGGCTCTAACACTCAAAGACAAAGTGAAAAACTATGGTGGAACAAAGAAATAGAAGCACTCGTAGAAGAGAAAAAGCAAGCGTATATCAGATGGCTGAGCAGTAAACAACAAAAAGATAGAGATGAATACCTGGAACTAAAAAGAATAACAAGAAGAACAACAGTAAAAGCAAAAAGAGAAATGTGGGATAAGAATTGCCAGGAAATTAATACCTTCCTGGGAGGCAGAAAATGTACAGAAACATGGAAGTTCTTCAGTAAAATAAGAACTAACGAAAGGAAGAGCACAAACATTCAATTAATATCTACACAAAAATGGGAAAAGTACTATGGGAAACTACTGACAAAAAATAGGGACGAATACTTAACTCAATCACCAACAGAGGTTAATATTGAAGAAGATATAACAATACAAGTGACAGAAATTAGAAAAGCTATAAAAGAACTCAAAAACGGTAGGTCTCCAGGACCAGGAGATATCTCAGGCGAACTAATAATATGTGGATCACACACATTGTTTGAAACCGTCACTTGGTGCATAAATCAATTTATAAATGGTTCTCCCGTACCCGACGAGTGGAAAATTGCTTATATTTCGTCAATCCATAAGAAAGGAGATAAGCTTAAATGTGAAAACTATAGAGGGATATCAGTCACTAGTACATTCAGCGTTTGTATGGACGAATAATTAGAGACAGTATTGAGAAGGAATACAAAGACCAAGAGGAAGAAGAACAATTCGGTTTTCGAACAGGAAAAGCTGTACTGATAATATCTTCTGCCTCAAACAACTAATAGAAAAAAAATTAAGCACCAATCAAGAAACCCACCTCATGTTTATTGACTTGCAGAAGGCGTACGATACAGTTCCTGTAAAGAAACTCTGGAACGTGTTACGATAGACAAATATTAGTGTCACCTTCATAGAAGCCTTAAGCAATTTGTATGAAGGGTCAACATCACAAATAAAAACTGGAAACAGACTATCGCAAAGCTTCCTGGTTAATAAAGATCTACGTCAGGGGTGTTGTATATCACCAACATTGTTTAAAATATATGTTGCAAAAGCATTGAAAGAGTGGAAACGAAAATGCAGAGGCATGGGCTTGTATACATTGCAGTTTGCTGATGAACGGGTTGTCATATCAAACGATAAAGATGATTTGGAGTACATGGCAAGGAAATTACAAGAATAATATAGAAAGTGAGGACTAGAAATTAATACAGAAAAAACAAAATACCTGCCAATAGGTACCTAACTATCGAACATCACATTAGAAAATAACGAAATCATCATGCCCTGCAACCATTACACATACCTAGGAACCGTTTTTGACACAACGGGGAAAGATGACGAAGAAATAAAGAGCGTACTAAAGGAGCGGTTGTCTAAACAGCGTACTATGGAGTCATGAAATAGGAAAAAGAGAAAAACACAATATCTACGAATCTCTTATTAAAAGCAGTCTATTTTACGGAGCAGAAACTTGGCGATTAACCGAAAACAACAGAAGAAAGCGAATGGGGGTTGACGGGTCTCTAACAACAGACATAGAAAGAAAACAGCTGTATGGTACGGACACGTCCAGAGGATGGATAATTCAAGACTCCTAAAAATAATTATGCAATGGGTACCACCAAACCGCAGAAAGAGAGGAAGACCAAGAAATCTTGGAGAGAGGGAGTAACGAAGGCGATGAGCGCAAGAGATCTTAGAGACGGTCAATGGGATGATAGAGTGTCATGAAAATTAGGCATCGGACAACGTCGCAAGACGTTTTAAAACCGATTGATATATACATACCAATATTAATCCTCTTTATAGAAGTTTCTTACATAAGCCACTCCCACCACATCCTCCTTGGTCTTCCTCTATTACTCCTTCCAATGAACTTGCAACTATTTTCTTAATATATTAATTCTATGCTTTTTAGTCACTGCACTCATACATTCTAAACATTTTGAACAATGAAAAATTTCCTAATAAAATATACATTATCGTTGGATATCCAATACCAATTTGTAAAAATATTCATTTATACCATATTGCTATACGCAACATGGACTGTCGGAATCACAAGTATGAGACGTGTAGAAGCCTTTGAGATATGGGTTTTTCGAAGAATGCTGAAGATCTCTTGGATAGAGGACGTGACCAACAACAACGTGCTGAGAAGAATGGGGACTGAGAGAGAGCTCCTAAATATTGTAAAAACCAGAAAAACGAGTTATCTAGGACATATTTACAGAGGAATAACTTCCTACGACTAATAATGGAAGGCAAAGTGGAAGAAACGACTAATAATGTGGAGTGCAATGATGGAGTTAGGCGTACCAAAGAAGCTGGCCATGATTGCGCAAATGTGTGTCAACAATTCCTATGCACAAATTAGAATAGGAGGCAAAACTTCAAAGGCTTTAGGCAAAAGCACCGGGCTCAGACAGGGAGACCCGCTGTCCCCATTACTATTTAACCTAGCATTGGAATACGCAATGCGAAAAATCTATACCAGAGTCAAACCAGACATAACTGCCAGAGGAGCAAAGATTATTCTCGCATTTGCAGATGATGTAGATGCAGTAGCACAGACAACACTGGAAGTTAAGGATATAGTATCGAACTTTGAAGAAGCAACACTAAGCGTAGGCCTGAAAATAAACGAAGAAGAAACTAAATACATGGTCGTATCAAAAAAGGAACGAAAGCGAATAAGACAGAACATTACCATAAACGATCATAATTTTGAGGTGGTCAAAGAATTCAAATACCTAGGAACAACAATTACCAGTGAAAACACAGGAGAACGGGAGGTTGAAATACGAATACTGGCGGGGAATAAATGATTCTTTGCCATTCAACATCTAATGAGGTCAAAGCTTCTCTCAAGGCGTGCCAAAATCCAAATGTACAAAACCATAATACGACCAGCAGTGACATATGGAAGTGAAACATGGACATTGAGAAAGAAAGAAATCAATAAGCTATTTGTATGGGAACGCAAAATCCTGCGAATTCTATATGGTCCTTGCAGGGACAGCGTGACAAATGAATGGAGGAGCAGATACAACAATGAAATAGAGACTCTCTTCGGGAAAGGAAACATCGTAAGATACATAAAAGCCAATAGATTAAGATGGGCAGGCCACGTGGTACGGAGTGATGACGACAGACTGATTAGCAATGTGTTTTGGGAAGGACCAGATGGTAGAAGATCGACAGGAAGGCCTAGAAAAAGGTGGAAAGACGCAGTCAGGGAAGACCTGGAGAAGATGGAAGTAAGGCCATGGGAAATAATAGCACAGGATCGAAATCAATGGAAGGCAATAGTAAACGCGGCAAAAACTCACGAAGAGTTGTAAAAGCCAATGATGATGATGAAAGTGGAAGAAAGAAGAGGTCCAGGAAGAAGAAAATGGTCCTGGCTGAAAAATGTAAGAGACTGGACAGGTATGGATACACATTCGATACTAATAATAGCTCAAGATAGAGAACAATTTGCTGTAGTTATAGCCAACCTTCAGTAATCGACAGAGCACCTTAAGAAGAAGAACATTTTTCTTAGATCCGTAGAGATGTTGACAGGCCCGTTCCGCCACTGCCTTGGTACTAGTGTCTAGATAGTATGGACCACCCACTTGGTTTTTGCCAACGTATACTTCCATGTTACTGGTATAAAATAACTTCGCATCAGACAGTGCAAATATTTTTATACCGTAACTATTGGGTTCGCTTGGTATGTACTGGCGGAACGAGCACCGTCCTTAAAAAGCCTCCAACTTTTCGTCCCTAAAAAAAATCAAACAAAGGCACAAGTCCAATTTGGAAGTGGAGGGTAAGTATAAGATATATCCAAATTCCCATTCAAATCAGTAACGACACAGTATTCAATGACATTATTTTAATTATAACTAATTTAGGCGGTGACATTTAGTGGTTCAACTGTGATAAAATCTTAAATTATGTTTAATGTTAATTGACATTCATTCACTGCATTAAAAGTTGATTTGAATCAATTATCCGCTTTAATTTACAATTATACGATTTCTTTTTCTAATAGGGGTAGTTTTCACTCCTATAAAATAAAAAACCTATCAACGGCACAAGTCCAGAAGTGAAGTGGAGGATAAGTAGAACTTAAATTCAAATTTTCCTGCAAATCGATATTGACACGGAAAATTACAAGGTATCACCGTATTTTACGTTTATTTACTGGGCTATTAAAGATTTGATAGTTTTATTATTCATAAAAGATACTTGTAGCATATACGTTTTAATTTCATTGTGGTTTTTATTTAAGTGACATCTAATGCATCATTCTAATATAATTTTACGACTTTTAATCCGTAATATCTATCTGTCTTATATTTTTAATATTCTTTACTGTAATATTGACAATAAAACAGCTGCTCCTAACTTTACCAAATAGTACCAATCGTAGTTTGTTCAAAGTTTTACTCCTACATGTACACATGTTAAATATTATCTTATTGTCGCAGTCTTTATATTTTAATATGTTTGTATAGTCGATAGATACGACTGGGAATTTGTTTAACGACCTTGTTTTTCATTAATATTTCTTCAATAAATATTTATAGTAGACACTAGCCTCGTGCTTTAATTTATTTATTTCATATTTCGGCATTTTTTAAAAAAACGGCGTAATTTTAAGATAAATTTCCACGTGAAAAGGAAAATTTAACAGAACACTACTTTATATGCCCATAATCCAGATTTTTTCACAAAAATAAAATCATTCGAGTCGTCAGATACGAACAAGCTAAGTTTTGCCGATAATGTCAATTTTAGGTCGCTAAAAAAGATGCAAAAATGTTTACCACTTTTATCCCTGGACTTTTCCCTCCCACGAAGAGAGGGAAAAAACGGACAAAAATTGATTTACCAAGAATCTGTACGCCATAGCAAAAAATGTTTCAAATAAAAAATGTAGCTAAGATAATTTTGAACAAAAATACTGAATACGACCAATAGTCTTCTTCTTAGAGTGTCGTCTCCCTACGGAGGTTGGCAATCATAATGACTATTTCTATTTTTGAACTTGCTGCTGTAAACAAATCAATCGATTTGCATTGATACCAATCACGTAGATTCTTCAACCATGAGTTCTGCCTTCGGCCAACAGATCTTCTTAATTGAATCTTTCCCTGTATTACGAGTCTCAAAATTTCTGATTAGTGATTAGTTCTGTTTCTTTACCAACCTTCTCCAGTACTTCTTTATTTGTAATTCTATCAGTCCATAATATTTTTAATACTCGCCTTTATAACCAGAGTTCGAAAGCCTACATTCTTTTTCAATTGCATTTTTTTATGTCCAAGTCTCAGCTCCATATAATAATATTAAAAATATATAACAGCGAATGGTACTTAGTCTGATCTCCAAATTTAGATTTTTGCACGTTAGGAGAGGCTTCATTCGTATAAATGCTGATCTGGCAATCTCTATTCGCCTGTTTATTTCTGCAGTATGATCATTGGTTTCATTGATCAAAGTTCCCAAGTACTGATATTTTTCTACTTGTTCTATCACGTTACCATTTATTGTCAATATATAGTTCAGCTCAACAGGCCTCAAAGGCCCAAGGCTTCAACAGTTTTCTTCCAGTGCTTTCTATCTTGTGCTAAGTTTTTCCAATCTTGTACCCGCAGCGACTTCAGATCTTCTTTTGCCGACTCCAGCCATTTTCTTCGGGGGCGGATTCTTTTTCTTTTCGTACCAGCCTCCGTGTTTATTAATTCATTAGGAACTCTTCCTTCCTTCATTCTTGCTATATGTCCGAGCCATCTTAATCTTTGAAGTTTAGCGAGTCTTGTTATTTTTGGTTGACCATATATTTGCATTATTTCTTCATTCGTCAGGCTCCCAGCACTCTTCCTACCTTTGGCCATTCTTTTTATGATTTCTTGGTTCTCTCCGTTACTATTTGTTAGTGTCCCTCCCAAGTAATCGAATTGGCTAACAACTTCAAAGTTATCTTCTTTACTTGAGCTTTGTATCTTAAAGGACTGTCCTAGATGATTTTCGTTTCCCCTCATCACCATATATTTTGTTTTTTCTTCGTTTATTTCTAAACCATATTCCCTGGCTATTCTCTCTATTCTAATAAAGATTTCCCTTAATTCTGCAGGTCTCCTTGTTATTAAGGTAACATCATCTGCATATGCTACGCATTGATGCCTGTGATGATATATTGTGCCTCTAGTTTAGATGTTACATTCTCGTAAAATCTTCTCTAAGATCAAATTAAAAAAATCTGTTGATATCGGGTCATCTCGTCGCAGACCTCTATTGGTGATAAAACTATCTGAAACCCGTCCTTCTAACATGACTTTACTTTTAGTCTCATTGAGTATGCATTTAGTCAGTCTTACTATTTTTGGTGGAAATTCAAAATATTCTAGTGCTTCATAAACTTTATTTCTTTTTATAGTATCATATGCCTGTCTAAAATCAATAAACAGCATGTGTAATGTTAGGTTGAATTCATATGAGCTAGTTAAAATTTGTTTCATAACGTCTCCTTTTTTATGCACTGGACATAAGATTACTTCTTTCCACTGATTGGGTATTTTTTCTTTGATCCACACTTCCGAATATTAACTCAGCGATTTCTTCTTGCACCATTTCGCCACCTTCTTTTAGAAACTCAGCAGTGATACCATTTTCACCAGGTGCTTTGTTGTTTTTTAAGTTTTTTATGATTTCTATAATTTCTTCCTTGGTAGGTACTTCTTCATTTACATCAGGGTCCCTTACTTCTTCATGTTGCAGTTGCGTTTGTTCTCTTTCATCTTGGTCGTCCGTACATAATATGTTCTCGAAATAATTGGCCCACCTTCTTAATTTTTCATCTGTTCCACCTAACAGATTCCCCTCTTCATCTTTATAATATCTTGATGTGGTTTTGTACTGGGTTCGGTCTCGTTTTATTTCTTGGTAGAAATTCCTGACTTGTTTATGTAAAAAATCTTCTTCAATACGAACTAGTTTCTGCTCTAAACTTGACCGCTTCTTCCTTCTACAGATCTTTGCTTCCCGTCTTTTTGCGGCATAAGCTTTTTTACTCTCTTCATTATTTCTTATTATGCTATTTATTCTAGCTTTATTTCGGTCACTAATGGCTTTCTTACAATCTTCATCATACCAATCCGTTTGTTTACATTGTCTGTTTCTTGATAATACTGAGTCGGCTGCTTCTTGAATTTTTTCTTCTAGTTGTACCCATCTGCTTTCTATATCATCTATTGTCTATATCATCTATTGTATATCTGTTGTCTGGCTTTTCAGTTTCTCTTCAATTTTCTGCCCGAATTTTTTCTTTACTTCTCCCTCCTGAAGTAGTGCACCGTTATATCTTTTTATTTTTTTACAACTAGTGTTATTAATTGTGGGTATTATTTGCTCCATTTTAACTTTGACCAAAAAGTGGTCCAAATTTGCATCAGCACCTCTGTAACTTTCGCTATCTTTTATGGCTTTCATATGTTTGGCTTCTATTAGTAAATGATCTATTTGGTTTACTGTTAGTCCATCTGGTGATACCCAGGTACCTTTATGAATTTCTTTGTGATCAAAATAAGTGCTCATAATTCGCATATTGTGTTCGAAAGCAAATTCTATTACTCTTTTTCCAATCAGGTTACTGTCTCTATGATTACTCTTTCCCCCTGTTATTTGTTTGTATACATCCTCCTGGCCAATCTTGGCATTCAAATCTCCTACAATTATTTTTATGTCATATGATGGTATTTTGTAAAACATATGTTCTAATTGTTCATAAAAGCTATCTTTAACGTCTTCATCAGTATTTTCTGTTGGTGCATGCACATTTATAAGGGTTACTTTTCTATATTTTCCTCTTATTCTTATTTTACATAATCTGCTTGTGACTGCCTCAAAATCTATCGCCAGATTGGCAAATGTTTTCTTTATAAAAAATCCCACCCCAAATACACGTTCATTGTCTCCACTGTTGAAAAACACATAGTTTCCCACATCCATGGTGAAATTTCCTGTTTGTTTAGTTTCTTGTATAGCTGCAATATCTATCTCATATTTCTCTAACGTATCTGATTGATTGTCAATAGATGATGTATATTTTGTGATCTTTTTGTAATTAGCAATATCTGACCAATACTCAGAGTATATACGGTTGCTTTCCATCTAATACACATATTTTATTAATTTTTTTTCCTTTGTTACGAGCTTTGCCGATACTTTCTATATATAGTATAACAGTTTCCAAAAGGACTTAAACTTATTTTAGACCATTTAATTTTCTTTAAAATTGTGTTTTAAAGAAATCAGAACTCATTTCCTTCTAAAACCAGGTCAATGAATTCCTATCAGCAATTATCGAGTGACATCAGCCTAGAATAGATATTTTTCTCATTAAAAATACATTTTTTTAACAATCATATTGTAAAGAGGTATTATCAAATCAAAATATTCTATCAACTAGATAAGTAGAGTGATTCTCTTATCAGTTTTTGTTTCAGAATGTATGTATATAAAACAAAAATATTATCAAAGAAGGTAAAAATAAAATTGTATTTTATATGTAAGGATTTGTTAAATATTAGCTGAGTACTTTCCGCTACAATGCCATCATCAGTGATAATTGGACAATTTAAAAGTACCACTACGTAGAAAATTTTCTTAAAAAATTTGTATTGTGTTTGAGGAAATACGTCAACAAAAACATTTAAAAAAACATTAAAAACAACACAGATAGATTAAAATATTTTATGTATGGTCCGGTGATCCACTTTAAGTATTATTAGTACTGAAGTACTAAGACTAGTCTCTTAGTACTTTGTAATGCTGTTTAATACTTCATCCAAACATTACAGAGTTGCCTAACCTGTTGTTTCAACCCTTGAAGTAATCCTAAAATAAGCTTTCACTCACTTTCATAATTTTTTATTTTAATTTATTGGTTTCTTATTAAGAGCCATTTTGTCAGCGGCAATATATCGACTATTCCACGAAACGAAAATCTTGAGGAGTTTATTTGAAATCTCTAGATCCAAACATACCATCATTATGGGAGATTGCAAGTCAAAATTAGGTAAAAAAGAAGAAAATACTGAATCTAAAATAGGGATGCATGGTTATGGCACACGAAATTAAAGAGGAGAAAAATTATATACAGTGGAACCTCGATTATCCGTCTCTCTATTAACCGCCACCTCTGTTAACCGACAGGGTCCATACATAAGTTATATTGACAGCATAAGTAAAAATTTAGTCATCAATTCATTTTGTTTGCAAAAAAATTTCAACCAAAGAAGATTCTCATTTTTACAATGCATCTGCCAATCCTAAAGCCGGTATGCTGCGGAGTGACGATAAAAATATCACGTATCTACTCTTTTCTGCCTGCGAATACATAATTTATACAACCAATGGATCATTCGGTCATTAACACATTCAAAAGAAGATACAGGAAAAAATTTATTCAAACCTAGTTATGGAAGAGTAATATTCGTTGCCAGAATGCTGGAAAGCAAACAATTTACAACACGCAGTCGACATTACTGTGGATGCTTGGACTGATGGTTCGGAAGTAACGCTGAAAAGAGTGTGGAATAAATTATGGCCTGAATCAGCTTAAGATGAAAATACTCCCCTTAAATGAAGTTATGGCTGAATCAACGGTTTTGTTTTCGTTGCCTAAAGATGACATAAACGAATGGTTAGTTTGTGATGACGACGCAAACGGCTATCGATTGCTGACAGACGATGAAATCGTTGAAATGGCAACAGAGGCGGAGGAAACTGATTCAGAAGCCAACTTTGATAGTGGAAATGTTGACGATGCTAGTACAACTCACAAAGATTTGCGTAAAGAAGCTAGAGGAGCTGTATCGCACATACAACAATTCATCAAGTGGTATTCTCGGCAAGAAGAAGCAAATAAGGTAGATTTAATGATTTTACGTCGATTAAGAAATTCAGCCGTTGCAAAATGTGAAGTAACAATAAAACAAATAAAGATTTCGGAATAATTTAAATCAAATTGATTCGACTGTACTAACATAAAGCCCTCTTATATTGTCAAATGAAACATACAAATAAAATTTGAGAGTTATACTATGAATTTTTTTTTAATGTTCTGTTATCCGTCTTTTCGATTATCCGTCATACCCTTGGTCCGGTGCCCTGACGGATAATCGAGGTTCCACTACTTAACTTCTTAGAATAACAAAATTTATATGCCATGAACACACTTTAAGAAACCAGCAACTGGAAAATGGACGTGGATATCTGCCGATAAAAAGACAAAAAACGAGATCGATTACTTCTTATGTGGAAACAAAGACATTTTTGAAGATATAACTGCTCTCAATCGATTCACAACTGGCAGCGATCATCGCCTGTTAGGACCAAGGATTCTTATTAAACAGACGAAAAACCAGTAGAAACAGGCCAAATAATTATTTTAATCAGATAAATCAAACTAAAATACGACAGAAGGGAGATGAGTACAGAGAAGTCTTAAGAAAATAATTTGTAGAACATTAGCAACAAGAATATTCCGACATGAACACAATTAATAAAGAAAGCTCTTGAAAGCAGGACTGACTGTTGCAAAGAAAACGAAAAATAAAGAAGACCGAATAAGTGAAGGAACAAAACGGTTGATGGAAAAGAGACGCACATTTCTAAGCGCAGGAAAGCCAAATGCCAATGGTTTCAAAGAATTGAATAAACAAATAAAGAAGGGATTAAAGGATGATTTAAGGATCTATAATGAAAACCAGGTAGAAAAAATAATAGAAGAGAACCGAGACCTGAAATGATTAAGATGAAACTTAGAAAAGCCTATAGTAATCTCATTGAAGGATAAAGATGGAAAAGAAATAAGAGAAAAGAACGAAATCCTAAAAGTTACTCAAACATTTTACCGTAATTTATATTCCTCAAACAAGAACTCATATACTTAACACTGCAAAGGAAGATCTTAAGAGAAAAATATGGAATGTCAACTTAGAAATACTTCCTAACATAGAATCCTTCGAAATAAAACAATATATGGCACAACTAAAGAACAATAAGGCTCCGGCCCCAGATGGAATACTTGTAGAAATGTTGAAGGAAGGGAGTGAAATTATTCTCGAAGAATTGAAAATTTTTTTCATTGAATGTCTTTACAGAGGAAAGTCCCAGATGATTGGAATGAAAGTTTGACAATACTTCTCTTCAAAAAGGGAGACAGGCTAATCTCCGTGCTGTCCCAAATGTACAAACTGTTTATGAGAGTAATAACGAACAGGTTAACGTCAAAGCTCCATAGCTATCAACCGGTAGAGCAGGCAGGAGTCCGAAAAGGTTACAGTACAGCGGATCATCTTCTTACAGTCAGAACTCTAATTGAGAAAGCCAATGAATATCAGTCGAATTTATACATTGGCTTTGTTGATTATGAAAAGGCATTCGACTCCATAGAACTTTGGGCAATAGAGAGAGCTATGAACAACTGCAGGATAGACTCCCGATACAGAATCCTCATACATAATATTTACAAGAAAGCTACAATGAAAATACAAATAGATGCGAAAAGCTATACCAATCAACAGAGGAGTCCGCCAGGGAGATGTTATCCCACCAAAGCTATTTACCCTTGGACTGGAAGATGTGTTCGAAGATATTAACTGGGCATATAAAGGAATAAATAAGATTATGCAGAAAGCTGTGCTACTTTCGACGTCCAGATGCGTGCGAAAATTTTTGGGAAAATACACCGATGTACCAAGTCACCTAGGACTCGATAACATAAAGAGTCCCACCAGAGCTCAATCCTTTTGATACCGTAGGTATCGGATGAGTGGATTTTCCCCTTAGAGGGAGTGTGAGCCGTATGGCTAAATCTGGGATAATATTAATAATTTTCTTCCTTAAAAGCATGTTCGTTAACCGGTAAATCTTCTCAAAATTATATACGATTTTGAGGAATGCGCGCTTTTAATTTGGATATAAGATTTCTTTTCTATCTAAAGTTACACCGCGACATGTATTACGAATCTGGGGCCTCGTTAGCGTGCCCTTAACATATCTTAATATTTTTTAGTGAAGTTAAAAGTTGTATTTTTATTAAATTAACTTTTGATGAATTGGCTTATTTTACCGTTTCGCAAAAATCGTCAAAATCATATACTTTTTTTTCTTTTGGAGGCAAACTCAACTTGGTGATGAAATGAATCTGCTGCTATAAAAGGCTCAAAAAATTTGATTATTATGTTTTCTACAGCAATCATTCTATCATTGTCTTTTTCATAGCCGAATGTCGCCAGAAGAAATATCTGTTCACGCTTTTCATTATACAAACACGCACCTCTTCGGCTTTCCCTGATAATATTCCCACTACATTCGAACATTTAACTGACAGAAAGTGGGAGACTAAAATGAAGTTAGCACAGATGTCACAGGATGTTGCTATTTCATAAAACTAGCTTGTCTGTCAACACAAAATACAAAGAGAGAGGGCGAATATTTATTCGACGTGGCAGAAAGAGAGAGTAAATAATGACAGAGGAAGACATGAAAACAGGGGAATAAATAGAGAGGAACAGAGAGGGAGCAAACTACTTTTTAAATAACAATAGTAAAATTAAACTAAAGGTAAAGAAAGGTAATACTGCTTTTTTTTTAAGTATCTCTTCACTCTCGGTTCTAGTATCATCACCATCATCATTCCGCAACCTCTTACATCCAATTTTGGATATAGGTCTCCTCCATATTGTTCCATTGTTCTCTATTTTGTGCCATGTTCTCTATTTTGTGCCATCTGTATCGAATTTCCCACTGTTTTTCTCAAGTCATCCATCCATCTTTTTGGTGGTCTACCTCGGTGTCTTTTATCTTCTCTAGGTCTCCATTCCATGAGTCTTTTGGTCCACCTATTATCATTTAAACATGCTACATGTCCAGCCCATCTTCATTTGGCTTGTGCAATTTTTTCTATGATATCTGTCACTTTAGTCTTCTCTTTCTCTCTCTCTCTTTCTCTATCTCTCTGCCATCCCGTGAGAGATTGTTGGACCTCTGACCGTGAGACTGTTGAATACCTGCTAGATATAGGTACCGGGGAAATGAAATACTCGGGGCGGACCAAAACCAGTAAACACTGCAGTATCTGATCTAGAGTGATCGGTTGCAAAACTGTTTTCATGTTCTTAGAGCCCTAAACTCTACATTTTTTTAACGAATTTTTCATTTGGGTGCGGCGTAGGTACCAAAACTCCTTTTGGCTTCAGAAAGGTTTCCTCGTTTTCGCCACTTTTTTAGGCCAAGAGCCGCTGCTGGTCCTAATAGCATTTTTAAAGTTAAAACTGACAATTTTTCTTAGTATATTTGAGATAGGACAATTCATGTTAGTGAACATGGGTTTTTAGTCAGTTACGACAAACCATTTAGGTATATAATAAGGCACTTAAGATGCTTATAGGACAATTTCATTTTGTACATACATAAATAATATGTTTAAGAATGCCATGAACCAATAAAGTCATTGTACCAAATTTTGCAGATAGGACCTTTCATAGGACGGCAGTACAGTAGTCTACAGTTTTTGCTAACAATATTTTTTCGATAAATGCACCTACTTTTTGAGTTACTTGAATGAACATCTTCACTACCAATCAACTCAAAAAGTATCAAACTTTTTGTGTCGAATTTAAAAAAAAACTCGATAGAATAAAAGTTGCTTAGAATTAATCAATTTATTCATTTCTGAACCTACTTTGAAAATCTGTTTTTCTCAAGAAATCTCAGAACACCCCTGAGAAGGGGTGTTCTGCTTGGTATAGTTATAATCAGATAATGATGGGAAGCAAAGGGATCGAAATTGCTAATTAAAACTATCTTGATGTTGCCATTAGATGGTATATTACATGTATGTATTAAGAAAGGCAAACTGTTTTAAAATGTAATCCCCCTTGAGATTTGCTGCGAAAAGTAGCTGTTTTTGAAGAATAATTTCAAATAATGAAGAATAGTTTCCCATTTATAGTTTCCTGAAATAATCAGTTTATTATTCACTTAGTTCTGCAGTTACAGGGTACATTACTCCTAAATAGAGAAGTTCTCCAAGACCAGTAGGTAATAAAAAATAAGAAGACTCAGATACAGCACATAAACTTAAGGGGAGAACTTGAGAGAAGAAAAATAACACCTTTGCTTTACTAATATTGTAAAATAATTACTTAAAGAAGTCGCCTTCCTAAAATATTCAAGTAATAATCTATACTTCCATTGAAGGTTTTAAGATAACAGACATACATATTCAATATTCCCCCAAAATAGTAAGTAACTAATTAGAAACATTATTTGACAGATAGCTGATCTAGGGTTCTATTTTATGGAAACATTCAAAAAATACTTTTAAATATAGAAAAATTACTGACTTTTACTTTAAGTAATGTACCTATATACAGGAGAAAGGTGTAAAACCTGAAATTTAATGGTTCCTTTTCATTTTTCAAGGATATTTAGCTACTTGAAGGTATCTATTATAATTTATTTCGAGTTTATTACGTGTTAAGCTTATGATCATTCACAATATTTAAAATTTAAATAATTATTCATTAAAAATACAAAGAAAAACATACCAAATAATCACTTCCAAGATTGTGGTTATGAACTCACTCTGATAATATTAAAAACAGTTTCTTTAAAACTTTTTGACACTTTTTAAATAACACTTGCACTTTTTAGTTTATTTATGCTCGATTTTGAAATAAAATAACACTCTGTTGTACTTAATAAAAGTATATAAAACTTCGTATTAAGTACCTCCTATAACATTTAATGCGACACACAAGCGACCACATTTACTAATACAATTTGGTTCCCTACCTACTCAAAATAAACATCACAAAATACAACGTCAACAAAGTTGTATGGCTTGTCTATTTTTCTAGATGACATAACCTACAGCGCGATCTCTCGGAAATATTTATAAACACACCATGTTCCACAGGAAGTTTTCGTTGATAAATTTTCTGTTAGTTGTTAAGATTTACCGAAGGAGGGCTGTAAGATCTTTGTTGGTTTCCATAGATTAACTTCTTACTGAAATTTTAAAGCGACATCTACATATACACATACTTAACGATTATTATATTGGCGTTTATATCAGAGAACTAGTTCTCTGATTATATTGATAATAAAGGAAAGATTATAGTGCAATAAAAAAAGTCTCTCTGTTTTGGTTTAGGTGTAGGATATTCTGTAGGTGTAGGTTTTTCAATCATATAAGAGGTGTACCAAAAATGTGAGTTTTGCTCAAAAGTAAAGTATTTTTATTTTTAAAAATATCGAAAATTATTATTGAAGAATATCACCTTTTAGCTCAATAGCACATTCTTATTATTTAAAGTCAATAAAGTCTTGGAAGAGAAATTGGTCTGTAGGTAGGAGGATCACTTTTTGTTTTGTAAAGTTTTAGATTAGGAATAATTGTTGATTCAGACAAGACTAAAGGGAATTTTTTATTCACCCTGTGGTGCACATGTTGGGTCTGTCGGGCCCATTCAGTTTTTCTAATATCTCTATTCGGTCTTCTTCTTCTTCAAGTGCCCTGTCCGTTGCGACCGTTGGCAATTCTGATCTTGTTTGCGGCGCTTCTGAATAGTTCGACCGATATGATCCCGAACCACTTCCACAGATTTTGGAGCCACTAGTGTCTCCTCCTGCCTAGCCCTCGCTTACTGTCTATTTTTCCCTGGACAATCAATTGCAGTAGACGGTACTTATCGTGTCTCAATATGTGGCCTAGATATTCAAGCTTTCTTAGTTTAATTGTATGGGCATTCGGTCCTGGCGGTCTAGGTACCTTTCGACGGCATGGCTAGCTATAATCCCTCAGTTACGGATCTGTATTGAAGTGATAATGTCGATGTTATATCTGTTTTCGTTCTCTCAGACCCAACCCATTCTTTCATGTAAGTATTTTTTTATGACAATACAAAACAAGATTTGCAGTGCATTGTTTTTAGAGCTTAGCAAAACAATGTATTCTTACGAGGGAGAGGTAAAACGTTTGCAATGTCTCTACGAGAAAGTTGCAACCGACGAGGAAACAATTATGAAGATTCAGATTCTAATAAGTCTATTGTTGGAAAGTTAGAAAATGAAGATGGTAATCATAACTCAGAGTCTGAATTCGATTTATTAGACACCCGACTAAACTTACAAGAATGTATTCCGCAAGGTGGGTCAAACCAATACCTTTATTACAATATCAAAAATGAAATGAAATAGAATAAGACATGCGGATCACGGAATGTTAGAATTAGACGAGAAAATATCATCACAAAACTTCCTGAAGTTATTCGTGAAGCGAAAAGTTGCACAACTGAAAAGGAATGCTGGAAACTGGTTTTTAATAATAAAATTATAAAACATATTGTTGACTGTACTAATTTATATATCGAGCGTGTGTCCGTGAGATATAAAGACAGTTCCGATGCGAGGATAACAAATATATGTGAACTAAAAGCTCTGACTAGCCTGCTTTACTTAGCTGGAGTTTACCGTGGAGGTAGAACTTCAATTTTTGAGTTTTGGGGAAAAAGTAATACGGGCATTGACATATTTCCGGCAAGGATGGCTCTCCGCAGATTTAGATTTGTTATGAAGTGCTTATGCCCAACTTATAGTGAAAGGAAAAATCGAGGGAAAGAGAGGCCTAGGAAGGAAAAGACTATCATGGCTCAGAAACATCCGACAATGGACAGGGCTAAATTTTGAACAGCTAATAAGAACAGCTGAAGATAGAGAAGATTTTAAAATTGTAGTAGCCAACCTCCATTGAGGAGAGGGCACTTTAAGAAGAAGAAGAATGAAGTGCTTACGCCTGGCCTAGATGATATGTGTACAAGGGACGAACTGAAACAAGTAAACAAACTTGCCGCAGTTAGAATCGTATTCGAAGAGGTAGTTGAAAATTTTCAAAAATATTATACCATTGGCCAATATGTCACTATCGATGAGGTGCTTTTAAGCTTTAGAGGTCGCTGTAGTTTTAGAATATACCTTCCAAACAAACCGGACCAATACGGTCTGAAGGTATATGCTTTTGTGGATTTTCGCACTTTCTATACTTATCAATTAGAAATCTATGCCGGTACACAGCCACCAGGTCCATATTCTATCAGTTCTGCAGCCTACGATGTGGTTGAGCGGCTTTGCGAACCAATCACCAAATCCAACCGGAATGTCACAATGGACAATTAGTTTACATCAATTGAAGTCGCACAAAACTTACTGAGATGTATTTTAAAAATTTCAGATCCCCCTCTATAAAGATGGAAAAAGAGGTTAATTTTTTTGCCTCTACGCAATTTTTGACAAAAATACCTGCGCCGTCACTAGCGTGTTCTGTGTCGTGATTTTTGAGAAAACTAGTATAGTTTTTGATGTGCAAGTTGTTGGTTTTAAGATATGTCTTCCGTAAATAGATTATTAGAGGAGACAATTGTTTCATTACTATATTAAGAGATTCTATGTTGTAATAGCCGTTTAGGTTCCACTGTAAAATAAATATAATGTCTGTCAAGCTTGCACTTGTCTAGTAAAGTTAAATAAACAACTCCTTTTTGAGAAACAAAAAAATTTCTTTGGAAGATATAGTTTAACAATTTTATGATTAATAGTAATAAATACAACACTTGAATGGTTATAAACTAATAGATATGTTCTTAATGATGTACTCTTGGATTCAGTTACTGAGATTAGAGATTTGGGTGTATTATTGGACTCTGCATTGACATTAAGAAGCCATTTTCTTAAAATTAAGGAAACAGGATTTCGTAATCTTGGTTTTATTTATCGTAACAGTCATGATCTCTCACCTATTGTATTCAAATTATTGTATTGCTCTCTGCAATTTGCGTATTGCGCTCTGCTCTGTTGTTTGGTCTCCATTTCATCAAGTCTACATTGATGGATTGAAGAGCGTTCTGAGGAAGTTTCTAAGATCTTTAGCTTTTAAAGCACATATTAATATAAAAAATACTGAAAATTATTTCATAGATTATTCTATAATAATGTGTCATTTTAACATTGCTACATTGAAGAACCGCAGGTTGAGAGCTGATATGTTATTTTTGTTTAAAATTCTAAACAACTTTATTAATTGTCCTTCGTTATTAGCCAATGTACACTTAAACACAATGCACAGAACTAGACACACTGCACTCTTTTATATTTCTTTTCATAGAACTGATTATGCTCGTCATTTTCGCTTGTCGAGAATGCTCAACTTTTGCAATGACCTCCTATTGGATCCTTTCTTCCCAAACATTATTGCTTTTAAAAGGCAACTTAAGAATCTGACTATTAATCTAGATATGTGATACTTACTATCTGATACTGACACTTTTTTTTAAATTTTTGTGATATGATATATTGTTTTAATGTACAAATTTTAATTGTTTACTTGTTTGTTTGTTATTGTTTTGATGTTTATTGTACATGATCTTTACTTTTTACTATTTGTTGTATTTTATTGTGAATGGTTCTACCGTTGGCATAAATAAATAAATAAACTTGAGAAACAACACTTTTAAGTAAAAATAGAATTTAGTACAGCAGGAGACACAGTCTACAGAATTGGGATGAGCAAGAGTTATAAAAATTCTATTTTTTTACTTAATTAAGTATCTAAAACATCGTATATGCCGTGAGGTGCAGGTAATTACTATAGAAATGATCAACAATTCTATTATGTAGTAGCTCTTGTGAATTGCGTGTGTTCATGCGTTTCAATGGGTTTATATTGTTTGTATTGAGAGTTGCATAGCTGATAGGACGTAGCTCCTGTTGGAGGAAATCGGATATTGAGAGAATTATAAGAAAATTGTGAGTTGTGAAAATGTGATTAAAATAAACTATTGTGCGTTATATTTATTCTTTTCCTCTGTATAGTTATTTTGTTATTTGGATTTCAATTATTTGTTATAGTAGTATTTTTTAAAGTCTGGATTACGGAAGATCTGAATCCGAAATCAGAAATTCGCTCAAGAATAGAGCAATCAAGAGCATCCTTTTTGAAGATGAGGAAATTTCTGAGTAACCAAAGACTCAATCTGCAAATCCGATATCGGATGGTAAAATGTTATATCCACTCTATTCTTCTTTATGATGTCGAAGCGTGGACTGTTAATGTTGACTTAATGAGAAAACTGGAAGCTTTTGAGATGTGGCTTTTTAGGAAAATTTTGAAGATATCATGGACCGATCATATTACGAACGAAATGGTGTTACACAGAATGGGAGGAGATAGAGAAATTTTCACCACCATTAAAAGGAGAAAGACAGCATATTTGGGGCACATTCTTAGAAATGATAAGTACGAGATTTTGCAGCTGATTATGAAGGGTAAAATAGAAGGAAAAAGGTCCTGGTAGACGACAAATATCCTGGCTAAAAAACATTCGTTACTGGACCGGGTTAAACACACAGACTCTCTTAAGAAAATCAGAAGATAGAGACGAATTTGCAATGGTTATAGCCAACCTTCACTAAAGGAGACGGCACTAGAAGAAGAAGAATATGCTATTGACTGGGCCCGGATGGAATACTTGTAGAAATGTTGAAGGAGGGTAGTGAAATTATTCTCGAAGAATTTAAATTTTTTTTAACTTTACTTTATCGTGTCCGTACATGTCATTCATAAAATTTCGGCCCAGTATCGGGCTACGTCGGTTCCATCTTTGTTGGCGAGCCACAAATCTTCAAGGGTACATCGATGAGGACAGTTTCTGCATGTAAGAAGATGTTCCATATTCTGTGTTTCTCCACAGTCACAGTTCACATCATCTTGGTCTATTTTTCCCCATTTTGCCATGTTTGATTTTACTGTAGCGAGCCCCGTTCTTATCCTATTCAAAGTTTTCCACGTTTTAAAGTCTAGGGTCTGGCCAGTCCATTGAACCTGAGGAAGTGGAAAATACTTAGGTGGTTCATCCTGCACTGTTCCAAGGAAGCTTTTTCTAGATTTTAGTCGCCTTCGTGGTGTTCGATCTTTGTATAGGGCATGTTGATCGTCCGCGATGTGTTTAATTTTCTCTATGTGTTCTGCAGCGCCTCTGCGTGTTGAGGGTTCTGCAAAACCCGCTGCTCTATATAGATTTGAAAGTGTCGTTGGTTTCATGCACCTCGTTACTATCCTGCATGTATCATTTAACGCAGTATCAACTTGTTTGGTGTGGGCAGATCTGCTCCAAGCGGGGCACGCATATTCAGCATTTGAGAAACACAGTGCCTGTGCCGTTTTTCTTAAAACGCCAGGACGTGCGCCCCATTTACTTCCCGTTAGCTTTCTAAGTATGTTGTTCCCAGTTGTTACTTTCCCTCTCGTTTTTATGCAATGTTGTCGGTAGGTGAGGGACCGGTCCAGAGGACCAAGATATATAGGTTGGTTTGTGTGTTCTAATGTATTACCATTCCACACAATTTGGAGTTTTCGCTTGGCTTCCTTTGTGCGAAGGTGGAAAGCGCAGACTTGGGTTTTAGAGGAATGGGTCGTATAAGATTGACTTGGGCAGCCTTCGGCAAGCTGAATCATATTTTCAAATCGTCTGATATACTAATATGCCTTAAAAGAAGAACCTTTAATCAGTGCGTTTTGCCAGTGTTGACTTACCCTGCGAAAACGTTGACCATGAACAGGAGAATAGTTCAAAAGATCCGTGTGTCAAAGGGCGTGCTATGTTGGGCGTTTCACTTTGAGACAAGATCCCAAATCGCCAGCTACGACAAAGAACATGAGTGGCTGATGCAGTAGAGAGAGTAGCAACACTGAAATGGAACTGGGCAGGTTACGTGGCTCGAATGACAGATAATAGATGGACAAAGCGGATACTGGAATGGAGACCAAGAGATGATGCCTACCAGAGCAGAAGTCGTCCACAAAACCAAAATAAAAGACGCAGGAAAATATGCTGCCAAATTAAAATAAAGCTTCGTAGGACACAATTCCTGACTGAAGGATAAAATATGGAACCACGAAATACAACAATGAAGACCATAGTTAGGAAAGAGAAGCAGAGGAAGACCACAAATGAGATGAGCTGATGACATTTAGATGATCGGAGGAGCACAACTGGGAGCAAGTGGCACAAAATATAAAACACTGGATTGATTTGAGGAAGCCTATGTCCAAAATCGGATTACTTAAGGCCGAAGAAGATGTTATTGATTTAATAATAGTGGTGTTTTCTTTTTATCGATTTCTCTTTTTACTATGGGTAACCAGATCCTACTGCATTTTGCTGAAGAATGGTTTTTCCTGGTTTTTATTTTTTTCCCCATGATTTACTATGGGATTACCAACAGGAGTGTTTTACTGTTATCATTGCATGTATTTAACTTTTTGAAGACAAATTACATGCAAAAATACTGAAAATGTCATTTAAAAGTCATCTTCTTTAAAATACATGATATGTATGTCTTTATATTTAATATTAATGAATTAGATACAATTTAATTATTAGACGAATTTTTTATCAAAGTACCAAAAACAAAGTTTATTTAATTTATTATTGTTTTATGTTTTGGGAACGATTTCCGAAGAGGATATTCCCGTTATTAATTATTCCTGTATAAATAGCAAATTGTATTAAGATGTAATAAGGAAATAGCTTCAGACCTGAATGAATAGTTTGGGTAAAAAATAATAATCCAAATAATTTGTTACAAAATTTATTAATAAATATTATTAATCAAGTACAAAATATAATAATACTGATAATAAACAAATAAATAATTTCTAATTTATAGTAGGAGTATTACAAATACTACAATATAGGCACACACACGATAAACACAATCTCTACATACATTCCAAGTAGCCAAGAAGCATCTTGAACCACAGACTAAAGCACCAATCAATCTTTGGTGTTCATATCCTCAGTAGTCAGTCAGTCTGTTAACCATTTTGGATAACCTTTCAAATTGAACATAATTTTTGGGATAAATAATAAAGATGCAGAGTAGTGCATGCCATCGCAACCAAATTTAAGATGGCGATAGTCATGTGAATGGATCTAAACGATTTGTGAATCTTCAGGTAGTAAGGACAATCTTTCAACTTTCCCAGGTCGTACTTTCCCACTTCGAGACCCACTCCGGCCTCTTTTTCGATCTTATGTTTGATTCCAATGAGGCGTAAAAGAGGAGGAGTGAAGTACAGGCGAACCACTAGTTCTACGAGGAAACACAAGGAGATTGATAAAGCCTGCAACAAAAAAAATGCTCATCAAATAATTATATATAAATCAATTTATATATTAAGCAAGATCTTTTTGACCAAGAAGTTTTTTTAAATAAATTGTGAAATATCAACTGGCTCTGTCAATTAAACTTATTAAAGTATTTAAAAATAATTGTAAATTAAAAAGAGTAAAGAAGAAACAACTTTTGTAAACATTAAATTGCCCTTATCTAGTTTTTTAATGGGAATTTTCCACTTTCAATTTAAAATACATTTATTTTGATGCTTCGATTTTCACTTCGGAAATCGATCTCAAAATTTCGAAGTGGAAATGGAAATGTCAAAATAATAAAACGTATTTTCAACTGAAATTATAATTAATTCTTATTAAAAATAGGAAATAATGTAAAAATGTCACAAGAATCAATTTTTCTTTCAAATAAAATGTTTTTCTTGTTTCGAATAGCTGTAAAACAGTCTAAATTGGTATGCTGACCGCCAACATCTAGATAGGAACACACAAAATGAAGAACAGTTTTATCGAAGAACAGTTTTTTTGTCTTGAATCTCTCGTCATATTTAACCAACTAATATTCAAAACAAATCTTTTTTAAACTTTTGATTTTGAAGTAGTATAAATTATGTTTAAAACGAATTATAATTGTCAGCTGTTTCACAGCATACAATGCATTAGTATGTATTGTACTATTTATCTAAACCTTGACGCTGCCCTCTAGCATTGCCTCCAAAGCAATTGAAGCAATTTGCTTACATAGCCATTACATCATAGAATAGGTACAACTGGTGTGTGAAATTAAATGCTTATTAAAGAAATTAAAGGTTGAAAAACTGCACGCAGCATATGATACAAGGCCAAGGTCTTTGAAAAGTGGAATAATTTATTATTACGTATTGGTAGTTAAATTATAAGCGCCAGCTGAGAAGAAATTGATTGATAAATCAATTATATTGTAAAATATATTACGCTAATTTACAAAATTTGACAATATTTTTAAATAACTTTTTGCTTTGGTGTATAAAAACATTTGGTAATTACAGTTGTTATTAGGGGCAATAAATCTTGTCAAATATTTATCTCAGTAATTTTATATTTTGTTTGTTTATGCAAAAATTTTAACTCTTAAATTTTAAACAAAAATATAGTTAAAAAAGCTTTTTCAAAAGACAGTTTGTTAAATTTCAAAATGAGTATGTTATGTTATTACCTGTATCAAATTCTCCCAGGATTCCAAGAGGACGCTGTTGTTGGTCTTCATGAACACAAACAGAGTAATGAAGCTAAGCACAGTGTTCAAAAGAAAGTATTTAGGAAACAATACTTGCTGAACACTGCCAAAAGTATGTCTGGATAGGGAGAAGAAAAGAGCCAAGCCGGAAACGAAGGTCATCCAGATCTGGGCGCCGAAATGAGCGCTGAAGGAACCCAAATAGAGCAAGTTCCACAGAAGAGACATTTTAGGGTGAGTTTTTCCTGGCATCATTAGGTATGCTACGAAGATCACAGAAACTGCAGTGATGAAATGGGCTGGTTGTGTGGTGTGCCTCAGAATCCTTAAAATATAATCATAATTAGCATATGTGGAGTTAAAATTAATTACAATATTTAAGTATCTGACTACTTTGATGCAATAAAATAGGAAATTCATCAAAATATTAATTATGCTAGATCCTAGAGATTAATTATGTATTGGCTTTTAATTGACGAACGTAGACAACTTGACGTATGCTATTGTTTTAAAATTTGTATAGATAAATTACCATCACTAAATGCGATAATGAAAGTATTACTAAACATCACGTAGGCCACAAATGATGGTTTTAATACAATATGCAATATTATCTTATTAATGGAATGCTCTTAAATCTATTAAAATAAAAAATATTAAGTTTTTAATGATTCTCTTGACGCAATATACATTTACGTTTACTACAATTAAAATAATTAACTTGGAAATAAAACTTACTTGTAAGAATTTGATTTAAAAAATTGTTGTTGTAATTTCTTAATAACTTGGAACAAATAATATACATATTTGGTAGAAACCCCCAGAATGTCTTGTTCGTACTCTCCTCTATCGGGGTTACAGGATTGAGGATCTTCAGTCTGAGGTCGAACCTGTTCTACATTTTTAAACTCTAACTTCCCAATCACAGGATTAGTCCTTTCGATGTCACTAACAATTTTTCCGACGCACATTTTTTTCCAAAAAATAAATTATCGACAATTGAAACACGCGAGTATCTTTACAGTCGCGATCAGTCTAGCGTTGGATTTGAATTTAAGATTGTGGACTTGTGGAGTAGAATAAATATATATACCTTATCCGACCCACTACTTATTCGCGTCAGAATCGATAGCGCGTGGTACAGCGTGTGACAGAAGGGGAAGGGAATCGTACAGAACTTCATCAAAGGATGTATCCGCGGTGTCTACATGACTTTTCGGTACCATTTCTTCGAAATTTTTATCTTCTAAGAGACTGTTGGATTTTTCGTTTTCGATGCAAATGAGTAAATCGGAATAAAAAAAACATCAGTTACTGAAAAGCATATATCGTCGGCTTACTTATAAAACCTTTTAAGTCTAACTAGCAAAACTTTTCAGGAGAAGCAAAAAAACTGCTACTACCGTTATTATGGGACCCTTTTTTATAAAATTTTGTTAAATACCACTAAAATGAAATTTTAGTTAAATCAGTAATCCAGTATATAACTATTTTAAGGCATTAAAAGAGGACTTGGATGCTTTTCATTTATTTATTCGAAAAAAATAAGACTTACAAGGTACATAAGAGTCGACATTTACTTTAAATATAATTCGTTTGGTTGACAACCGGTGTATTTAAAAAAATATATTACACAAAAAATCCAATTTCTCATATGAAATATTTGTCTAATAGATATTAACCATAGATATATTAATAGATAAAAAATAATAGTGAAACAAATAAAGTTAACAAGTTAGTAAATTATCGTAAAATGTATGAAAGTCTTTTGGTATCACGGATTTTAATTTTTGTAAGTGATTATATTTTTGTAATTTTATTTTTAACGGGCCATTATATAAAGGAGACGGAATAGCACCAATCTTACTTTTATTGCAACATCTGAAAAGTAAAGTGCAGAGCATTTTGTAGTCTACTTTTATATTCAAAACTTAGGTCTGGATTATACTTTTAGTCCACTTACTAAGGGTTTTTATCTCCAAATTCTTTATAACTGAATCGATTCATTTGAAATTTTGTGTGTTGGTAAATAATTACCAAAGGAACAAAAGTTATATAGTGCCCATGTGCGCTTCCACCCTGGGGGTGTTTGCCACCCCTTTTCGAGGGTGGAAATTTTTTCATTTAAAATTACCATTAAAATTACTATTCGATAGAAGAACAAATTTCAAACAAAAAATGTAGTAAACTTTTGTTTGCTAGATTAATACTTTTTGAGTTATTCGCTATTGAAAAGTGTCATTTTTCGTTAAAAAAAAAACATGTTTTTCAAAGGTTTTTTTAAGAATAGCTCTGAAACTAAGAGTTTTATCAAAAAAGTGCACTAAAATTAAAGCTCATAAAAAAACAAAAAGATTGGCGTTTTTTAATGAATAGTTTCAGTTCAGTATTAATTGAGTTATGGCTGTTCAAAGAAGGTTTGCTTTTGTTTTTGTCTTTCAATACGAGAATTTAACGTTAAATAACGGAAAACGGGTACATTTTTCGACAAAAACTCATTTAATATTTTTAAAAGAGCTTGAAAAGACCTTTAAAATGAGTGGTGGTAAAAGTCCTTCGCACCTTTGTACGTGAGATACGATCAAAAAACGATGGATTTCTCAAATTTTTGTAAAAAAAAAACGCAACAAAAACTAACGTCATGTTCACTAGGATTGAAATAACTTGTTGTCCTTATAGAATTCACTTTATTTTAGTGTTTTTGTGTGATCCAAAAGTTTAGCCACTTTAGAATACCCAGTTTTTGAAAAAAGTATGATTACATTTTTTTTTGTAAATATTAAAAAAAAATCTTTTTTTTTATAATAACTTCAATTCTATAAAAGATACGTAAAAGATGACACAATACAAAAAAATAGGTTTTTTTTCAACAAAAATTTTCATTTTTTATTTTTTTTTGTAGCTTAAAAAATAGTTAGTTGGTTGATATAGTTGGTTGAAGTTTGCTTTATAGCGCATGAACCGCTGGTCCTCCGACCATTTGACTCTTCACCCGTTAAATATGAAGGATTTTAGAATGTTTTAACATTCCTATACTTATAGCCCGCTAAATTACATGTAAAATCGTTTTTTTATGCATGTTGTAGCATCAAAATTAACCGAGTTATTGTAAAAAAAATCAATAGTACTTTTTAGAACAAATTTTGGAGCTAATGGAAAAATTTTATAATTTGGAGCATTGGAGCATTTCGATAGAACTTATAGACATTTAATATATACATATGTATCTTGATGAATAGATATTCATTTATTTTATACCTCGTTTTATATAAATATTATTTATTTTTAGTTTTTTGGAAAATAAAAAAATTGTAATATATTATAAACTAAATTTTTTCTATTTATGTCCATGTCTAAATTAAGGATTTAAGGATTTTATTTTCATCAAAAGGGGTGCTTGTAAGGGTTGAAAAAAGTAGGCTCATTTTATAAGTAAAAAATTAATTTTTGTCTACAAACAATGCACTCTAAAAATGTTTCAAATCGTTAAAAATATTTTTTATTCATTTTTGACAAAGGGGGTGGTTGTGAGGGTTGAAATGTTGAAATTATAATAAAAAATTATTTTATATGCAAAAAAATTAATTTTCGTTAAATAAAATGCACTCAAGAAATGTTTCAAACCGATAAAAATATTTTTTAATTCAGTTTTAATTCATTTTTGTCATAAGGATGGTTGTAAGGGTTGAAAATTTCCAATAAATAAAATATTATTGTATAGCTAGGGTATTAATTTTTATTTGTGTTTAAATACATAATTGAAATGTCTCAAGCTGCTACGACTTTTTTTCATATTATTTTTATAAAAAGTATTCGCTGAAGGGTTTTTAAAGGGTTTTAAGGGTTGAAAATTGTGAATAATTAATTTTCATATTAGAGAACACATTACAATATTTACCTTATGCGAATAAACAAGATTTAAGTGCATAAAATAATTCAATCCGTGTTTTTCCCAGTTTCTTCAATAAGGGGTAGTTTTCACCCCTTAAAAACAAAAAGCGCACCTAGAGCGTATATAACTTTTAAAGTGGAGGGTAAGATAAGCTTAATTTGAAATTTTCAAAGAAATCAATGCAGTTATAAAAAATTCGGGGGTATTACCATATTTCAGTAACTGGAGTATTTATACATCAGATGTCATGGACAGTTAATCGTCCAGATTTTGGACTTAAACTCAGAAGTTATTTTCTTCTGAGTTGGTAACATTATTCTGGTAGGAGACTGAATCACTTAAAGAATTTTCCTCTGAATCGGAATTAGGAGAATAGAGAGGTTCTTTTTCATCATCAAGTTCATTATATTTCGTAATGTTATTTTTGTCGACTGAAAACTCATTGAGAGCATCAAAAGTTTGCACTGCGTTTTCTAAACAAATATGCTGCTCTTCTGAAATAGTAAATTAATTAATAGAAAAAACCTGCTAACGAAATTGTGCGTTTACTCACCACTATTTTTTTTAATAGATAGTAATAGAATTATCATTTGCATTATGTGCGCACTGGACTTTAACAGTGGTAGGTAAGTCAATAAACTCTTTGGCCAGATCATTATTATTAATTGTATCTTCCCAATGTCTCTAATCAATAGACTTTGGAAGTAATGGTAAAATAGGTAAAATATTTCCTCAATTATGATCAATGTTATCAAAATTGTTATTTTCTTTCGGTGAAACTTCTGGCGCGGCAACTAATTCTAATATCTGCTCTGTCCGAGATTTGTAGGAATCCATCTAAAATAACATAACAACCATAATTAAGTTTCTTTAAATAACACCTCATAAGTCATAAAAAATGTATAATTTGATTTCTTGAAGTTTTTTCAATTAATATTTTAACTTTACTTTTAGTCTGAAAACCATGTAAGTCCCTAGCAGTCAATATTTTAACGTTAATTTTAATATGAAAACCGTGTAAGTCCACATCAACAGGTTAAGAATTTCATTTAAAAATTATTGCTAATTAAATTGGAATAAAAACAGTGTACATAAATTCCTAACTATTTAAGTATAAATTTAACTGGAAAACATTAAACACTTCTAGCCAAAACCAGCAATTTTTAAGACCGATTACTTTCTGACCTCCAAATGTCAGTACCTTTTCACAGACCACTCACAGACATAGAAGGTTTTTAGAACTATTTTAGACTGAGAGATATAGAAGTTCCTCGTATTACCACCAGGGACGAGTTCCGATTGGTCTAGACTTAGAATCTATTCACAGTTATGTCAGAGGGGATTTATTAAATTATTTCCGTAAAAATACACTAAATGATCGAAAATTGGACTTAAAGGTTTTACAAGTAAGCCGACGATATACTTATAAAGTAAAACTTTCAAAGATTCGTGTGGTTGCGGTCAAGATTGGTGAGCTCTTCTTTAATTTTTAGTGTGACTTGCTCTTTTGTTGATGGATCTCTCAAACGGAATACTTGTATCTTCTCTACTTTAGTTTTAGCCACAAGCTTTTTTACATTAATTCTGAACCTTCCTACAACTGGGTTGTGATCTGATCTCACATCAGCTCCGGGGTATGATTTTACTGATTTTATGGAATTTCGGTATCGTTTGCAGATGAGAAGGTAGTCAATTTGGTTTCTGATGACGTTATGTTGGTTGTATGCTGGAGATTTCCATGTATAGAATCTCCTGGGCGACAGATCATAATAAGTATCGCGACAATAAAATCGGCCTCTTGACAGAATTGAGCCAATCAGTCTCCTCTCTCGTTACGGATGCCCAGTCCAAAGTTTCCAATAAGTGCTTTGGAAGTGCCCAAAGTCAGCTCTAAGCTGGTTGTTGAGTGCAAACGAGCACTTACACTTGTAACGGGACACACAGCTGTGAAAGAAACCGAACGGGCTGACGCCCTGGCAAGACAGGGCTCATCCACTCATCCATTCTGCCGATGGGAGTCGAACCTATGATTAGAGTGCTCTTCAGCACAGGTGGGCCCTGAATTTGACAGGTCTGTCAGAAGTAAACAACGTTAATACGTTTGTAGGTGGCGTTAGGAGCAAATTTAATAATTTATTGAAATGTTTTAATATAATATCATTTGTTTAAAATATAAATAATAAAATAAATAACAAAGATACTTTATTTAATTTTAAAAATATTTAAACTTTAAAAATACAGAAAAGATGATACGAAACGTAGCGCTAGTCAACTGTAGGTACCGCTTACAGTACCATCTTTTTTTTTTTTTTGGTGTTCCAACTCTGCATAATTTTCTTGGTTCTTTCGTTAGTACAAAAACGCATTTCTTATTTTGTCTGCCATTCTATTTATTCTAAAGAAAAGTTTTTTTTTTAATTTATGATACAATATTATTATAAATATTTTTCTGCCTTCACCATAAATAGTAATATCAGATAAAATAAACAATAAATTGTAAATAGGAACAAATGTGCGCACGAAAAATTGTTGGTTCCTCTCGAAAAAACATTTCGTTAAAGCATTGATTATCCCTAGTTGAGTTAATAAAATTAAATAATATATTGATAACATCTGAGCGCTTAAGACACGAATCAATAAATGAGCAATATATCTTCTTGACTTATCAGTGATTTCGCCTAAATATACGTAAACATAATTATCTCGAATGCCAATTTTTATGTTATCTAATATTGACGAATACAGTAAGTTGATATTTTTGCATTTATTACAGAGAATTAATACACCTGGCATATAGACCTTTCAAAAATAACTCATTTTTTATTAAATATTTGTAAACGCTATATTTAAACATATTATTTCGTGGTATGAGAGGTGAGAGATGGGGAAAAGCTACAAAAGCTATGTCCAAATTTTACAACTGCTATTTAGACAATTTTTTGAAATAATTTTTCTGAAATAATTAATTTACTTTTAACAACAATACTAATAAAATAAACAGGTTTCCCTATTTTCCTGTTTATCGACATGATATGAATAAATATAAATAATCACAAAAACGAATAGAAATATCGATCTATGTGGACCAGTTTTTTTAAGCTTTTGTATGAATTTTATTTATTTATTTTTATGTATTTTACAATAAATTTAAGCAGCGGTCGCAAAACCCCTATGCCCATGTGAATACAATGTTGTATAGTGTACAAATAAATGGTTACATTACAATAGTTACATATTAAGCACTAACTAACTAAATGAATAAACAAAAACATAGGTAATAGCAAGTGTTTAGTACAAATTAAATGTTCAACTATGGCACAAATGGTCATCCAGTTTATTTTTGAAAATATTGACAGATGGAGCATCTATGATCTCAGTCGGAAGGCTATTCCATATCGAGAACACTCGATTACAGAGAAAAAATTGTCTAGTTGTTGTTTAAAACAGTTAAGTTTGTGGCACGAAGACGATTGTCATTGTCTACTATAAACATATCTCCCACATTTCCAAAGTTGTATTTTACTATCCGAAACGTAATAATTAAATCGCCTCGAAGTCGACATTGTTCCAATGTAGTGAGATTGGCCATATTTAGTCTTTCTGTGTACATAGGTCTTGAGCGACCAAAATACATCCTAGTGCACTGTCGCTGTACGTTTTCGAGAATATTACGATCGCGCACTGATAACGGACACCAAACAGTTCCGCAATATTCCAGAACTGGACGAATGTACAGTTTATTCAGATGAACTGAGCTCATAAATGACACTTTCGCGAACGTTTTATTTAGTATATATAATTTACTGTTAGCTTTTTAAGAAATATGCAAAATATGTTCCGACCAACTTTTATTGTTATTAATTATAACACCTACATCATTATGTAATTTTACTGTTTTTAACACGCGCCCATTAATAGAGTAAGGAAGACACGGATTATTTTTACCCATGTGAAGATCTACACATTTGTCCACATTAAGAGGCAGCATCCAAGTAGAGCACCATTCCGATATGCAATCAAGGTCATCTTGTAGTAACTGGAAATTTACTACAGGATTGGAAAATAGCTTCGTGTCATCTGCATAGAAAGCTTTGTTGCATTTAATGTGAAATTGTAGATCACTTTAGTATGTTATTAATAAAAGTGGGCCCAAAACTGATCCTTGCGGTACCCCACTTAAAACCGTTCTCTCAACTGAGAAAGAGTCCCCAACTCTAACACAAAACGTTCTATCTGTTAAATACGCGTCTATCCATTTCAGTAATTGGCCATGGATACCAAGGTGTTTATGGTACCAATTTATGTAATAGTCTTCGCTTTGGAACTCAATCAAAAGCTTTAGCAAGATCGAGATAAATAATGTCTACCGTGGCTTTTCTGTTTAATGCTCTTGACCATTCAATGACACACCAGAAAAGATCTGTCATTGTAGAACGTCCTTTGACAAAACCATGCTGCTGTTCTGGTATAACCAATTCATTTTGCAGAAATCAGAAATTGTCTCGGCAATAATAGATTCCATTATCTTAGATATTACAAGTGTTAAGCTGATAGGACGATAGTTATTAGGATCCAATTTGTTCTCTTTTTTAAAAATCGGTGTTACATATGCGGTTTTCCATATAGGAGGCAAAATATGTGTGGTGAATGATAAGGACATAATCACATATAGTGGGTAACCTAAAGCATCAGAACATTTCTTTAAAAATAAAGAAGATATTAAGTCGAGACCAGGAGACGAATTGTTTTTTAGGTTTTGAAGATGATGTTTAACTTTTTCAGGAGTAATGATTATATTTTCAAGGGAAGAAGAAACTCGTGATGAAGTAATATTAGGCAACTGATGATTAGTGAGTTCGACAGAGGCCTTAGAGAAAACGTACTGGTGAGGACTTCGGCATTTTTATAGTTATTTTGGGATATATCCCCATTATCATTTTCCAGTAAAGGTATAGAAACTTTTGTTGTCAACGAAGATCTAATCTACTTGTACAATTTTTTACAGTTATTACTAATGGCTATATGACTGATACTAATGACTCTCTTCGTAGGCAACACGAGCTTCATGTAGAGATTTCTTTAAATCTTTAGCAGTCTCGATGAATTAGTAAATCCTCTATGCGATTTGTACGTCTACATTTGTTCCACAACTTTCTTTTATACTTGATCAGATATATTAATTCCCCATTAATCCAAGGTTTTATGGTATTTTTGTATATGGTTTTTTTTGAAGGTATTTTGGTTTTTGCAGAAACTAACAACATGTAAGAACTTATCCCAGAATACAACTGGATTCCTTATGTCGCCAAAAACATTATTCCAATCAATATCAGACAGTTGGCGATTTGCATTTTCAAAATCAATTATTTTATATACCGTTTTATTAACATTAGGATTAGGAGTACAGTACTGTAAGTTAAACTGAATATGAAACGTTATGACTGCATGATCTGAGTTACCTACTGGAGAGTTTATTAGGGATGTGTTAATAAATGGGGATCATTAGAGAATACCAAGTCCAAAATAGATGGTAAATTATTGGTTATGAAACGAGTCTTGTTAAGCCACTAGGTGGATCAGTTATACATTTTGAGCCACGAAGTGTCTCTAAAATTAAAGTCTCCAATAACAACCAGATTCTCTAGTCTAGGCATTCACAAGTGATGCGATAAGGAACTCATCATCTGCTAATCTAGAATCCCCAGGCCGATAAACACATACTAGGTGAAAAACAAAAGAGTTTTTATGACATATTTTTAAGCCAACAAGTTCCATATTAGGGACAGTATTATCAAGAGATATAACAGACAAATTATTAGTAATTTCTGAAGACAAGTAGATACAAGTTCCTCCTCCACGTCGATTACGACGATCACACCTATAAAGGGAATAATTATCAATGTTATAAAGAGAGTCAAGATCATTTGGTGTTAACCATGTTTCAGTGATAAGAATTATTTGAGGATTTAGGTTTTGAATTGTTGCATAAAAATTCATTAAATTTGGAATTTAAAGTAGATAGATTAGTATAGAAACAGAGCCAATTATTTTCAGATTTTTTTCAGTAATCAGCAATTTTTCAGATATTCAAAATAATTCATCATGCAGCCTTTTCTTTTAATTTCTGGAAGCTTGTTTGTTTTTGTCTTGGTTTTATGTAATTTTAGCGTATCTCTATTTTTTCAAGGCAAGTAATGTCTTTTTTATGTAATTTTTTAATATGCGCTTTTCTATATTGCTATATTGAACGTGTATACTAAATTGCTCGATTCTAAGTGATTTGGTTACATAATTATTAATTTAGTTTTCTCCTTCTGTAAAATTTACATTTATGTAGAGTCCCCTTTTTGCAGTTAGCAGTTCATATAAACCTACATATAATTAATTTTATTTTACTAGCTCTTGTGACACTGATGAGTCACAAAGATTGCTTTATTTTGTTCGAGAACAAGCATCTTTGGAATGCCACTCAATCATTATTATATTATCATATTGTTGTTACTTAGAGATAATAGTTATTTATATCCAGGAAGTATCTTTTACATATTTTCGCTAATGTGCATTCTTTATTGTAATGTGTTCCAAATATTTTTGTAGACTTGCAGCTATTTGCCATTTGCGTTAATTAGACTAACGCATTTAACAAAAAATAAAAAAAAAACACGTATTTTATAGTTACTTATTTATTAAAAGTCTAAATATGTTAGTTTGAACGTGCCCGTGTTATTTTTAGGATGTACGTAGAAAGTTTATTGTAGTGTAATTAACATATTAGTTAAGGAAATACGTCAATATATCTACGTAAATATATTTTGGTGCTTTTCCGATATAATAATACTAACAAATATAAAGATTGTGTCAAGGGGCTCTGGAAGGGTAGTAACTTATTCTGGGGTGGATATGTAAATGATATTTCCACAGTCCGAAACTTAAAAGTCTAGAACTAAAATTGTAGGTGTACCTACACATGTTGACCCTGTTAAGCGAGGGCCTGAGAGACCCAAGGGATTTAAACAAGAAGGAACAAAATCAGGGGTTGGATAAACATCCCTATTGAGATAAAACACCAGATTTGATCGACTTTCTATATTTCAAAAATGGTCGCAACAAATTTACTGGAAATCTAACTACTCTAATAATTACTATTTTCGTTGAGAATAAGCCACAATATAGGCTATTGATGGCGTACTTTAGAAAGGAACTAGAATATTAAAGAAATGGTATAAAATAATAAATGTAAAGTGCTACCGTTTAAAGGGGTGCGTTTTTGAGAAAGGAAAAAATCTGTCCCTATAAACTAGGGTGCATTCAGTTGAATTCTATACACTTTTTCATATATATTATATATATATATGATTTATATATATAGTATATATATTTACAGAAAGTTTTTTAAAATTAAATTGCCTATCAAAATGTCACTTTTTAAGTTAAAAATAATTTTTTTTGACAAAAATACATTCAAAAAACAAAGCAACAAAACAGAATACACGCGATTTTTCCTTTTTGCCCCATAACTTTGTTCCACGAGGGTATTAGTATTATTACTCCAGAGAAACAAAACTGTTATCTTTCCTCTTTAAATTGAAATTTAGTATAAGTCTTTAGGATTTCTAGTATACAAGATACGATTTTTCAAAATCGCATCCCTGTCTAACTCCTCTACAGATCTTCATTTCTTTTGAGTGTTGCCCATCATTTGAATTATGGCACTTTGGTTTCAATATAATGTTTGCACTATCTTTATGATTTTACTGTCAATGCGCTTGTTCATAAGTATTGATATTAGTTTTTCATGTTTTACTTGATCGAAAGCTTTTTCGTAGTCAACAAAGCACTAGTGTAGATCACCGTTTACATCCTGACATCGTTGAATCAATATGTTGATGGCAAATATCCTCCTCGAATACCCATTCCATTTCGAAACCCGAACTGCTTCTAGCTAATATCCTCCTCTAGCCTTTCGTATATTTTTTATGTATTACTTTCAGCAGTACTTTTAAGTATGACTCATGAGGCTCAGTGTTCGATAATCAGAGCACTCTTTGCTGCTTGCTTTTTAGGGATGGTTATAAATGCTGACTTCAGTCACTCTTGTGGTATATTCCCGTATTGTACACCGTGTTGAATAAATCTGCCATACTTCCAAGTTATGCTCTTCCACTAGTTTTAACAGTTCTACTGGTATTTTATCTATCGAGCTGTGTTATTAGTTTTAGAGTTTTTGATAGCATATTTGATTTCATCTATGGTGATCTTCTGTCTCTCTCTAACCTACTCACTCCCATCGTCTTAATTTCTCTGATTAAATCTATTGTAGTACTCCTTTGTTGTCTTTTATGTATCCTTGCTGTCTATTTTGACCCATTCCAGTCAGTTCTCTTATTTTTTGTACATATTCTCATATCATATTTTGTTTCTAGTTATTCTATCTCTTTACATTGTTTCACCAGAATAGATTTCCTTAGCGGTTTTGATTATTTCCTTAATTATTAGTTGTATTTATTTATACTTCTGCTAGATATTTTTCTTTATATTTCCTTCTTTCTTCCATCTGTAATAGTATTCTATCCACTGTTTTTTAGCCTCTGATTCTATGTTGTATCAAATTTTCTTGAGCTGGTTTCAGTAGTGTGTTTTTTATATTATACCACTTTTTATTTACATCCATAATTTGTTTGTTGTCAGTTAGTGTTTTTTGCATATTAACATTCACATTATTTTTTTAATTCGTTTTTATTTCTTCGTTTTTTAGCATTCTTACATTAATTGTTGGTTGTTGTTTTATGAGTTCAATTCTTTTTTATTTTATTTTCACGTCAGGAACTAACGGATTGTGGCATGAGTTAACATCTGCTCAAGGATAAGTTTTAACTGAGATTATAGAGTTTTTATATCTGCTATTTACGATTATAAAGTCTATCTGGTTTCTGACAATGTGCTTTCTGTATGTGAAGGAGACGATGTTTTTTGTTATATATAGTCTTCTCTTAGGAAGCTGAAACCAAGTATTGGCTATTACCATATTCTTTTCTTGCGATTTATAAGCCTTTCTCCTCTCTCGTTTCTAGTTCCTAATCCTAACTGTTCAACTATATTTTCAACTGTACCTACTCCGATGTTTGCATTAGAGTCTCCCAAAATGTAAGTAATATCTCTAGATTTTGTTAACTTGAGTGTATTGTGCAATTCTGAATAAAATTTTCGTTCATCTTCGTCTTATCTGTGGGCTAGATTAGATTATTATTACAGTTGTTCTTGAATTTTAGAATTATTATTCTTTCTATATTTGATGCATGTGAGCAGTATAAACTGTCCATTTATATCGAAGGCAGTAATGCAAAAGGACCGGATGAGCGCAACTCTTGGCTTAAATACTACGGCATGCGAACTGCTCATGAATATTCAGGCTGCTACAAATAAGATTAAAGGGCAATTAATGGCCAAGTCTTAGGATAAGGCACGTAGAGAAGAGATTTGAATCACACCTAGCACTGATTTTCTCATAGTGTTGCTTATGATGAAAGCTACTCCTTAACAATGATCAGTTTTGTCTGCTCCAGTGTAATAAATATTTTGTTCATTTATTGTTATCTCTCCATTTCCTGACCATTGTACATCGCTAACCCCAAGTATATATTTAGCTTCTCTTTCTCTTTAATAACATTATGTAGTTTTCCCGGCTGATACATACTTCTTACATTCCAGGTAACTATTTTTATCTGATAGGGTTGAGTATTTTTTTTTGTTTTTTTGTACAAGGGTTTCGCATGTTGACGAACGAGGAGGCCTTGCGTTCTGATGGTTGTCCTCCCCTGCCGGATTTTGGTCTCCGATTACCATAATCAGTAATGTGCACAACAAATTATAGGGTAAAAAAAGGAAGAATAGACCAGAAGTATTAAAAACAAATTGGTCAGAAGTAGAAAATGATCCAGAAATTATAAACATTGATAAGAACACATTTGTTTTTGTCATGTCTGTCAACTCGGCCACTATTATATTTTTATTTGAGTAATATCTATTAATACTGCAAGCCTCTCATCATTGTAGGTTCTTATTTAAATTTAATTCAATTAAAGAATTCTGTAAAGTTTAGTTTTTCCATCAATTGGTAAATTTACAAATTTATAATTTGTTTTTTGTGCAAATTCTATAAATGGTCAATCCTCACATAATTCTAAATATAGAATTCAGATAAAAACCAATAATTATACACTACATAGTCGATCTAAATTTATCTATCCTCACTAATTTAAGATGTTCGTAGAATTAAAGCAGACTCTCGGACTTTTCTCACGTCTCTTATAATCTATTGGCGGGACTTAACCGATTAGGATCCCCAAATTTTAGATATTCCGGTAGCTCGCAGGAAATAGAAAGCAGACCGAAGTTGGTTTTAGAATTATGTGATTCACTAAACAAATAAAAATCTGTTTTTTTCTTACAAAATAAACGTATAAGAGTGAAGGTCAAGGAGATAGTAATTTCTAAAATAAATTCTTTCCGGTTTAAGGTGTAAAGGTTTAATATTTTCCTAACATATTTATTGCGTAAAGATTGTATTACAAATATATTTCCTAGAATCAGTTTTAAGAAGTTATGGGCATTTTATATTCAGGAAAATATCATATTTTGGAAAGCCCGTTTCACTTGAATATTAAAAGAATCTCGATACAAGTAAAACCATTTCAAAGAATAAAACTACGGGGCTATACCCTCGTAGGTTTTTCTTCTTCCAGTAGCATATGTTTTTTTTAATGAAATCACATCATAAACAACAGGATTGTCTAGTGTAGTATAAAACATAAAGATATGGACACTCGTTTTTATCTAGGGACCCATCAAAACATTGTTTTTAAGACCAAATAGACTAGATTCCACTACTGGCTGATAGGGAAATGTCCTACAGATATGTAGGATAGGTGTGAATAAGGTTTTACTAAACAAGCACCCGCGAACTAACTGAGGAGATGGCATAGGGCAGCTCACGGGCGGATATCACATAATGATTCAATCAGCCGTGATACTGTGATCAAGCAGGCAAGGGGAAACCACCTGAATATACTCCCGTGACTACACCATCATGGATGTATCGAATCAGTTAGATATGCTTAGCGATCCGATTAGCGATCGGCGCTCAGTTGGTTCCGGGCCAACTAGTGTCAAATGGGCTACCGGGCATGTGTTTATGAGCAACCAGGCAACACATGCCAAATTGGCGCCTGGAAGAAAATCAGATTTTCAGTTAAGAAAAGCAATGGGAATAGCAACCTGGAATGTTCGAGGATTATTGCAACTAGGCAAATTGCATATACTACAACGAGAATTCGGAAGAGAGGATATAGAAATATGCGGACTTTTGGAGACCCATTAGAAAGGACAAGGACACTTCTGAACGGCAGATCCAATATATTATAAATGACGAGAAAGGGATTGGTGTCAAAAAGACCAGAACGACACCCCTGCATCCTCAATCAGATGGAATGGTCGAGATAATGAACCGAACGATGGATAAAAGTTGTCCAAAGTTGTATCAGAACATCAAAGAGATTGGAACAGCACATTCATTTATTCTTAATGGCCTACCGCTCGGCCGTGAACGAAACTACTCCAACCTGCCCGATGTTAGGTCGTGAAGTTCTTCTGCCCTGCAACCTAGAGTTTGGCTGCAGACCTTCCTAAGAACATGTTACAAGCGAAAATTATGACGACCGCCTGAAGTTAAGAATGAACAACATTCATGAACTTGCCCGACAAGACATCCAGTTAGCCACTGACAGAATAAAAGATCAATATTATTCTCGATACAAGAATAAAAGCTTTGAAATAGGTGATCTTATTTAGCTTTATAATCCACAACGTCGTCGAGGCTTGTTTCCTAAACTGCAAAGACAATGGGAAGGTCCGTAAGAAATTAAAAAGAAAATAAATGACGTAATATACTGAATTAAGAAGTTGCCGAAAGGTAAACTAAAAGTAGTTCACATACATTGTCTTGCACCATATGCTGGCTTAAATGAAACAGAAGAAGCACGAACCCTTCAACATGAGATCAAAGATAACCGGCGACCAAGCTTTAATGAATCTATGTCACATTACGCAGAGGGAAAGAGTGCTAGATTTGGCGTGACCACAGAAGTTCAGCAGGTATTTTTTTAGTGTTTCGCATAACGTCTTTCTAGCCCAGTGTGTTGCCCAAGGTCTTGAGACGAGTAAAGGAATCTCATCCGTATTTTATAAGAAGTTCGGTCGTTTGAACGAGTTAAAAAATCAGCAGCCTAAAGTTGGAAGAGTACTGAGATTAGAAGATGGTCCGCGATCTTTGCTGTATATGGTGACCAAGAAGTCGTATACAGACAGGGCAAGCTACGAGGATATATGGCGTGCTCTAACTAATTTGAAGAAACTCGTGTGCAATTATGGAATCAAGAATTTGGACTTACCCAAGATAGGCCATGCACTAAAAAATCTGGATTGGAAGATTGTCAGAAGCATGTTTGAAGTGATCTTCCGAGAAACCGGCGTACGAATTACTGTGTGTTGCAATAATCCAAAGAGATCGTGTCCTTCAAAGACAGTAGAATGTTATTTCTTTCCTAGGGGTTCATACAGAGCTGGAGAGTCCTGTACATTCCGCCATTCTGAGCCCACATATAGAGTTACTGATCGGGACGCTCATATAACGGTTGCATGTCGAAATGACGAGAAGCTTCCAGAAATGTATAGAGTGCAGGAGAGATCGACATATAAAACAAAAGAATTTGTAGTGGACTATTCCAGAATATTCTAGTACATAGTAACTGTTATATATAAGTAGCTTCGAATATTAGCTAAGTTTAGTTCACATGTTTCTTATGTTTTATTTAAAAACGGTACAATACCTTTAAATATTCATATATTCTTAAAAAAATGTATATTTATGCATATTTTCTAAAAAAATGCATATTGAATGCGTATAAATATACGCAAAAATAATAAAAATGACACAAGAGATACCTATACTTCTTCTTCTTCTTCTGGTAGTACTACAACACGGGTGGGTCTTGGCTGACTGCACAACCTGCTTCCATCTCGAACGGTCGTCCATGATGTTTAAGTCAGTGGGTAGCCCTATTGTTCTCAAATCTGACCATATATTATCTCTAGATAACTCCGCCTGGAATGACTGTTGGGTGGATCGAGTAGCTTAACAGTCATTCTTGCCGGTCCCAAGCCCGGATAAGGGAGGAGGGTTAAGCGGAAGGCCAACAACCTGCCCTTGTAAAAAACAGCCTGTTATGAAAACTGCAAATGTGCCTCGGAATCGAACAGATACATATGTAAAACGACAATCGCAATGGACAAGGACTTTGAATGTTGGAACGTAGAACGTTTTAAGCTGGTACCGGACAGATACTTATACACAAGAGATAAAACAATGTTATGAACCAAAGTGGTACATTTCTAAATGAATTTTCCCTTAGAATGTCACAAAAATTCAAGCGTTTTCAATTATTTTTAAATTGTGAAGTATGTATTCTATACCGTTTTAACGAACTGCACTATCACACAATTTAAAACGAGTTGTTTGGTGCAAGTTCAGTTATGAACCAGTCAAATGAGATATATTACAGACGTCAAAGAAGATTTATAACTCATTAAATAACGGCCTTTAATTTAAAAGCATCGATAATATTTTCGACACAACCAGAGAACTACGAACGCATGTTCGTATGTTCTCTGACACAACCCCGATCAGTGCCTAAATTATGTAATAAAAAACCGGTTTTGATTAGCGGTTCAGTGATACAGAGTGTATCCAGTATGACTATTAAAATTTTTAGTAAGAAATTCCATGTGAAGAACATAGATTAATTAGTTTGATGAGCCATGTACTTAAAGTACTCCTTACTAGAAGAACACCTGAGTGAAGTTCAATTTGGATTCAGAGCATAACTCGGAACGGGGGAAGCACTTTTTAGTTTGCAACTTCTAATACAGAGAGCCAGGGACGTCAACTGCGATGTGCATGCATGTTTCATTGATTTCGAGAAGGCATTTGATAAAGTCTCACATGGGAAACTAGTCGATATCCTAAAAACATCAGGACTCGATGGTAAGGATATAAGACTGATCTCAAATTTATATCTCCAACAAAAAGCAACAGTACGATTAAAAAATGAACTGTCCGAGATCTTCGCAGTCGAAAAAGGAGTTAGCCAGGGTTGCATATTGTCACCGGCATTATTTAACATATACTCTGAAAAGATCTTTAGAGAGGCCTTGGACGAATCAGAAGATGGGATTGCTGTAAATGGTCTACTTATAAACAACATTAGATATGCAGATGATACAGTGTTGCTGCCAGATAGTGCGAAGGGCTCCAAAGGATGATGGATAACGTTGTAGAAGCATGTAACAAATACGGCCTAAAACTAAATTGTAAGAATACAAAAGTAATGATCATTAGTTATTACCTGCATAAACGCCCAAATTACAATTAACGATACACCGTTAGAAAGAGTGGAAAAAATATGCTATTTGGGCTGCAACATTAAGGATACTTGAGATTACATGTACGAACTGAAAACTCGTATTGAAACAGTCAGAAGCTCTTTCAACAGCCGTAGGAAGATTCTCTGAAACTTTAAGTATCAATATACGTATAAGAATTCTTAGATGTTACGTCTTTAGTTCTCCTCTATGGAGTAGAAAACTGGATCCTTTCAGAAGTATAACTTAGGAATCACACTGTATACTAAAATGTATTTCCCAAAACAAATTAAACGATAACTTCTTTAGACCAAATAGAAACTAATGTATCAAAGAATAATACTAAGTATTTTAATAATTTTTCTGTAGAAACTACAAAAACAACCTCAGGATCAAATAAACCAAAACTAAACATAAACATGTATATATGTATACCAATATACAGCAATGAAACATATAAACATAATAAGGTATGAAGGGTTGACAGTTTCATACCAGTTTGATTTACCAAAGAAAATTAGCTGTACTTACTTCAATATTATAACTAATATCAACAAAGGTGAATTTAGTATGGGAAGCTAAAACTATCATGTACATAATAGATAAACCATATTGTCTATCTGGTGACTAAAATCGAAATTAAATCGTTTACCTATATATTAACAAATCCAGTATTAACAAAATTTAAAAAGAGGAATTAACCTAATCAATCTTGTTTGATTAATGTTCTTATGACAATGAAGAGTCTAAGACATTGACAGTATTATCTGATAATAAGTCCTTTATATAAAATCGACCAAGACGTTTGTTGGACGAACTATTTTTCAATTCATATATTAAAGGAGAGATTACTTTACTATCAATAGGTATATGGGACGTATTTTTGACAAAATTTGGCAGAAAATAGCATCACCTTTATTAGACGTTACAAAATTATGTTTTAATACCCTATCAGCCACAAAGAATCTCTTTTCCTCAAGTTATACTGACCCTGTGAGTTAAGGTAAGAAGTTTTTAATTCCTTCCCGATGTCTGCAAATATTGGACGTAGAGTCTGGAGATCATCTAAACGATGAAATTTGTCTGATATTTGAGGGAGATTTGTGGAATTGCCTGAAATTAAACCAAAATAATCACCAGATTAGGCAACATTTCGACCAATATTTAAATAATCTGGGAAACACTGCGTAACTTCATGGACAGAAGTTCTTATGGCTTGAGTTATGGAGTGGATATATTGATCCCAAGCTCTATGGTCTTGGAATGTATATGATCTTAGGGCTGTAACAATACTGCGATTTACACGCTCACTATGATTAGCTTGTGGATGATATGCAGCGTTATAAAAGATCTTTTGAACTTAGTATTTAGCTAGAAGGTCTTTAAAAGACTTAGATACAAATTGAGGACCATTGTCACAAGAGACAATTTGGGGAATACCAAATAACAAAAAGACTTGCTCCTCCAAATATTTTACAATGGCAGGGACCGTGGCATTACGAAGAGTAGAAACTAATGGAAATTTAGTGAAGTAATCCACAACCACCAAACAATAGGTATTGCCCTTATAACTACGAGGGTATAGTCAAATCAAATCCATAGATACCATCTGCCATGGGAAGTCAATGTTTCTAAAAGAACCCATTAAACCAGCTTGTGGCTTATTACTTGACTTACATGTAGCGCAAACATTGCAACTAGAAATATATTTCTTAATACAGTTGCGCATACCAATAATATAGCTCCGCTATCCTACTAAATGTTTTAAAGGAAATAAAGTGACCAGATGTCACATTATTATGAAAAGTACGAAGAATTTCATCCCTATTTGAGGTTGGGACGACAATTTTTCAATCCGACATATTAGACAAGGCTTCGATTGGACTAACAACATGTTTATAAAGGATATTATGTTCCACTTTAAAATCAGGGTACTGACCAGGTTCTTGAGTAACCTTCTCCAACATTTTCTGGTACCACGCATCCGGAACCAAACTGGATAAGTCAAGAAGATTGACATCAAATGTTCGAGACAAAGCATCAGCTACTATAACACCATTTGCCTTACGGTGGACAATGTTATATTCAAACGCTGATAATTTACAAATCCAGCGGGATAACCGTTGGCATGGGTTACGCATAGAATGCATCCACAACAACGAACTATGGTCAGTTATCAAAGTGCACTTACGACCTTCTAAATAATGCCTGAAAGCCTCTAAGAAATGGATTATAGAAGGTTCCGCTCAGTGGTGGAGTAATTTTTCTGAGCCTTATTGAGCTTCTTCCTAGTGTACGCTATGGGGTGTTTAGAACCATCTTTCATCTGAAAGAGTACACCACCTGAAGCAGTATTAGAACAATCTGTCATAAGGTAAAAGTGTTCACTGAAATCAGAAGAGGTCATGACAGAAGCACTGGTAAGTACCCACAAAACCGTCGTACAAACCGTCGATAGTACCCACACATACCCAAGATCCTACGTAACTGAGTAGTAGTTTTAGGTATGGGGAAGTCCTTGATAGCGGTTACTTTGTCAGGATCTGTCCTCAAACCTTGACTATCAACATATCCCAGGAATTTCAGATTAGGACGACAAAAATTACATTTCTCTAAGTTAACAGTGAGATTAGCTTCTTTAAGGCGTGAAAATAACTTCTCTAATATTTCAATATGCTAAGTAATCAACAAGTATCAACAGATTAGGAAAACAGAGGAATATGTATTAACGGAAAATACCTAAATCACCTTATATATGCGGATGATATACTCCTGATCTCCTCGGAACGACAAGAACTGAAATTAATGCTGAATGAACTTCATGAAAAATCACTGCAAAAAGACCTAAAAATTAACTTCAACAAAACAAAAGTAATGACAAACACGGAAGACCAAGAGGCACTAAAAATACAAACAGAAAAAATAGAACAAGTAAATGAGTATATCTATCTAGGACAAGCAATCAGAGCTAACAGAGAAAATCAAACAGCCGAAATTTCGAGATGAGTAAGAATGGGATGGGCAGCGTTCGGCAAACTTTCTTACGTTCTAAAAAATCAAACAATCCTTCTATACTTACGAAGCAAGGTATATAACTCCTGTATAATACCGATGCTCACCTACGGAGCACATACATGGACATTTACACAGGCCAATTTGGATAGGATAAGGAAGGCACAAAGAGCGATGAAGAGACAAATGTTGGGTATATTACTTAAAGATAGAAAACGTAACCAGTGGATCAGAACCAGAACAAAGACAGTAGACGCGATAGAACAAGCAGCAAAATTGAAATGGAAATGAGCTGGACACCATGAACGTCTCCAAGACGGACGATGGAACAATGCCATCGGAAAGTGGCGTCCATACAATGCAAAGAGATCAAGAGACAGACCACAGATGAGGTGGAAAGATGACATCAGGAAACAAGGAGGTCCCACATGGCAGAGAACAGCTCAAGATAGGGAATGATGGAGAGAACTGGGGGAGACCTATATCCAACAATGGAAGGATAGAGAATAGGTTAAAAAAAAAGTAAGATCAGGAATAACAACTAAAATATCATCTAAATAATAAAATACAAATGGTTCAAGTTGTGGACCTATAACTAAGTCCATTAAACGACACATCGTCTGAGGAGCTAAAATTAGACCGAAAGGCATCGTGATAAATTGAAATATTTCTTTATCACTAACAACGAAAGAGTATTTCTTACTCTCTTCACTCAAAGGAATTTGCAAAAAGGATTTGGATAAGTCGATGAAAGATATGTATTTGGCATTTTGAAGTTTGCTTAAAATAACATCTATTCGAGGGATAGGATAAGTGTCCCTATTCGACGTGATACTCTTTAATTTACGACCATCAAAATAAACTCTGAATGATCCATCCTTCTTCTTTGTAAGCCACAAAGGACTAGAGTATGAAGAGGTAGAAGGTTCGATATTGTTTAAGGAGATCATTGAATCGATTTCTTTACCTAAATCTTCTTGTCATGTTTGAGGTATGGGATATTGATACTCTCTGATGTGGAAATGTGGTATATACACCACACAAGTAACATAAATATTCTCCAGAGGCTAAGAAAAGACAAAGAGATTATTAACACCATAAAAAAACAGAAAATTGGCTTACTTCGGCCACATCATGCGTAATGATAAATATCGATTTCTAGAGTTGATTCTACAGGGCAATATTGAGGGTAGAAGAGGTCCTGGACGTAGACGTATATCCTGATGGCCAATCTTGGTAAATGGACTGGTCTAACGTAAACTGATCTATTTCGAGCTGCTGTGAACAGAATAAGATGGGTCAATGTGGTTGCCAACATCTCTAGAACATAGTCATATTTAGAAGAAGTAAGAAGGGGTGAAATAATCTTATTTGTACACACTTGAAACCTTTGTATTCATAACATCCTCTTAATTTATCTTTTTAAAGATAATATTTTAAGCGTGCTGTATATATTTGACTTCTTTTCAAATGTTATCTTAGATATTATAATAAATTACGTATAGAAACGATTAAAATGATATAATAAGTATTACAACATTTTGTAATAGACGCTTTATATAGTCGTGTTGACAATGAAACTAATTTCTATTATCCTTATTAAACAGTTCATAGTATCCTACCGTTAAAGTGGAAAACTAATTGAAGCGGATTCGCAGATTTTTACCATTAAATGCTCACAGCTTCGCTGGTTCTGTAATTATTCAGTGGTTGCAAAGAGATAATTTAATCAAATTGGTGAAATTATATCCGGTTACCTTTGTACATTCATTATTCTAACGCTCGCTATGCCGCATAATGGTAACGTAATAGTATATACAAGCGAATAAGGGCTATTGATATTCATAAATTTAGTGAACCACAGTTGTAATCAATTGCAAAGCAATCAAACACTGTTAAATATAAATCTAAAACATTAACATTAACTAACATAAAATAAACGATTTGAATAATTATTAAATACAATTAAAAGACTTAAATTACTACAGATTCGCACATGTTAATCCAGAACTTTTTTATTCTAATACAGGGGTGGCCAACCTTTTTAAGTCGAGTGCCAATATGAGAACAAAAAAAATTTGGCGTGCCACTAAAATTTTTCGACATACTAATATGGATACTATATATTAATAATATACGGTACAATATGTATTTCTTATGTAAATTCAACATTTTTCCGTTTAGTCAAGATAGTGGAGGTTTAAACAATAACGTAATAAGTAAAACATAACAACAAACTTACTTTATTGTTAATAAAATAAAATAAAAACGTTGAACAAAAAAACTTAAATATTTTCTTATTATCTAAAATTCAAATTATTAAACAGTTACTTATTTAATGTGGTATTTGAACTTGTATTTTTTTTAATTAATTCATCTATATTGGGATTAACTTCGGAACTAGCCAACAGAATTAGATTTTTTAAATGCATGTCAGTTAATCGTGACCGATATTTTGATTTTATTATGTTCATAATAGAGAACATTTGCTCACTAACGTACGGGTTTCCCTATATTTGGTTTTTAGTATAGTGTGGTTCTGTAAATCAGTAATTTCGATCTGTATTTCAGCTGAGTAACAATTGATATCTTACAGAGAAATAGAAAAAGGATTTATGAAAAGGTCAACATTCATTTTGTCTTTTTGAAAATCTTCGAACCGGGTATTGAATGAACCTAGCAAAATAGATATAAGGTTTTTAAATCTGTCATAATTTGGAGTTCTACTGACCTTGTTGGCTAATTCCTGCATTAATGTGAAATGTGTCAATCTCTGTTCTCCAAAATCGTTACAAAAAGCATTAGTTTATTTACAAAAGAATATATATGACCAACTAGAGTAGGAAAAATACAATTTTTTCCCTGTAATCTTAAATTTAATAGATTTAAATGTCTCATAATATCAGTGAGAAAAGCTAAATCCCAAAGCCAATCTTTATCATTAAGTAACGAGCACTCACTGGGTAGTTCATTGTTTTCTTGCAAATATTTTAAGACGCACTCCTTCAAGTTCCAAAACCTTTCGAGTGCATTTCCTTTGGAGAGCCAGCGCACACTGCAATGGAGAAGTAACTCTCCATCTTGCTCCGTTTTCTTCCGCGAACAGTTCTCGAAATTGTCGTCGATTCAATGCCCGAGCTCGTATTTTGTTAATGCAACGTGTTACAGGGTCAACAACAGATGACATGTTTAGGTCCTTGGCACAAAGAGCTTCCTGGTGAATAAAACAATGGTACTTAAAAACTTTTCTTCCCAAATAGTTTTCCAGTAATGTAACAAACCCCTTTAGTCTACCAACCATGCAAGGAGCTCCATCTGTACAAACACTATCTAATTTTGACCATTCAACTTTGTTGACTTCGATTACGTTTTTAAGCTGTTGACAAATGTCCTCTCCTGTTGTTGTGACTAGTTGGCGCAAATCCAGAAGCTCTTCGGCATTTTCAAAATTATCATTGCTATAACGGACAAAAATGCTTAACTGCGCATTTTCTGTGTTGTCACAACTTTCATCCAACGCTAAAGAAAAGAATTTGCAGGATTGTAATCCACTTATAATTTGGGAAACAACATCCTGGCCCATATCATCTATACGGCGCATGACTGTATTTCGGAATAATGCAATATTATCGACCATATTTTTGGTCTTTACATCTCCCACATTTTTAGCAAATATTGCAAGACTATTTTTAATTATCTCCTCTCCATCAGAGTAGGCTTTTTTGTTCCGGGCTAACAGCTGGGAAAGTTCATATGATGTTTTAACCATAGTTTCCATTTCATCACTTCTCTTCTGAAACAGTGACTGTTGGCTGGCTAGGGTTTTCTTTTTTTTCCAATAAAGTCGGCTCGCAAATGTGAACCAATAGGATATTTGTTGCTGAAGTCCTTATGCAGTTGTTTATAATGTCGTTCCAGGTTAAATTTTTTTTGTAACTGCTACAGACAATCCACATATCAAACAAACAGGCTTTGAAGTATTACGATTAGTAAATAAAAATTGTTCTTCCCAAGCAGGTTGAAAATCGCGAATTGCAATATCATCTTCGTATTTTCGTTTTGAAGTCGAAGGCTTACTCGTGGACATATCGAACAAATACTTTTAAAATTTTAAAGAAACAATGCGCGATGACAAAATGTGCACATACAACGGGGCAGTTTAAAATAAACTAAGCAAGGGTAACGCAGTCCTATTGCACATTACGACAGCTAGGATCACGTGCACCAATCGCAGCAATATCGCTCGCCAGAGGATGCAATGATGCCGCATCTATCGTAACTTCCGTAAACCTACCAAGTTTCTTCTTATTATTTTTTGTTTCTCAAGTTTTAATTTTTTTGAAAGTTTGATCAGTTTGAAAGTCCTATTAATCGCTACGCGTGCCACTGATCATCGTGCCACAGAGTGGCACGCGTGCCGCGGGTTGGCCATCCCTGGCTTAGACCATAAAAACGTTTTTACGGTCTAAGGGTTTACGTATAAATTCATCACCATTACAAAAAAGTAAATCAGACATGGAAGAAATAACCAAATCCCTGAAAAATGGAAAATCCCCTGGTGCTGGTGACATCCCTGCAGAATTAGTGAAAGCCGGTACAGACAAACATCAGGAATAGTTAAAGACACTCTTTCAAGACTGCTTGAATGGGGCTGAATTACCAGAAGAATGGAAATTATCTAAAAAATGGTGGGTAATCTAAAAATTGTCTTGAGATTTACTATTACAACAAATTGTCAATACCACTGAAAACTTCACCGACCAATTTCAAGTACTAAATGGTATAGTATATCAAACAAGGTTAACCATAAAGTAAAAAAACACACATTCTATAGAAAATATATTTTTCTGTGTTTATTTGCTTAAAATAATTTATACGAAAACATGATTATAAACCATATTTATCTGTTTATAATACATACAGTCTAATTGAACTTTTTTAATTTAAAAACATGGCACAGTTCTTGATATTGTGGGCATTTATATCTCATTAGCTGAATCTCTTGTACCAAACAAGTATTGTTCGAACCCCAAGCCTTAACTGATTAAAATAGGGTGAGGCTACAGAAGTCAAAGGTTCCCTTTATATTATACAAAACGAACGTTCCTTTCAGAACAATGCTTCTTTAACTTATTTACAACGTTACGGGGGGTTTAATTTTATGATAAGATAATCCTTTGACTGCAATAAACCCTCCCTAATTCAACATTTTACCGATTTCAGCTGGTTTTAAACGCGTATTTATGAAGGTCCTTACCCTTTAACTTCGCTATTAAAAATTATTACATTTTACCCCATTTTAGATATTTTAAATGTGTTTAAATTTAAGTCAATCGAACCGTGTCTAAATATTTATAATAAATGATTTAATGACCAATAGATTACGACTTGTCCATAAACGTTTTGGTAATATAAATATGCGTACCGTAATAGTTATACACAGGGTGATTAAGTTTTATCCGGAGTTTAATATCTCCCCCAGAGAAATTCTGACAAAATAAAAAATAAAATAAATATGAACACTGATATAATTATATATGTAATTTATGTAATACGACCGTTAGATCTTATAGTAATCCATTGAGTAATAACAATGACAGAAAATTGCTTTGTATCCAAACATACATTTAAAAACAATTAAAAATATTTTATTGTCCTTTGTTATCGCTCTTACCCCGCGCCAAGTTATTAGTTTATTTATCATAAACAATTGATTTTTTACAAAACCCACATACAATTATCCAGGAGATATAAATATTAATACATGTACACAGATTATGAAACAAAAATTATTATTAGATGGTTACTAAAAATAGAAAAGGTCAATTTTTGATCTGAACATTACATCGCTAAATCAATATTTCCGTGTAAAGATGATTAATTTATTTGAAGTGTTTTAGTTTGATTTACATGACTTTTTTGTGCTTTGACTCTTCTTCTTCATTTTAGGGATTAATTATTTTCTCCTCATTGCAGCATCAAACTTCACTCCATCTTATGGAACACTCACACACTTTATCGGTTAGTCCAATTTTTTCCATACTGTATATATTATTTTTATTTTGTTCTGTAATCTTTTATTTTCTCATTGTTTAGGTATTCATTTCTAATTTTAGGTCTTCATTTCTCTGTCTATTAGGTCTTGTAATGCCTTTCACCAGATTGTATTGTATAGACTTTCTTTGTTTTTTTTTTCGAGAGGGGCCTGGAATCTTAAAAATACATCTCAGTATAGTATAGTTCCCGAGGTACTTTAAAATCCACTTTCGTCGCCGAGTCTACGCCGAACGCCTACGTGCTAAACCAGACCCTCATCTGTTATCCAGTGATCCGGAAACGGAATGGCATCTATAAGGCTGGCATCACTTCCGAAGCACTACCTTCATTCATTCATTCTCCATTCATCCACATCCACACTCCATTTATCAGCAAGGAGGCTCTCTGTCTCATTCCAGGAAGCGCGTAGAAGATCCTCATCACTCCTAGTACGGCAGCATTCCTAGACGGGCATTTACTCCTTCCCCACAGTCTGAATCACGTATGTCAACTCATACAGTCTGACCCACTTTTCTAGCTTCAATTTCCAGCATCTTTCACTCTTACCTTGCCGTTGGTCCAGCTAACTCTTCTTCCTCTTCTTTTTTCTTGATCACAGCACGGATATAGTTGTGTATTTTAGTAAAACCTGATTGATTTTCAATCATTTCTCTCACTGTAACAAAATTCACACTTGTCTCTCTCGCCATTCTGCTCCTTTCTACTATCCATCTGCTGCAATCTAACATCGTAGGTGTCACAGTGTCCGAGTGTCCACAGTATAGGCATTCATCTATGTCAGCCTTACCGATACTAGAGAGGTTAACCCTAAAACACCCGTGACCTGTGAGCACCTTCGTCAGGAAATAATCCAGTCGTCTGTGGCCACGGCCCACCCAAACTCTTATGTTCGGGATCAGCATTTTTGTCCACTGTACCACATCCTCCGTGTTGTTCCATTCTTTTTGCCATCTTTTAATTGACCTTTCCCTTTCCTGTCTTCTCTCGACCACAGTAAGCTTTGGGCCTATTCACTCATAGAGTTCTTTTCTTTCCATCGCCAAAACATGCAACGGAACACATCCAGTGATGGTCCATAAGGCTGCCAGACTTGGTCTGTCCACTTGTGCCATGAGCCTCCTATAGGTCATTATCTCTACCGCCTCGCTCCAGACTGGTGCCGCGTAAAACGCGATCGACTGTACAACACCGTGTAAGACCCTCCTCCTTTTGGATTTGGGTCTCCCAATGTTGGGCATCACCCTTCCCAATGCAGCCTTCGCAGCCTTCCGGACCACCTCTTTGTAATTCAACACTTTGCCTGTTCCTGTTACTCTTCAGAATGATGGCTTTGGTTTTCTTTGCTGCAAGTTTTAGTCCGTGATACGTCATCCATTTCTTTACGATGCGGCCTGCGTTCCAAACCCGGCATTTGATTTCTGGCGCATCTCGGCCCACTAGCAGTACAGCGAGGTCATCCGCGAATGCGAAGGGGTTGTAATCTCTCCATATTTACAGTGCATAACCCCGTCATATACCAGGTTCCATAGCGTCGGGCCCATGACAGATCCCTGGGGTATTCTGTATTGTATAGACTGAAAAGTCTATAGTTTATTTATAAAAATACATCATCATCATAATCATTGTCAGCGTATTCTAACGATTATGGTGCAGCTTCCTTTAGATAGTCATTCTTCATTTCTGCCCTCGATTTTCTAATATTCGCTTTTCTGTGCCATGTTGTACCGGCTTGTTTCCTTATGTCATAATCCCATCTTAAATTTGGACGTCTTCTCAGTCTCTTGACGCCTCTTGGATACCACAGTGTAATTCGAGTGGATCATTTATTATCACTTCTTCTCGCTAAATGTCCTACCCATGCATGCATCGCTCAATTGACTTTTGAATTACTTTTAGTTTCGCTATTATCTCTTTTTTTAGTGTCCAAGTTTCGCAGCCATATGTCCTCGATTTGAATTTATAGTGCGTGCAAGCACGCCTGACCACGGTGCAGTACGAAATTTGGTTTAGTCCCCACCTCCATGCGAAACGCATTGTACTATGCAATGTATAATTCCACTTACAATAGAACATTTCTGCCATTACCTGAATTTGACTCCGCCTTCGCGCAGCTCCATGGTCAGGAGTGCTTGAACTATCTATAACTGTATTTTCACCAAAAGATGCCTAAGTTTTATTCTTATGTTGATTTCTGGGAGTAAGGATCCCCAGATTTATGTATTTATTGTCTCAGGTATACATAATCTTCCACTTTTTCAAGTGCAGTGTTGTTTACTATTACATCTTGGACATTCACTATCTCTTCGTTGCTACATTTAACTGCAGGATTATTAACATTCAGAACAATGTCGTCTGCAATACTTGGATGGCTAAGGTATTCTCCATTAATGGATGGGCCTTTGTTCTGTGAGTTTATTATACAAAATATATTTTCTAGAGTTGCAGTAAAGAGCTTTGGTTTGTCTGTATATATTTGTTAAAGCCTCTATGCACCGTTTGTCAATGCCTTGGTTGGCCAAAGCTTCTATTACTGCCTTGGGATATATAGGATGGACAGCCTTCTCAAAACCTATAAAGGCTAATGTTAGGTTAATGAATGTTAATGAAGGTATTTCACATTCTTTAGCTCTACTCATTAGTTCTCGAAGTGAATGAATATCATCCATGGTACTGGATCCACTTCTGAACCTAACTTGCTCTCTTAGCTGTGCAACATCTAATGCATTTGTTAATCCGTTGTTGATGATAAATGATTATATTTGTGAATATCTTGTATATGATGAGTAGTAGACTTACAGGTCTATAGTTTTTGATATCCTCTTTGCTAACTTTTGTTATAAATGTTTGCTGCATTCGAAAAGTCTGGTATGAAGCGTATTTAAGAAGTTCCACTGTTATGTCTTCTATTCCTGGTGCTTTTACCGCTTTTTATTTTTGTAATTGTCGATTCTCTTTCTTCCGGAAGGATTTCTGGTATATTATTTTCTTTGTTACTGATTGCTTCTTCAAGTGTTTCAGTCAGAATTTAGTCAGAGTTGTAAATCGTAATTCTGGAGTTTTCCTTTGTAAGAGCAACGACTTGCTTCTTCCCAATGATTAATACTTTTCTTGTTTTCTTACAGTTTTTTTCTGATTTTTATTGCATTTTATACCAGTATTCCATTGTATTTTCTTATGTCTCCCTTAATAATTTTCCTTATTATCTTACAAAGTTCTGTGTATTGTATTCTCTGTATGCTGCTACCTACTTTCATTTCTCTTGTTTATTTTAACATTATTTAAGTTATTAGACTGCTATCTTTATTTTGTTGTTGCGAACCTCCGATTTCTTTTTTACTATCAAAGATGATTTTCATTAATTGAGAGCTGTCTATTTGGTCCTGTTTAGAGGTCAGGAAAAAATGAATATGGGATAAGGACGAATTGGTATTATTATTTATTAATCTTGTGCTACAATTCTGTAAGATTATAATTATGTATGAATTATTTTGAAATATATCTCATCAGGAACTTTCAAATACATCAGTCTATCCTCAGAAGTGATTTGTTTACTTTACTAATATGGATAATGCATCTATTTTATTTACTTTTTAGTTTTAATTCATGCAGTATATTTTCTAAGAAATATATGACTAATGTATACAAATAGACAGATGTGTGTTAACATTATTGGTGCTTATGATATGATATCACATAATGAGTATCGGATAAGTTAATTATTATCTGCTGTATGATAATTTTAACTGTTCATTTGTTCTGTGTATGCCTTTGATACTTTTTATTTGATTAAAAAATCCTTTCACAGTATATATTTGTGGTATAAGTTTTGCAGTGGTACTTAAAAAAAACAAACCTCATATGGAATTGACCATATAACAATTCAAAAACGTATGAAGGCAATCACATCAAAAAACAGAAAATGCCAAAGCAGACCAAATAAGCATGGAATTTCTAAGATACACAAGTCTCTTGCTTCACTTAAGATTGCTTAAGTGCTGTATTCTGAAAATCTATATAAAGCGTATTTTCAAGGATAACATAAACTATTGCTTCTGCAATTGGAAGAAGTCTGTCATTTTTGACTGCTTTAAGTTGTCCAGTATTCTATCTACCATATTTTCTAAAGATGTGAAACAGTTTTATGCTTCTTCATTAGGTGCGAATGGCCAACCTTCTACAATGACACTTGTGAATTATTAGTTGTAATTTTCCGAGTAAGAATCATAAATTGTAAGAAGTTTATTGCGGGCGGCAGTTAAAAAGGGTCGGGCCAAAAACGTTGAGGAATTGTTGCATACAAACTAACAAATTAAAGATAACAGGCTTAGCCAAGCATTCTCTACAATCTAGCCATCCTTTTGATTTTAAAAATGTACACGTTTTGGAAAAGAACAAAACTACAACAAAAGATGCATATTGGAGATGATTCACATAAAAAAGATCAAAATCTATCAATAATAATATTGACATCAAAGATCTTTCCAATATGTATCATAATTTAATTTTTGACATATTACCCATTCCTAAAAATATAAGCTGAAAAATATGACCTGACAAAACTAATAATTTGAAAAAAAAACCCTAGTATAATAACCCGACTTCCTGTGCTATATCATGTGTAATTATGACCAAATGGACCTCAAAATTAGGGGTTCTGGAGTGAACTCATTTATTTGAAATATCCTATATGTCATGCTGATATGCGTTTTGTTTTTGTGTTTATAATTGGGTTACACTTAATTTATCAACTTCTTATTTGAAGAGGATCCTAAGTTCATCCCAAAACCTTTGACCAACTACGTTTATGTTTATTGTTTATATATATGTAATATCTATGGCATATTTGGATAACTATCAGTTAAATACCAAAGTTCAGCATATTACTGTTTTTCTCCGGATCATTTTCAAAATAGTGATCCAAATATTGGACTTACAACGCATCTCGATTTTAGTTTGATGCGTGACAAATTGTGGGTTGATTCTTTCCCCGCATGGGTCTAGTCTTAAAATATTTCAGGCGTTGCCTGGTTGGGGAAAACTAATTTAAACCTTATTCTTAGTTTTTATTGCAGGTAGTATTAGACGTCGCTGTATACATATTTGTTATACAGGGTGAGTGATAAAAATGGGCTTAACTCGAGCAAAGTTAAAAATTACCGGTAACAAAAACGATTTCTTCTGTTTAATGTAACACTTTATAAAGAAAACATTAAGACTAGTTTGGCTACATATGACACAGAAAACATATCATCATCATAATAAAAATTAACTAAGAATCTTGAATAAGAAAATAAAAAATGAGGTTAGAAAAGATTTGAGATGATAGAATATGATGGAAATAACTAGAGTGCTTAATAGAAGAAAGCAAAAGCTTAAAAGTACTCAGATATAACTGTCATTGTAAGAAAAACATCCACAAATTAATAAATAAACAGAAATAAATCACTGAGGGTCGAGATGACATTATGAACACTATAGAAAGCTTTTATAGCCAAATATACAAAGAACAGCAATGTATATGGAATAGATCATTAGCAAAGATAATTAACTAGGGATCTGAAATTTTACTGGGCCTAACACCCAATGAAGTTCGAAGGTCAGTTCGAATAACGAAAAAAAAAAACGAAATGAAAAATAAGAAGTTACCCAGAGGCGATGAAATGAATATTAAGTGATTAAGGGAACCACAAACAAAGGAACAAACTGTAGAAGCTCTTACTGAAAATCTACGTAATACCCAAAAACTGAATAAAAGTAGCTATAACATTGATCAGAAATGGGAAAATATAAAAGTAGCAATAATTAAAACAGCAAATGAAAATTTAAAACCAAAGAAAATAAAACATAAAGACTGGATGACTGAAGAAATACTACTATTAATGAATGAAAGAAAATCATTCAAAACAAAAAATCCAATAAAATATAATGAAATTGATCGATTAATTAAAAAGAGAATAAAAGAAGCTAAGGAGAGAATGTTACATGAGCAGTGCCAAGAACTAGAAATTCAGAAAAAATATGACTTTTTTAACATGCATAAAAGAATTAGAGAATTAACAGGAATGAGAAAAACACTTCAAACTAGGCAACTAAGAGATGAAAGTGGTGCACTTATAACAGATATAAACCAAAAAATGCAGAGATGGACAAAATATATAGCACAACTTTTTGAAGATAAAGGAAGAACAGAAGCACCAAAAGAATTTAAGGATTATACTTTGCCTGAAATGATACGAGAAAAAATTAAATATGCAATGAAACATGCTAAAGTTGGTAAATCTTCTGGGCCTGATGAAGTTCCTATTGAATTACTCAAAATTGTGAATTCTGAATCTATTGATTTTCTTTTGGATCTATTCAATACAATCAAGTAGTAATACTAACTCAGAAATTATCCTACTACATAAAAAAGGCGATGCTACCGACATTAAAAACTACTGGCCTATAAGTCTACTTTCCCATATTTATAACCTATTTACAAAAATATTTACGAAACGATTAGAAAATAAATTTTATAACCCTGTATATAATGATTAATTGGACATAATCATATTTCGAAAAGTAATTCATTAACTAAATAATCTAGTAATTTCTACTACCCAGTAATTTATTAGTTCTGTCGACTTACATTCGGAATCTTATGACAATCGCAGCGAATGCACTTTTATAGAAGTTCGTGTAATTTCGTTCGTTCTTCTCCAATAGCAGTTGGATGGCCTCCACGTGGGTGTGACGTAAAAATACTCTTTCGTGTTTTATAGCGAAATCTTGAATAACTTGATTGCGAGGTTGTTGTGCACTCTTCATTGGTTACGTAGCGATAAGCATTGCTAATCAGTCGATGATATTTGTTTTGACTTCGTTGAATAAATAATTGATTAAATGGCTTGACACAATCCGACAGTTGCACTTTTTAGGTCCAGATTGTCTTTATTTAGTCTTATAAATCAAGAATTTGTATCTTAGTGTAAATTGAGAGTTCATAAGAACTAACTAATACAGGTATATAAGAGGAAGACAGTGGAAAGGATCTTTACTAACGATGTTTAAGCTCATATTTGGAATAATTATCTCCCAATTCAGATATAAATGATACATGGGAGAATTGGAGAACCTACAGGAACCTAGACAAGAAAAAAAAATAAAAACAAGGAAACGATTGCGATAATGAAAGCAACAAGTGTCAGTAATTGAAAAGAAACATGCATGTCAAGCAAATACTTGTAAAATAAAACATGAAAATAAAGAAATTTATAGAGAAGATAACAGCAAACGTTCGGAAATTGTTTTTAGGTCCTGCTAAGAGTTCATACGGACTAATTAGTATATTATTTATAATTTAAAGTCTAAACTGTTATTTCTATCTAAATTAATTAAATTCATGTTTTCAATTCAGTCTATCGATGCCAAAACTTTAGTAGATTGTAAGCAAATGCTTTTTTTTTATTTTAGCATATAATCTTTTAAATAATTTATTACATGGTCAGTGTTTATGGTTAATGTGGTTTTGATGTCATCTGAGATTCCATATTTTCTTCTTGTTTTCTTCGTGGTACTGGCAGTCAATCAGAATATGCTTCACCGTCAATGGGAGAGAATAGTTTCTGCAGGTTAAAGAAGATTCTTTGCTGATTAAGAATTTATGGGTCAGTGCAGTGTGTCCAATTCTTAGTCGGTTAATTATTTCTTGGTCAATTCTATTGGATGGATTTATCAAGATGGTCTTAACAAGGGGATAAATCTCATATAGTTTGGTTCCTGAATCTTTCCAGTAGTCTTCCCATATGTTCATACAGTGGTCTTTAATTAGGTTTTTGAGATCGGAGTATGGGTAATTTATTGATTTGTTTGTGTATTGTGAGTTTATTCGACTTGTGTTTGCTAGGCTCTAGCAACATTCAGAAAATCAGTCTTTTCTATTCTTTCTATTCAGCCCTTGACCTTAATAGCTGCATATAGGCTGATGCTTCTGTCTTAATCAGTCAACCACTAGATTATCGTAATAGCCTTTCGGTATTATACTTATAGGAGGCTGACCCTGTAACAGTCGGTATATAGATCTAGCTGCTGTCTGTACATATACTTACACAGATGGAAAGCTCAGTAGAAATTCCACTGCGTCTGTTGAGATAATTCTCATGGCTTTTGTGAGACTCTATCATTTAAACCATATAACAATTAACACAATGGGGCATCTCATATTTATCACACTCATCACCTGGAGCTCCCAGTGTAATAAGCTTATAAAACAGATTTGTTCAAAATATGATGCCAAAATCCTTCAATAAAAAACATTTTAATTGCACTTAAAATTGTTCAATTTAAAAATGTTATTAACGTTGTATGGAATTTGTTTTAAATAGATTTGGACTTTAATCTGATAACAGGAGTATTTCAAGGATACATTCTATTGAGGATAATATATGTTGATGATGTTGGGGAAGGGATATTGTAATAAAATGGGAAAGAGATAACAACACGACGGATTAAAATAGCGAAGACAGGTTCTTAACGAAAAAAGAATTAAAATTGTACGTTTTAGTGTTCAAAATCAGTAAAATGATTTTGAAAAGTAGCAGTTATAGAAATTGAATATCTGTATTCCTGAACATTCCAATCAACATTTTGAAAACGAAATATATGGTCATTAGCAGAAACCCTCCAGAAAACCCGATATTATGCATAGGTGACAATCGTATAAATCGCGTGAAAACTTTTAAATACCTTGGCACCACAATCAATGACCAATCGGATCCACAACACGAGATAAAAAACCCGAATACAAATGGCAAGACAAGCTTTTGTGAAATTCAGACCGCTCCTATGTAATCAACACCTAAACTTCGAAATACGCTACAGAATGGTCAAGTGCTACATATGGTCCATCTTGCTTTATGGCATGGAAACGTGGACTTTGAAAAAAACATCTATCAACAAACTCGAAGCATTTGAAATGTGGTCATTGAGAAGAATGATGCGCATACCTTGGGTGGATAGAGTTCGAAACGATGACGTCCTTAATAGAGCCGGCGTGGAAAGAGAACTCTTTGAATTAATTAAAAAACGCAAGATTGGTTACCTTGGGCACATATTGAGAGGAGCAAAATATGAAATACCACAGTTAATCCTACAAGGGAAGATCGAAGGTAGGAGAGGAGCCGGCCGCAAACAATTGTCCTGGTTAAGGAATATTAAAGAATGGACAGGAATACACAATACAGGTGAGCTGTGTCACGCCGCCAAGAACAGAATTCTAGTAATGAGATAGTCGCCTACGCACTTTGGTGTATGGCATGTTAAGAAGAAGATTCCTGAACAATGAAGAAATATATGAAAAGGCGTGCAAAATACATAGTAAAGTGGAATTCAATGAAGGAAATTGAATTGTATGTAGTATGTGAAGAAAAAATTGAAAGGTAAATTTTATTGGACTGCTCCAAGACCGGTTATTAGCAAGCATATCCTGTAGGGCTATTATCTACAATTTTTTAGTTTTTTTTTATAGTGGTAGAATGGTATTATATTATATAGGTACAAGTAATGAATCGATGAGAAAAAACCAATAGTACCACATGCAGGTGCATTAAATAATAGCCGCTAAGACTAATGAAGGAGCAAATAACTTGAGGGTAACTAAAGGATCGCCACAATGAAGAATAGTATCACCAACATTAGAGAACCGAGTTCTTGATGATCGGGCTCATTAGCTAGCGGATCGGGATTCAGATCTTTGCAGACGATATTGTCATATTGTCTGGAGGCTACAAAAATGGGTTAAATAAAAACTCCAGTAAAAGTAAATCAAAATAGGCACAAAACCACCAATCCTACTCTACTGCAGAGATAAATCGCAGAATTTGAGTGGCTTTTGGTCTCTTTCATCTTAAATCCTCAATTAAATTAAGAAATTCAAAAGTCTCCCTCTCTCTTCAATCCTGACCTTCCGGAGCAAGTGTAGTGGTCACCAAAAACTAAGGGATAGGGGAGGGATTAACGGGCTAAATTGCTAAATTGATAAAATGAGGGCACTTTGCTTATCTTCATGGGGGTACCCTTTGGAACTAATGTTGTGGATCAAGAACTTCCCAAGGAATGGGATCGTAGTTTTTAGCAAGTAAACAAAATACAAAAAATTTACAGCCCTTTGAAATTTCAATTATTGAAGTTCTTGCGTTGATAGTTACTACCGATTAAATTATAAGGACAAATCAATATTGTTAAGTGGAGCGAAGCATGAGGTGATGCGAGAAAACGGACGAGCAACTCCTTAGCAAAACGAGACTCCTCAGAAACTGTTTCTACTTTAGAGCCATTCAGAACAGGCGTGAATAAAAATGCTGCAAGTTATTAGATTCAAAAGTCATAAAAACAAATGAAAAGATCTGTACAAAGGCGAATCCATACAAAGAAACTAATAAACAGTAAAGAAAAGACTTCTAAGCAATGTTACATACCTCAGAAATTGAGAGGCTGAAAGCAAAATAGTTCTTGTTTGACTAAAGAACAAGATGCAATACAACGGTATTACGATTAGGTTCCAAAGATTTTCGGTACTGTCTGAAAGGCGAGGAGAGGCAGAAGAAGGAGAGGATGGTAGTATATTACCTAATTTTTTTCTCTAGTCTTTATTCTTACTTTTTTGTATCCACAATACTAGTACATATTTCATAGAAGATGAAGAATGCACTTAAATCAAACACTAACAATAGTACTGGAAAAGCTATTGTCTTTTTTTTTTCTATATATATAATTTATTCAACCGACGTCACGTCACTTCAACGATTAAAATTTATTTATATTTTTAAAATCATATAAAATATCAAGATTGATGATCTCCATTATGCTTTTAATTTTTCACGTGGGTATATATTATTAAATTAAAATAATTGATTAATATATAATAAATTCAATTTCAAAACTTCATTACATGATTACTAGGTTATCAGTCTAGCAAACAGTGTCGTTGATCTATTTATTATATCTTAAAATTGTAAATGTTTCTATAAAACAATAATAATAACAATATTTTTTCTATCTGTGTATAATTTCTGTATCTCTATAATACCCTAATTAGATATATATATATATTTTATATATCTATAATAAGTAAGTCATTGCAGTGTGAATATATATTTCGAAATATTTAATTGTTTGCCCTTTCAAAATAATAATAATAAGAGGAACCTCTAAATCTTAGTAAAAAATTACCTAAACAAAAAAATTAAAACAATATATATATATATATATATATATATATATATATATATATATATATATATATATATATATCTAATAAAAAAAGCATCACTAGCATTTTAATTTCTAATAAAACTGTACTACTCAGCTTAATCCTAAAATGTGAATATCATCCGCTTTGTACCAATACCACAATATACTGCTGATAAATTGTTTACCGACATACTGTGCTACAATACCTCAATTGTCATTTTAATAAACATGAAACCCGCCAATTTTTAAATTGGGACCCACCCACCAACCAATCACGCGAAAGTTAGGGAGCGCCTTATAGTGTCGTCTCAGAAAAAATAATAAGATTGGTAAAAATGACAATTAGGCACACCATTTGTGCTGTGAAATGCAACGGTACAGTCTCAGAAGAATTTGAAGTGAAAAAAGGTGTTGGCCAAGGAGACTCGTTGTCAACATTACTATTCAATATAGTTCTAGAAAAAATTGTAAGGGTTAGTGGGATAAATAGGTCCGAAACTTTTTACAAGAAACTTAGCATACGCTGATGATGTGGTTCTCATTGCAAGAAATAGAAAAGAACTATCATATATAGCAAAAAGACTGATTCGCGAAAGCTCTAAAATGGAACTGAAAGTTAATATTAATAAATCGAAGTACACGGAGATTTCAAGCAAAAAAGGATTAGACACCAGGGATCCTTTAAGTTGAAGATGTAGGATGGATCAGTTGTAGAATTCGAGAAGGTGGTGGATAAATATATGTACTTAGGTACTCTTATTGATCAGGCATGTAAGGAAGAAAATGAAATCAACCTGAGACTGACCAAGAGCAACAGGTGTGCTGGAGCCATAAGCAAAATAATTAAGGACAAAGATGGATATAAGGACAAATATATTCTTCCACATTAGAAATATATTTGTTTGATTAAAAAATTATAAATCTCTATATTAAACAAAAATGTTAGGTTACGTTAGATTAATTTAATTTCGACAATCAGTAAATCGTTCATGCAGCATACATTTTGAATTACAGTCAGAAAACAGTCCAATTTCACATCGGCGCAGAGTGCATAGTTTAAGAACGGTAAGCAAACTACTGCAGAAACAAACCTAATAAAACTCCTTTAACAATGTAGTTTCATTTAGCTCTATTTTTTTGCCATTATCAATAGCCTAAAAGAAAAGTTGACAATGGTAAGGAAAATCGACTAAATCATCATTTAAAGTTGCTGTCAATATAGTCATGATAGTAAATATTGTAGCCAGCATGATGTCCTTCTACTTATGGTACTCTATCTAATTAGTGGATGTTGGCGACAATTCTGGCATATTCCTCTCGATCTTGTGTGGCTCTAAAGAGTGCATGGGCATCGAGGTTTGTCCAATCCCTTATGTTTTTAAGTCATGAGTACTTCTTTCTTCCGATGCCCCTTTTTTCTTCTATCTTCCCTTCCATACTAAGCTAATAATATCCAAGAACTAAATGATATGTTACAACAATTAAAGGCAGTTTCAGGAGCGGTAGGCTTAAAAATGAATTACAGCAAAACAAAAATACTGAGCCGAGACCAGACAAATATAACAATACAAAATCATACCATAGAAAATGTGGAACATTATGTATATCTAGGTCATGTTATCAAACTAGGAAAACCAAATCAAGATGCTGAAATTAAAAGAAGAACACAACTGGCTTGGGGCGCTTTCGGCAAACTAGCACATATCTTGAAAAACACCTCCATTCTATAAACTTAAAGAAAAAGGTGTAGGTATAACACATGCATACTACCTGTTTGTACCTACGGCTTGGAGACAGTAGCACTTACCAAAAAATCTGCCAAAAAATTAGAAACAACGCAAAGAGCAATGGAACGAATCATGCTTGGAATATCACTAAGAGACAAGATTAGAAACACCGAGATAAGACGTAGAACGAAGATTAGGGATATTGTGGAAGAAATTACATAAATGAAATGGCGCTGGGCATGTCACGTAGCCCGATAAAATGACAACAGGTGGACACGGAGAATTCTAGAATGGAGACCCAAGACGACAAGAAGCATGGGAAGACCTCAAGAAAGATGGGTAGATGGCATAAGAGCAGTGGCAGGCAAACAGTGGATTAGATTGGCGCAATATAGAGAAAGATGGAAGCAATTGGGAGAGACCTATATTCAGGAGTGGATGGAAAATGGTTGACAAAGAAGAAGATTTGGAATTTCGAAATATATGACCCCAACATGATGTCCAACGATCTATAATGGTCATGGATCTAGAAGAAGATATCGATTATTTTTATTTTTGTAAATTATTGAGATATTGGCATAATGCTAAAAGCGTTTATTTTATATTTTGTATTATCTTATAAAATAAAGATAAAATGTTTATCTTTAAACCACTTAAGACTAATTAAAGGGACTGTCTACATCGATATCAATTATTATATATAAGTGCCAGTTGCGCAGAACTGAATTAGATATTAACAAAGCTTGACGTACAAATTAATATAATTGAAGTGGAAAAATAAGTATTTGTATAGCAATAGTATAAATGCGTAACAAAATTTGATAAAAACTTTTTGTTTATCTTAGTTTTTAGTATATATTGCTTAATTTGGTCATGCTGATTATGAATAGTTCTGACAAGACATTTCAATGAGGTGATTAACATACGTACTAGATACGTAGAAAATATAGACATACCATTAAATAGCTAAAACAAAAATGAGAACTAGAGTGACCAAAGAAGGCCAAAGAAGTAAAGAGAAAAACTTAACATAAAAGTGTTAAAAAAGTCTTGCAGTAGATAAGACAGTTGTGAAAATCTTCAAGAAATACTAGTGGAATGGATGAATGATATTTGTTGTAATAAAGGTTATTGGGGTGTATATAAGGAGAGCAAATACTCGTGTTAAAATTATTCAGAACAGTACGTACGAGTAACAGTTAAAGCTGAACATCCTATTTATAGATTTCAAACAAGCTTACGATTTTGTGACAAGAAGGCGTCTGTACCATGCCCTAAGAGTACTTGGAATTCAGGAAAAAATGGTCAGACTATTAAAAAGACCTTAATTCAAGACCGACAATACTCTCTTTCTTTCTGGAGGCAATAAGGAGTGAGAGTGGAATTCGAACGAAAAGTTTGATTTATGATAACAGAATCCAGGTCTTGGTCTTGGCGGACGAGGTAGTGTTAATGACAAGAACTAAAGTGGATTTTCAAACTCTGTGAAGCGAACTCTAAACAGTATGGACTGATTATTAATGAGGAAAAAATAAAGTATATGGAAATGGGACAGACCACATATGAAGACACAGAATTGAAGACTACCACAAATAACGAATGTAAAGAGTAGAGGGGAAGACAGCTAAGAAGTTGAGAAGCGGTTTCAAGTGGAAGACGGTCGGTGCTCTACACAAACTACTAAGAGCAAAAAACATCTCCAGAGAGGTAAAATTGAGACTATACCGAATTGAATTTTGCTGAAAAGAAAGTTTGCTGAACATCTGGGTACGGAGTAATTCAATCTTTGAATACTAACGTTTCTTTTAACATACGTAAATGCTAACTATACGTAAATTTTACGTACTGACTGATTTAGGTCTAAAGTCCTTACGTTCAGTCGTGATAGCCAGCGTAAACAAGTAGGCGTGGTCTATTGTTTCAGGACTGGACTTGTTTTCGGTGATGTTCTGTCTACGTTAGTGTCTGATTTAAAAAAAATATCAAAATGCACTTTACCTAAAAATAAATTCGATAACGCAATTTATCTTGTATTTCTGTTACTATGAATAAGTTTGAATATCATTTTTAATACGTTTGTAATTCTTTAATACTTCCCAATTTTGTATTGTTTAAAAACGGCTTTCAAAAAGATAGGGAAAATGATTATTTTTGAAATTCTTAGTATGCTATACTATAGAAATAATCTAAACAAGATGTTCCGGCCAGTCTTAGCGAATTTGAATAACATTAAAGTAATACCTACCTTAAAAGGTTTGCAGGTATAATAATAAACTATAATCTTTTAACAACAGGGCAATATCTTAACCATAATAAAAGTATTTTAATTTGAATATTTCTTATGTAGCATTCTGTGAATTTTTATAGATAATAATTTTATGGTATTTCCTAAAACTTAAGATCGTTGGTGGTCAATGTCTTCATTTAACAATGAACATCGCGCATCCCTATTCAGTATCAGTCGAGTAGTTTCGCGTTAACGTTTATTTCTGTATCTCGATCTAAAAATGAACTATTTGTGTTTATAATAATTATTTGTTTGCTAATTTAAAGTTTATGTGGTAGTTTTTTAGTTTTATTAAGACTTTTCAAAGTTGTGCGTTCTAATTTTTAATTTAAAATAGTAGTTTTTTAGTTTTATTAAGTCCAAGTTTGTGCGTTCTAATTTTTAAGTTAAAATGTCCAGTTCTACCGATTCTGCGGAGGAAGTTACACCAAAAAAGCGATCAAAAATGCGTCCTTTTAGTAGTACTGAAAAAAGTGTTATTTATAATGTTTATACATCGACAATAGAATCGCATCCAGAAGCTTTGGTATCGGAAATAGTGAAACAGACAGCTATTTCTTGTGGCGTAGGTGAAGCTTCTGTGTACAGAATTCTTAAAGAGCAGAAGAATACCGGAACATTTTCTTCCCCGAAAAAGACTAAGCCCAGGAAAACTATATTGGACAAAATTGATGATGCCGATAAATCGGCCATACGACGAATTGTGCATCAATTTTTTTTTAAAAACGAAATACCTACTATACACAAAGTTCTTTCAGTTGTTAATGAGGACGAAAGCTTGCCGAATTTTAAAAGCACTACATTTTATAAACTCCTCAAATCACTTGATTTTAAATACGTACGGAGGGGCAGAAATAGTGCTTTGTTAGATCGAGACGACATCATCTTGTGGAGACGAAATTTCTTAAAATCCATAAAAAAATTTCGGGAACAAAATAGAAAAATTTACTATTTAGACGAAACATGGGTAAATTCAGGACACACAAAATCCCATGTTTGGGTTGACGAAACGGTGAAATCTTCCATGCAGGCATTTTTGTCTGGTTTTTCAACAGGTCTTAAAAATCCATCGGGCAAGGGAAAAAGACTTATTATTACCCACATAGGGAGTGAAACAGGATTTGTAGAAGATTGTTTATGGATGTTTGACTCAAAAAAGAGCGGCGATTATCATGAAGAGATGAACGCTGAGAGCTTCGAAAGGTGGTTTGCAAGTACATTGCCTCGGTTAGAAGATAATTGTGTGATAGTTCTTGATAATGCCTCTTATCATTCCCGGAAAATTGAAAAGATACCCACAACATCATGGAATAAACAAAAAATAAAACAATGGCTACAGTCAAAAGACATTTATTTCGATGATGATATGTTAAAAGTGGAACTTTTACAATTAGTGGCCCCCCTTAAGGCAAAGTTCAATAAATGTGTCGTAGACGAAATGGCAAGAGAACAAAATAAAACCGTGTTACGTTTACCACCATACCATTGTGAGCTCAATCCAATTGAGCTCATATGGGCTGACGCTAAAAATTTTGTTGCTGCTAATAACAAAACTTTCAAGTTCGCAGATGTAAAAAAACCTTTTTGATGAAGCTGTTAACAACATCACCCCAGAAAAATGGAAAAATTGTGTGGATCACGTTAAGAATATAGTGGAAAAAAAGTTCTGGGAGCTGGATAATATTATGGAGGTTATAGTGGAACCAATAATTATAGAAGTTGGTCCTAATAGTGAGAGTGACATATGCAGTTATTCCTCATCGGAGTAAAAATACTGATTGTATTTTTACAACAACTTATCAGCATCAACACTGACATAAAAATTTGCGAATAAACTCAGAGTTACACAACGAGCCATGGAACGTGCAATGCCTTCGAGACCACATAACAAACCAACAAATCAGGTAAAGATCAGGAGTTCACGACGTCATTGAAAGAACTACTAAGCTTACGTATCATGGAATGACGAATCATGGAATGGAGGCCCAGAAACTATAATAAAAGAATCCCAGGACGACCACCCAGGACATCCCAGAATTATATAAAAGAATCCCAGGACAACCACCGACTAGATGGACAAGTAGCCCAGTGAAGTGAACACTGGAAGGAATTGAGGGGTACCTATGTCCAGCAGTGGACGCAATTGGCTGATTGATGATCAACATCAAGGAACTAACCACATAAAGTAAGTACTGATATAAATTTAGGCAGCCATTTTGATTTATTCTTCTGAAATTGAAATATTTGAGATCACTTAGTAGTATTGGCTGAATTTTTGGTTTAGCTTTGATAAATATCTATATAACTTTAGAAACTTGCTTAGGAATAATTAATATTTTTAAATGCCAAACCACATTTTATTTATTTCACACACTCTTACAAATTTTGTTAACTTTAAAATGGATAATATAGACGCTCTTTATACTTTATATTAATGTTTATTATTATTTTACCATATTTTTCTGACAACCTGAATGACCTCTTTTTTTTCACTTATTTTCTTTTATATTGTAAGGGTTCTGTCACATAAATGTCGCTCATTAAATATTTTTCATTTACAAACAAATCCCTATTTCTAATATCATTTAATTTTCTTTGAATATATTAATAAATACCTTGTTTATTATTATTTTATTAATGAATATTTAAATTAATCTTTCATTTCTAATCTGAAAGTGTAAAACTCAATCACAATCAAAAATCTATAATTTTCATACAATTAAAAGGTTTAATCAACTAAATGTCACATTATGTGACATTTTTAAAATAACAATAAATTCAACATTATAATTAAAACTTTAAACATTTCAAAACTGCCAAAAACCCATCCTAAAAAATTCTTGCCTTTCCTAGTATATTACTTAAGCTAAAAATTTGACGTAGTTTCAAGTGTTATGTAAAAAACATATTAATCGTGTCAGAGTACACCCCTGAAGAGGGTGGAGCGGTCAGAACCTTCAACCAGTTAAAATATTCGTATCCCTGTACAAGGCCTATTTATTTGTTTTGGTGCACTATCTCGACTCGGTGAAGATACTATAGTATTTTCTTTTTATTTCATCTAATTAAAACAAAATGGTTTAATTTCAAGAGAAGTTTATTTAGGAAAGATACAAATAAAAAACATTGAAATATTAATAATCCAAACATAAACAACGTAAAATAGATACTTGTGACACAGAACAGAATCTTGTAATAATATGTACACGATAAACCTGTGCATATAATAAACATTACAAATAATATGAAAACGATAACCTTCTATTGATGTACACATTCCATACACATTTTTATTTAATGCTCTCCACACAAGGCACTCCCACACTTGTAACATTTGGTTGTTGTCATTCATTTCTTTGCTACAGAGCACAAACTACAGTCCGTCAAAGTCCGTTTTTCTTTCCCTTGGAGACCTCGGCGTCTTCAGCAACATGCGTTAAATTCAAAAGCATGGAAAGACTCTCTTTGAGACTTCTTGATAAAGTTGGTACTGTTTGGAGTCTTATTTGTTGCCACGGCTTCGTTAATTGTTCATGAAGTTTCAGCATAAAATTTAATAAATGAAATGAGGTTGAATGCTCGAATAAATGAACTTTGAAAATAAGGCTATTATCGAGCACAAGTTAATTAAATCTAGCCCAAGTACTTTCGCTTAAAATAGCATCTTCAGGGGCATTTCGTCAAAATTGGCGGGCTTGCCGGATATTTCACATTTTGACGAAATGCCCCTGAAGATGCTATTTTAAGCGAAAGTACTTGGGCTTGATTTAATTAACTTGTGCTCGATAATAGCCTTATTTTCAAAGTTCATAAAATTTAATCTTGATAATGGCTGTTGTTTTGTTTTAAGTTGCATTGTGATGGTAGATTACAAAAGCGTTTAGTTCTGCAATATTCATCATATTGTAAAATATGTATAGCGGCCACCTTCTAGTCTTCCTATTACAGCAAATGTTCTAAGATATTTAGTCAAACGTATCTATAACCCCTTTAGTTGAATTATATGTATGGATTATTTCGGGTTTTCTTGTTTCATGATTATTGTTTCCAAAAAATGCATAGTTAAAAGTAGAACTGTCTTATTTTGCTTAGGTTTATAAGATAATAAAGTCATGTTTTCATTGTACACAAACATACTTGAACCGCACTTTCAAGTTTTGTTATCGAGCAATTCTGGAGATATTTCTCCTTTATTTTTCAGGAGTGTTCCGACCATTGTCAAATTGTAAGAGGAAGATAATAATTTATTTGCAAGAGGGATGCTGGAAAACGAGTTGTCTATTGTTACATTACGTTTACTTCCATGTAAAGGTCTCGTCAGGTTTGTGACAAAATGTTCTGCTAAAGGAATGCCGTTGGTTACAGTAGATTTATGCAGATACATTATTGCATTTATTACATATTTCGTAGTCATATCGCAAACCATAAGTATTTTTATGCCGTATTTACTAGGTTTGTTTGGCATATACATGCGAAATAAACATCTGCCACGAAATCATAGGAGTTGTTCGTCGATTGTCACATATGAACTAGCTTTATAATTTTTAATACAGTTTTCAATATACAAGTTCCAAATTTTAGATATTGGAGCATAACTACTTTCTTTTTTACGTTCTTCTCTTGTCAATAAGTTATCAAATCGTAAAGAATTGATCAAACAGTTAAACCTTTCTTTACTCATCGTTGCTTTATATCTATGGCAACAATAACACAATCTCTCTCTTCAATCCTGACCCCCCAGGGGGAGTGTAGTGGTCAACGTGATGTCGTGTATTGTCCGTCTCCAGAGATCTCTGTCTCTGGTCATTTCTTTGAATTCATGCATAGGTCTTTGGCATATTCCTGTAATTTGATCTATCCATCTTGTTAGGGATCTTCCTCGTGATCTTCGGCCTTCTACCTTTCCTTGTATTATGAGTCTTTCCATGTTTTCTGTGTTTGCTCTCATAACATGCCCAAAATATTTTAATTGTTGGAGATGGACTTTACTAGAGAGTCGTTGGCTAACTTTTAGCTCTCTTAAAATTGAATTGTTTGTTCTACGGTCGGTCCAAGGAATTCGTAACATTTGTCTCCAACAGAACATTTCAGTGGCGTCTATCTTTCTTCTCTTCGATTGTCTCAGAGTCCAAGATTCACATCCGTAGGTCAGTATTGGGAATATTAAGCAGTTGATCAACCTCATCTTTATCGCTCTTGAAATTTGACAGTCCTTCCATATTTTGGTCATTTTTGCTGTGGCAACTTTTGCTAGATCACATCTAAGTTTAATCTCTTCTTGTAATGACCCTGTGTTTGTGATTAATAATATAAGTATGAGCTCACAACCTCGAACCGGTCAATTGTGGTTATGTGTGGATGATTGTTGTGTAGTCTATCCACTATCATGATCTTTGTCTTTGATATGTTTAATTGCAGACCAAATATTTGACTTTCGTTTTCGATCAGTCGTATAAGTTCTATCAGCTCTGCTTGACTATTTACAAGAAGGGCTGTGTCATCTGCGAAACGTAGGTTGTTTAGTTTATGACCATTTATTGAGATGCCCTTTTCCCATCCTTCAAGTGCTCTTCGCATAATATACTCCCCATATATGTTGAATAATTGAGGAGATAGTATACATCCTTGTCTGACACCCCGTTCTGGATGAAATTCGTTCGAAAGTGTGTCAAGTACTTTAACTGATCCAGTAGTGTGTTCATATAGTTCGGTTATAAGCGTAATTAGATGTTGTGGTACGCCTACTTCTTTTAGTATTCGCCATAAGTGTCTCCACTTGACCCTGTCGAACGCTTTACGGTAATCTATAAAACAGATGTATAGTGGGATGTTGAATTCCCTAGATTTCTCGATTATCTGTCTTATATTCAGCAGGTGTTCTCGAGTGCCTCTACCTTTGGTAAATCCAGTTTGCTCTTGTGGAATTTCTCTTTGAAGGAATGTTTTCAGTCTCTCATTGATTATATGTAGCATTATCTTGCTGGCATGGGATATAAGAGAGATAGTTCTATAATTGTCGCATTTATGGATTTATTGGAATAACACAATAAGTGTTATCAAATAAAAATGTCAGCTGTGAGGTGATTATTTTTTAAAGCCGCAGATAAAAATAACAAACCTAACCGTGCTTTCAGTTCAGGCAATGTCGTTTCTAAAACAGTAGCTTTTTTTGTCTGGCACTTCTCTCGTAACTCTGCAATTTTTTCGTTTGTACGTAGCAAAACTTCGTCCAGAATCTGATCTGTAAAAAATTAATCAAAAACATCTATAGCATCTTTAGCCAAGTTGGTTGGACCTGGACGGATATAAAAAATATTTCTGGATGCGACTTTACGACCTCCATCATTTATTGGTAAATTACTCCACTTATAACCGTTTTTACCTACTAAAGACTGTTTATATTATATTATTACAGACGAATTTTGTTCAATACGAATATCAGTACATGTTGATTCTGATGACAGCTGCGTAATTTTAACTCTTTTACGAGAGCATTTATTTCTTGTATCTTTGTGAGTTTCTGCTGGTGTATCTGCCCAGATGTTAGGTAGTTTTGTGAAGACATTTTCGGTACCTAAAATTTACGAACGTTAGTCTAGGGTTAAGGAAGTATATTCGATAGAGTAACATACTATAAAGATGTTTGGAGAAGACGAAGAAATGCAGAGATCGGAGAGCTGTATTGAAACCAGAAATTAGCCAGATCGTCAGGCCAAAGAGACTTAGATGGTTAGGCTATCTTGCGAAAATAGCAGATAGAAGATGGAAAAGGAGTCGCCTTTGAAAGGAAAAGTAAAGAAGAAAAGAGAACGACTACGAAAAAAGTGGCTAGAAGCGTGTTAGAAAGACCTATAAACAATCTGGATAAAAAATTGGAGAACTGCGGCCATAGTCAAAAGAAAATGGAGTAAAACACTGGAAAAAAGTCATGGGCCTTGAATAAAGAAAAAGAAAAAAGAAAAGCTTTTATATTATATTTTATAATTTATTTTAAATACGTATTAAAGATAAAGATTATATATTTATTTTTAGATCAGTGAAGACTTGTTAAACTAACTGCTGAAATCCATATCAATTATTAAATTTAAGTGTCATTGAGTGATTGGCAGAAATGAAATAGACATTGATAAACTTAATATATAAATATAATTGAAGTTATATCATTTATTAAAGTCAAGTGTCATTGAATGATTCGAAGAAATGAAACAAACATTGATCAAATTTGATGTATAAATATAATTGAAGTGGAAAACTAAGTGTTGGTACAGCCATAGTAAAAATGCGTAACACAATTTGTCTCAGCCTATTTTATCAATCATCAGGAATCGGAAAGAGAAAATCATTGTCAAACAGGAATAGATACCAAAAAGATAGCAGGAAGGTTTGAAAAGGGAATAAATATAAAAAATGGAATATATGTACAAGAATCATACTCACCAGTCAAGGACATAGAAGAGGAAAGAAAAAATCACAGTAATTAAAAAAAATGCTAGAGGAAAAATTACTTCGTGCAAAACCAATTAATGGTATTATGGATACTTCATTTACCGCTAGATACTTGCGGAAATTTCAGCGATTAAAAGTTGGGTGGGAGTAACTCGTTTGATTTTATAATTTGATCGAATTTGAGCTGGTTATCTATTTGTGTCATTACCATGAAGAGTACAGGGTATATGTGGCCATTGACTGATTAAGTTTTATCATTGTTTCATAATATATCTTATCCAAAGCTAATTTTCGTCTTTGTTGTCAATAAGTGAAATATGGTTTGTAGATGGCTCTTTGTAGCTCACTAAGGCTTCCTCTTTTCTTTCTCTTCTTAATTTTTGCTTGCCCTTACCAACAATTGTCGTGTTTAAATAAATTCCAATGTCGATTCCATATGTAGGTCTTCTTCATCTTTGTGTTTCGTATTATACTATCTATTGTATATATTGTTTAATCTATGCTTAATAATGTTAAAGTATATTTTATAGATTACATTCAATAGCCTGATGACCTAATGGTCACCTTATAAGATTGAACAATAACAAAACACCAGCAGATCCCTTATGGTGGTACGTCAGTTAGTGTGAAGAGCAAGAAGCAGGGGGGTAAACGAAGTAAACACCGATGTGAGTGAGACAATGAGCGTGAATAACTGGAGTAGAGCAGCTGAAGAAATAAATGTTGGAGAACCGTTGGAGAAAGAGATATTTAATAGAATATTACCTCTACATTTTTTGCATTTGTTACGGTCACCTTTTACAATGGCATGTTTAAGGTATTATGGGTTACAACCAACATTTCATTCTCAAGTGTAGCAAGATACCTCCATATCTTAAAAGTTCCATGTTTTTTGGTCAGCATCTACTGCTTTTCTATTCCTTGATGTTGTGTAACCTTCATAAGTTTTTGCATTGTTTTATGAATAAATTTCCCATATAATTTGCATCCGTTGTGAGTTAATCACTTCTCAGTACTCCGTATTTTCTAAGTGTATTATAAAATTATTCATCATCAATTAGCCTATATTTGTCCACTACTGAACGTAGAATTTTCAACCTATTTCTATCTTATGCTTCTTGTATCCAGTTTGTGGTGTTGCGCTTGATATCATCCGTCCATCTAGTCGGTGGTCGTCCTCTGCTTCGATATGCCTCTTGCCTTGGTCGCCATTCCAGAATCTTTCTGGTCCATCTATCATCCGTTAAACTAACAACATGTCCAGCTCAAGCTCATTTAGCGATGGCTATTTTTTCGACTGCATCTGTGACTCCTGTTCTTCTTCTTTTGGTTTCTAGGTTTGGTACTTTATCTCTGATAGTAATACCTAATATTGATCTTTCCATAGCGCGTTGTGTAACTTTTTATTTTATCTGTTGTTCTTTTTGTCAGAGTCAGTGTTTCTGCACCATATGTAAAAAGCGGTAAAATGCACTCGTTAAAAACCTTTCTTTTTAAACAAACTGGGATAATAGGCTTGAAAATGTTATTCAATCTACCGAAGGCAGCCCATGTGAGATCTATCCTTCTTTGTATTTGTCTGATTATCTCGGCCTAAGCGAATCTCATGCCTTAGATATTTGTAAGCTATTAATTGGCGATGCTATGGCTCTCAATCAGAATTTTACCGCTGACTACAAGTTTGGTCATAAATTTTGTCTTTGATGTGTTAATTTTAAGATTAATTGTTTTTGACACTTTATAGAGCGTGTGCAGCATTTTTGTAGCTCTATCAACTCTATCAGATATTAAAAGAATGTCATAGGCAAATCTTAAATGGCACTTCTCCATTTATATTAATACCCATTTAGCCTCCTTTCGTTCCATTTACTTGAACATATATTCAAAAACAGCTGTAAACAATTTAGGGGAGACAATATCACTCTGTCTAATTCCACGTTCTATTCGAAACTTCTTGGTATCTTCATGAAGACGGACACAAGCTGTACCAGTTTCGTAAATACTTTTAATCAAGGCGGTATATCGGTAGTCAATGCGGCAGTCAGCCAATGCTCGAAGCATTTTATGATGATCTATAGTATCGAACGCCTTTTCATAATCTACGAATATAAGAAAGATAGGCTTGTTATACTCTGTACACTTTTCTATTGGCGTTTTTATAATTTGTAGATGATGAAACCCAGCCTGTTCACAAGGTTGGTAACTATTTTGTTTGTTCACAAGCCTTTTTGGTATTATCTTCATGAATAGCTTGTATATATGGAAGAACAAACTAATAGGTCTGTAATTCTTTAGGTCTGAAATGTCACCTTTTTGTGCATTATAGTTATTATATTATGCCACTGGGAGGGGGTTACGCCGCTTGTCAAAGAAGCATTGAACATCTTCTTCAACACATTTACTAACGTTCCTCCTCCTTCTTTGATTTGATCAATGACTATCCCATCTTCTTCAGGTGATTTATTGTTTTTCATCTCCGAGAGAGCTCATTTTATTTCCTCTGTTCTGATATCTGGGATGTCTTCTGACATTCCACATGAGCCTACATTTTGAACTTTTGGTATTTGATGTTGATCAGGATCTGGAAGTTCTTCTCGCTTATGCATTCTGAGTAAAAATCTTGAGCAATTTTCAAAATATCTTCCTTATTTGTTGTAGTTTCTCCTTTTTTATTTACAAGTTTACAAATATTTTTCGATCCTTCAGTCATTTGTCGGCACAGAATCTTTAAACTTTTGTTTTTATCAATGGCTTGAGTTATGTATTCAGTGTTGTAATTTCTGACATCTTTTCGAATGGATTTTGTGATATCTTTGTTTAACTGTCTAACAGCCGGTTTCCGAAAGGATGATCATCTCAAAAATTATGTAATCGATGGTTAATCGTTGATCAAACGCATTTTGAGTTTCAGAAACGTCAATCAAACTACATTCAACAACAGTCGATCACCTAATTTAACAAAACAAACGATTAATCGTTAGTTAACAGTTGATCATATGTGTTTTGAGATTCTGAAACGCCGATTAACTAGTTTCGCATGTCAAACGATTGTCAAAATCGACTGTCACCTAATTTGAAGTTATTGGATGATTAAAGGGCTGTTAATATTTATAAAGAGTTGTTTTTAGTCATTAAATAGAGTTTTTAGTTATTAAATAGAGTTTGTATAGTTATTATATAGGTTAAATAGTTATTAAATAAAGAGTTTTTTAGTTTTTAATTATAATTATTAGTTATTTAATTATAATTTAGATTTTTAAAATTAAATATACATCTCTGATATTTCTGACCTTTCATTGTCGAGCGAGGAGGAAAATGACATCCCCTGGGTTAATCACAGAACCAGGATGAATCCAATGACACACTACAGTGATAGTGAATTTAAACAACGCTACAGAGTATCCAAGGAAGTTGTGACAGAATAGTGGGACTAATAGATGGTATGGAACCAACAACCAAACGAAACAAATCTATTAGTGCCATTGAGCAGATTTTACTGACAATCAGCTTTTATGCTACTGGAGGATTCCAAGTGACTGTGGCTGATAGTGTGAGAGTGCACAAATCAACAGAATGTCGAATCATCAAGAGAATATCTCTAGCGATAGCTAGGTTAAGGCCAGTTTTTATAAAGATGCCAGCAACAGCAGAGGAGCGCCTGAGTGTTAAATCTGGGTTTTATGCGTTGGCCAATTTTCCAAACGTAATAGGTGCTGTTGATTGTACCCACGTCAAAATTCAATAAGTTGGAGGCCCACAAGCAGAACTGTTCAGGAATAGAAAAGGATACTTCTCTTTGAATACTCAAGATATATGTGATTCACAGCTAAGGATTCAAGATATCATTTGTAGATGGCCTGGTTCTGTGCACGACACAACTATTTTCAATGATAGCCACATACGTGCCGATTTCGAGAGTGATATATATGGGAAAGATTTTCTCTTGGGAGATAGTGGATACCCTTGTAGAAGTTACCTTTTGACTCCATTTTTGCAGCCTAGAACAAATGGTGAGGAAGCTTACAATAAAGCACAAGTATCAACAAGAAATCCCATAGAGAGATGTTTCGGGGTATTAAAGAGACGTTTTCCCTGCCTATCTATGGGACTAAGGGTAAAACTAGATACAGCCATGAACATTGTTGTGGCCTGTGCTGTATTGCACAATATAGCTATCGATCACAATGACAACATTGATGATATGGTAGACGTTGAAGCTGCTATTTATTCATTTCAAATTTTTTATTTGAAGTTCCAATTCTAAAATTTCTTTTTGTCTGATTTCATTATTTAAAAATACCAGTTTGCTTCTTTTTTCGTATATTTGTACACTCAATTTTTTTTTATAATAAATACGTCTATTGGTTTCGCTCCCTACATTTTTTAATTTTTTATTTTTAAAACAAGCCTTAGACATTTTAGATTTTTTCTTGGGCAGGACAGCAGATGTCGAGGGTGTACTGAGCAGCACAGTGGAAGTAGAGGGTACATTGGATGTCTGTTCCGTGTCTTCCAATTGTAGATAATCTACTTTCACTTGACTATTTTGTGCAACTATAAAAATAAAAAAACTTTCATTTTTTTTTAGATATACCAGATAGTTTTTTCTTTATAATAAAACTTTCTCAAATTAAAGCGCTGACATTAAATTCCAGCGCTATTTTTTCCCAGGTTTCACTTTTTTTGCGGTGGTCATAGCATTTGTACATTTGTTTTCGATGATTTTCTTGTATCTGAAAACAAAGATACAATTAGAAATTTGTTCTATAAGTTGGACAATTTCGTACTTACTTTTCAATTATATGCAACAGTAAACACTTCTCCCTCTCTGTATAATTTTTGCGTGGAGGATTACTCATTTTTAATATTAATTTTTTAAATTATGTTGTTTTTTTTAACGGTAGGTACAGCTTAAAATTTTTTGGTTGTTTATTAATATTTTGAAGGATGACAGCCGATTGTGACAGTATCGAAACCAAATCGTATGTCACAATTTCTACGATCATGTAATTTTAAGATAATTAACGTTTCAGAAACTGGTCACTGGTTAACAGTTAATCAAATCTAACAGCTCGATTAGATAATCGGAGATTTGAATAACGTTTCGGAAACCGGCCGTTAGTGTCACAAAATTATTTGTGTATTTGTCTTTCAATTCTCTTCTTTTGTTTATAAGATCTTTAGTAGCTTGAGTGAGTTTATCCATCTTGTTTTTTCTTTTTTCCTTATCTTTTCTATGAGTTTATCACCTCTATATCTAATGCATTTTCATTTAGATGTTCTACTTCTTTCAGTTCTGAAGTTATGAGATTCTGATAAGCTAATCTATCTTCTATAGATTTCCATTTATTAGAATGCCTCTCTGTTATCATTGCTGTCCTATGTCGTCTTATGTTGATCATTATTTTTGCTCTAACCAACCGATAGTCACTCCCAACAGTGATTTTATTAACTACTGTAACATCTTGGACAATATTTTGTCTGTTGGTGATGATTAAATCAATTTCGTTCTTTGCTATGCCATCTGGACTAGCCCACGTCCACTTAAGTTGTTGGTTCTTTTGGAAAAATGTGTTCATCACATAGAGCCGATGATGCAACAAAAAATATAGTAGCACACCTCCTCTATCATTTCACTCACCGTATCCAAATGAGCCCATAGCCACTTCTGCGCTTTCTTCTTTAAATCCAAGTTTAGCGTTAAAATCGCCCATTAAGATTAGGTGGTGGGTTTTATCTTATATCTTCATAAAAGTTTTCGATTTCTTCATCGCTATGGTTTGTCGTGGATGCATATACTTGAATAATTTTAATAGAGCGTCTCTCATTCAGTTTTAATATGAGGTACACAACTCTTGAGCTTACACTCTCTATTTTTATAATCTTATCTTTTTTAATCTTATATTTTTATAATCTTAGGTGTTTCTTGTGCACGAGAAAGCGTACGCCACCAACTTCCTTATCGTTTTCTCTAGTGGAATGTATCAGATGCCCCGATTTTAAAACTAATTGGTTTGCTCCTTTTCTTCGTATTTCGGAAAGTCGCAATACATCCCATTTTATTCAGTTGTCTTCGTGTAATTCAATGAGCTTATCTTGAGTTGCAAGCGTTCTTACGTTATAAGTGGCAATATGCAATGTTCGTTGTCCATGGTAGCTGTGTCTATCCCGGTAATTCTTTGCCCCTCTGCCCTTGGTCCAATCTGGCGGCTACCGTCACCAGGGACCATAAAATTATTAGGCATCGTAAAATATGTGTTTTATATAAATAGTTTATGTTATTCTTATTTACTTAGTTCGCTAGAGGTATTCGGATATATTCTTAGGTATAAAGCCATAAAGGGTTAAGAACCTAATACCATTGAAGAATGGTATTTGCAAATCTGTAAACAAGAGATCCAGCTGTTCATTTTCTTTATTTTTTTATTCAATTAGTTGCTTCACCAGTAGACGCACCTGTTGATTAATGCAAATATTTATTTCACATGTTCTAATGTGTTAATTGTGAGAATATCAGTTATTCAAATATTTCTCAAGTATTGATAATAACATATTAATCGATTTAACGAAAATTAAGGAAGTATTAAAATTGCCATCGATTGCAAAACCTGTTCGTATCGATGAACGGTTCCAATGATTTTTTCAGAAAGCTAGAATTTTCAGTGGCGTATGCCTTGGGAAAATATGGGATCGTGAGCGATGGATTAACATAAATATTATATATCAAATAAAAGTAGAAAGTATCGTAAAAGTCGTAACAAGGGATAAAAATAATAAAATATGTATATAAGATAGAAGGCAACCTTAACCCTTAATTGGTGACCTTATTTTTAATTACATCGGCGTGTGACCATGAGTCTGACTCCTCGCTTAAAAAAACTGTTTTTGTCAAGCTGGCACCTAAAAAATGCAATAAAACAGTGTTTAATAATAAAACAATATTGTAATGTCATTTTTATTTGCTGAAAAAGAAAAAAAATCAAACTCTAGGACTTGTATAACAAAAACAGAAAAAACGGTAACATGTTTTATAACACAAAATTTTTAAAGAAATATTCCTAAAAAAATTAAACATATACAAACAAATATAATATATGTATGTTTAAAAATAGGTACATTTTATATAAAAAAAATATTAAAAATAACAATTTCAATTCTGCACAAGGCAAATCACAAAAAACGTTAAAAATCTATTCTATCCTTGTACAATTTATACAAATTTTTCGAGAACATTGCAAGCGTATGGGTTTTTGACACGTTGTGCATAAATATGCAGTCTTTTTTCTTAATTGGGATGGACAGATGTAGCAATATTTTCTTAATTCAAGCTTTTCTTCTTCGTTAGCCTTATTTTCGGGAATATCAAGGATACTTTCGATCAGTTCTTTTAGCTGCCTTTGTAATGTTGGCATTTAATATCTTCTATGCAAATGTGAGAAAACGAGTTCATCGTCCACGTTTTCTATAAATTTGAATCTAGACCAAATATTTTCGGGAATCAAAGTAAACATAATGTATGAATTTACTCCACATACGTCTATTATTTTATAAAAAATAGCCATGGGCCATCTACGTGTTCTGCGGCTACAGGAATATTTTACAAACTTGTCATCCATCGCGTCTACAGCCCCTTTGGTCAAGTTGTAAAAATAATTTATTTCTGGTAGTCCATTATCTGCATTTACTTCTATGTTCTATGGAATGATGCACGGAAGAAATTAATATCACATCTTTATTTTTCTTAGTTGTACGGGATAAAAATGTTAGGTCTTTGGTAAATCCATACAAAGTGTCGCATTCATTACGATTCGGTCGCGAACGGAACTGTATATAAATTTCTTTTTTATTTCTTCGCATTGTGCCAACGTAAGTGAGTTTATATTGTTGTAGATGATGTACTAAATCAACTGAACTAAACCAATTGTCGCCAGTTACATTTATATTAGTATTGTAACGATGTTAGACTAATATTATAACTGCTTGAGTAGGTATGCTCATTCTTCTTTCTTCATTTATGAGGCTAAATCCATCTGAACCTTTCCCAGCATAAATGTAAATATTATGTAAATACCCAGTTCTTGCATCAGTTATACATAAGATTTTTATCCCATATTTACAGGGTTTGCTGGGAATATACATTTTAAAGCGACATTTGCCTCTGAAGCCTACCAGCGTTTCGTCTACACACACATTTTTCCCAACCGTATATGCATCTTTTGAATTGCTTACAAATAAGTCAAAGAATTCTTGGATAGCAGCAGCTGAATTATCCCTTGCTCTTTGTTCTCGGTCCGAGGCATCGTCAAACCTTAGGGCGGTCATTAGGGTCAGGAAACGTTTCTGCGACATAACTGCTCTAAATAGACCGTTCTTTCTTGGTCGTAACAAACAGACTTCGTACATTTTCATGAGTTGGCTTATAAATAGAAGTATAAAGAAGCAGTCCCAAGAAAGCTCTCAATTCTATTTCATCAGTATCAGCCAACTCGGATTTGTCTTTTTTATATTGTATATATTTTGGCCGAAAAGTTTCGAGTTTTTCATTAGTTCTCTTGACAACAGGACTATACATGTCTGGTGAAAACAATTTATTAAAATAATAAACGGGACTCGTTGACTGCTCTAATTTTGAATGGATTGATGGGAGTACAACAATGTTGTGAGCAGTCGTACGGACGTTTCTAGTTAGCTCCTTTTTACTCCGCTTATACATATTCTTTCCATAGTAATAATTGCTGGAATTAACACACTCTTTTTCATGTTCGCTAGATATCATTTCTGAGTCTTGTTGCTCTTCATTTTCACTTATTTCTTATTCACTGTCCGTAAAATGATCACTTTCTATATAATATCCTTCTTCCTCATCATCATCACTAATGTCGCTGTTCGCCTGATTATACTATTTTGTGCATACTTCTTCGAAATTATCGTCTAATACTGTTACAGCTTTACGAGAACTATCCATATTAAAATAACACTAATGGTGACCTTGCGTCTAGTAGACCTCGCGACGTAAATATTTCGAAAACGGGACAAGCGAGGTACCTCTCATTAACACGTTCGAATATACTCTATATATAACTAGTAAAAGTTAGGAAGGTACACCGAATTACAGGTTGCTACGTATTTGTAGCGAAAAATGCAGACGCGTTAATAAACGTGCGGAGTCTTTGAGACGCATGGTCACCAGTTAAGGGTTAAATGCGCATTTCTGACTATTTAGTCGACATTGGTACAGCCAAGTTAGGATAAAAGAATGTTGACTTAAACAAGGATCACTACAGAAACAATACGACCAATTTGTGACAATAATCTGTGGTTAGAAGACTCTGAGGTTTTCAGAGTAGCAACTAACACCTCCACGATGGAAGCTACGGCTATCTGAGTAAACTAATTTAGGGTAATTAGGGTGTAATTTGTCCTTTTGACTTTTAAAACACCAAAAATAAGTCTGTTTAGAAGGTTAGTTGGGAATGAATCCTCTAGCATGATCGTTTTTAATGTTGTAAGACCAGATGTTCTATAGCCAGGATGTGGCAAGTTTATATTTCTACTTTTCTTATTTAATACTCGGTCTTCATGATGTGCTGAAAAGTAAGTAATAAACCTGTTACTACATATCGGCTTTCTGTAGCATTCGGTTTTTAGAACGTTTGTCACGGTGTACCATCATGTCCAGAAATGGTATGCTGTAGTTGTTTTCTAATTTTACTGGAAATTGCAAGTCTTTGGACATTAAACGGCAACCTGCTAGTATAGCTTTCATTAAGGTCATCTAATACATAGAGGCATAGGAGTGATGATATTTCGTTTCCCATAGGTGTACCATGTACTTGTTTGTAATACCCCTCGTTAAAGACCAATATATACGATAACACAAAAATATATGCCAATCCAATCACAAACCAGTTTACCCTCCAAATGGACTTGGACTCTATTTTAACTTGGTTGTTGCTGCCCTTAATTGCGGAAAAATGTGTAGTGCTTCGAATTGGTAAAAATAACCCACTTGTGCCGTACTTTGTTAACGGCAGCCATTAAATTCTAAGTTTTCGTGTAACGACCTTGGTGTTATCGTAAATAGCAGCCTAACTTGGTCCGACCATATTATTTCTATTTGTAAGCGTGCGAACTCCAGACTGTATCTTATTCGGAGGTGTTTTTCGAGAGTCTCAATGCAATCATTCTGTAAACTTTGCACTCTTTACGTAAGACCCATACTTGAATACGATGGACCATAGTGGTATCCTGATTTGGACTTTGTTGGAAAACGTTAAAAGAAAAGCCACAATTTCTTTGGGACCGAGAAGACCTTCTTATGCAGAGAGACTTGGCTAACCTAACTTCTTTTGAACTTCGCCGACAACGTGGAGACTTAACTACAACATTTAAAATATTAAAATTCAATTTTGGAAATCTCGATGATCGACGAGAGGTCATCAGTTTAAACTAAAGAAAAAAAACGGAGTTACCAGCTGTAGTCAGCATGTTACCTGAAGTAAAATTTAATTTAATATTTAACATCACAGTTTTATAACAACAATATGTACAATCTTTTACAACTACATGTAATTTAAAGGGTTTTTACCCTGGTATTTTGGTGGCTCAGGCATTTTAACCTAGCAATTTTAAACCTGATGATGGACTGTTTAGTCCGAAAACGTTTGTTTTTTTATGTAGCCCTTTTAAGGGGTTTTTAAATAAATATACCCATTTACGAAGACTAACCTCTTTTTTGTGATACGAGGTATACAGCCAGCTACAGGAATTGTTTTCCTTGTGGATTTTTTTAAAGAAAGAAATTTTTTCTATAAGATCAAGACACAATTTTCTACCAAATAGAGTTTTGAGTGCTGGAATAACCTTAATAATAACATTGTGTCTGCTCCCTCTACAAACTCGTTAAAAATCAGACTTGACCGTTTTATATTATAGTTAAAATATTGATTTTCTTTTAAACCAAAAATTGTAGTTTTGTTATTTACTAGTAGGTTATAAATGAAATTTCTTTGTTTTTGGGCATAATAGGGACTTGTTCCTTTGCCTTCTTCTTCTTCTTTAAGTGCCATCTCCTCGACAAGGGTTGGCAATCATCATGGCTATTTTGACCTTCGAGGCAGCTGCTCTGAACAATTGCCTTGAGCTGCAAGTCTCTCAGGTTCTTCAACCAGGAATCGCATCTTCTTCCTACGCTTCTCCTACCCTCTATTTTTCTTTGAATTATGAGTCTCAAGATGTTGAATCTTTCCCCTCTCATGACATGTCCGAGATATTGCAATTTCCTTTCTTTTATTGTATTTTTTATTTCCCTCTCTCTGCCTATTCTCCTTAATAATAATAATATTTTACTCCTGGTATGTCTTGCATAGGCCAAATCCTTGCTGTAACAGAACACATTGGAGAGGGCTGCGAAAAAAATACTTATGACTGGATCCGAAACGGTAGGGCTCAAAATATTGCATCACAAACTGTGCTGTGTGTCATCCTTATTCATTACCATCTAGATAACAGCCTTCAACAGGAAAGTATTTCAACTCAAATGTTTTTCAAAATATATACAAACGACTAACACGCTGTTTTCAAGCACTTTCTTTACGCTGACTACTTTGCAATACTTATGGAAAAATGTTTAGGAAAATGGAAAAGAAACTTGAAAGTACTTTAAACACAATGACCCAATGAAATTCTCAGGAAGGACCCAACTCTAGTAAAGTTAAGTCTCTGTTTTCCTCCTTCGTCCAGTGCTAGCCAAATTACGTATAATGAAAGCATACTAGAATATATAAATCCATCTAAATATATTATAGTAACTCTGACGAGTCTGTAGAGAGAGCACTGCTATCTCTACAGTCATAAATAGACTATTCAGGAAGTTATCCGGAAGCAAATGTGGTGCTCCTGGTGTATATTAAGAATAACCGCACAGTTACTATGTTTCTAGGATGCTGACTATTCCTGTCCCCATTTTCAGATCCCAAAACAAAAGTATGTCAAAGTAGATCGAAAACTGGAGCAGTGCTGGGCAGCGAACTAGGTTTGATACTTAAAACTGCGTAAATTAAAAATAAAATGTACTTCAGTGTGCTATACTCCGTTAATTTTTTTTTTTTTTTTGGCATAGACTTTTAGTCATTCCGCCAGACTCAACATGGTAAAAAAATAGTTGTCTGAGTTTATATTAATAAATATACAAAACAAAGAACAGGTAAACAGGGTCACTCTCTTCTCGCCTAGGGGCCCATCAAGGCATTTTTTTTAAGACATAAAACACTAGGCCACGGTAAGAGGGGAATTTGACAATTGGGTTAGAAACAAAGGTTACTTTATTAACTAATGCATAATTATTTACATGGTTATTTTACTATCCTTTAAAAACATAACTAAGGAATCATACACTGCTCTCGAGTCTAGTGATAATAAGTACTGAAGGTTCCAAGGGGCTAATATATTGTATTTATGTAAGTTATTTATTAATCTTGCTGAAATTATAGTATTTCTGGGGCAACTGAAAAATATATTATCTAGGTTTCCTTCTTCTGTACAAAATTCACATCGATCATTATCTAAAACCTTGAGTTTAAATAAATGTTTGGGGTAACAAGCATGTCCAAATCTCAGTCTAATGATCGTGGTAACATATTTTCTAGGTACATTAAAAGACTTATACCAAGGTGTTTTAGGAATATCTGTTTGAAGAGAAGTGTATCTATTTGGGCTAACAATGGAATATTCCTTCTATATATCTCCGTTAAAATAAATTGACAGAACAGTTTTTATGGCACAGCTGATAATCCCCAACGTACTGTCATAAATCAGTGTTGAGGGATTACAAAACTATTTGAAATTTTCTGGTCCCAAATGTTGCCATCATTCTAACAAATCAATAATGTATGCACCCACAAAATCTATTCATGTAGAAAATATTATCATTTTGAAGTACCTAACTTTCTTAAACAGGATACAATTTCCAGTCTAGTGCGACAGTCCAAGGATATGTATATACTTAGACTGTTCAGTTTAGATTCCTAGAGAAATCAAAATAAGTGTAAAAAAACTTCATAGGAGATGGCGAGACTTTATCCAAAATATAGTTGGGAAAAGTTGGTTTAAGTTTGCCCTAAACAAAATTAAACAGAGAGAATTGGAGGAGGGCTATATCCAGGAATAGATTAGTGAAGGTTGGGAAAGGGTAGAGGAAAGGTGTGACGAAAGAAAAAAAAAGTAAATATTTCGAAGTATAACTATCTATTTTATTTTAATCTCTATCTCTCACACACAAAGCAGTGTCGCTTTAAATTCGATAGGAATTACATATTTGGACTCATTACTTTTATTAATGCACTTCCCCTATTCAATTCTAGAAACGTAGCAGATCTAACGAAATTTGCATAATTTTTCCTTTGCAAACATCACTTAGGAAGCTCTAATCAGTTCCAATAAAACATGATAGTATGATTATTAAGTAATTCTTCCATCTAGCTATGTTGTATCCTATGCAATCTAAATAAGGTTATTGGCTTTCTAGTCAACCAAATACAGAGTCGGAGTAAGACTCGAAATCATTGCAATTTTGTTTCTAATAAAAGTTACAAAGACAATCTTATTGGATCTGATAGTTTTAAATCAGTTTTAAACAGTTTTGATCTTTTTGCACACCTAGTCCGTTTTTAAGTAAAATACGTGGTAACCCACTAAAATTATAACAATGCGGAGAACGCCAGGTAACAGTTCTGTAACAAGATTGTTGTAGTCTGCCACAAAAGCAATGCTATTATGCAGTTCCAAATTAAGAATACTTCGTAAACGATTGACGTTGTATGGATGAAGAGAAAATAAGAACATCTTGAGCTGGCAAAGAAAACTTTGAAATAATTAGTTCCATTCGTCAGTTCCTATCATTTTTAGAAAACTCTCTAATTAATAGTTAACACAAAACAAAAACTAAGAAGAGAAATAAGCTCTAGTTGGAAAATGAGAAGGGAAAAGTATCACAAATGAACACACACAGTATTCACAGTAAAGTTTTTGTGTAGGTCCACAACCCTTGCTTTTTTAAATTTACCCGAAAACTTTTAATGATACATTAGATCTCTTCTTCTTCACGTGCCATCTTCGCGACGGAGGTTGGCAATCATCATGGCTATTCTGATCTTAGATGCTTCTGGTCTGAATAGTTCAACTGATGTGCATCCGTACCATTCCCTCAAGTTACGCAACCATGAGATTCTTCTTCTTCCTACACTTCTCTTGCCTGGATTTTCCATTGTATAATCGATTGAACTAGGTTGTATCTCTCATTACGCATAACATGCCCCAGGTATTGCAGCTTTCGTGTCTTGACGGTTTCCAATACTTCAATTCTTTTGTAGATTCTTCTCATGACTTCGTTGTTTGTCACATGATCGGTCCATGATATCTTCAGAATTCTTCTATACACCCACATTTCAAATGCTTCCAACTTTTTAGCAGTCGACGCGTTAAGTGTCCATGCTTCCATTCCATAAAGCAGAGTCGAGAAAATATAGCACCTTGCCAGCCTAACTCTCAAGTCCAATTTTAGTTCTCTTGCACAAAGTACCTTTCTCATTTTATTGAAGTTTGTACGTGCTTTCTCTATTCGAACTTTGATTTCTTTGGAGTAATAGTTTGTGTGATTAATTATTGTGCCAAGATAGTGGTAGTTTTCAACTTGTTCTAAAGCACCACCGTTAATTGTCCGGCTTTTACCATTATTTTGGTTTTTTGATATCCTCATAAATTTGGTTTTCTTGGTGTTTATTGATAATCCATATTCTTCTCCATACTCAACTATCTTGTTCATTAGCTTTTGGAGGTCTTGGAGGTTGTCTGCTATTATGATAGTATCGTCCGCGTATCTAATGTTGTTAATTGGTGTTCCATTGAGCTTGATTCCTGCTGTTTCTCCCTCAAGAGCTCTTTTCATAATTTCTTCAGAGTATGCATTGATTAGTAGTGGTGACAATACACACCCCTGTCGCACTCCTCTTTTAACTCCGAAATCTTCTGATGTGTGTTCATTAATGAGTACATGTGCCTGCAGTTTATAATATAGATTTGTTATAATTCGAAGGTCATTGTGTTGTAGTTGTTTTGCTTTGAGGGTGTCCATTAGCTCTTTGTGGCGGACTTTGTCGAAAGCTTTGTTGTAGTCTATGAAATAGACGTACATATCTTGATTCACATCCAAGCATCTCTGGATTAGTACGTTGAATGCAAAGAGAGCTTTACGGGTACCTACGCCATTACGGAATCCAAATTGAGTTTCTTCAATATCCATAACAAGTGTTTTGTAAATGCGTTTATGATTGATCTTTAAAAATAATTTCGTCAAAGATGAAATTTCGTCATTTGCCATTTTTCGCATTTCGTCTTTTGACGAAATGCCCCTGAAGATGCTGTTTTGAGCGAAAGTACTTGGGCAAGATTAAATTGTTAAAATTGTGCTCGATATTTGCCTTTCATTTTCAAAAAACTTACTTTTTTCCAGCAAAACATTCGGTTTTTATTTTTTTATTACATTTTTATTCCTGTTTTTGTATACTGTATTCTTTTCTATAATTTTTTATAAAGAATTTTTTTTCCAATCTGGGCTTTGAGTAGTACTAGGATCTCCTAGTACAATTAAAACATCTTCTTTAGATTTTTTCATCTCCTCTTCTATCAAATCAAATAATATAGCGATAGCAACGTAAAGCAAATCTCTGAACTCGACTTAAAAGTTAGACCCTAAAAACTGGACTTAATTTTACCAAAGACAAGACACGATACGCTATTTTTAATAAAAACGGAACTCGGTTTATACCTAACGTAACGTAAAAAACTTACTTTTAAATCAATTAGAAAAAGCAAACCTTCTCAGTTTAACTTTTACTAGAAAAATTAAAACACGAATATTAATCAATTACTTTGTTCTCACCAATCAAGAATAATAAACATTTAAAACTTTATCTAACTGACTTTGAATTGCAGATTGGAATGTTACTAATATTGTAAGCAAAACTACTTTAAAAAAACTTATTATTCAACCTATATTCTGAAAGAGGATTACATACATTGGGTGATCAAATTAGAGCCACGTAGTAAAATTTAATTTGTTTTACAAAAAAGGTATATTATTGAATTGTATAAAATATTAATGAGTTTGTTTCCATTTGATTATCTTGTAACACCTTATGAGAGCACAATAAATAGTCTGACCACAGCGGCAACACAGACAGTAACTCAGATGCCATTGTTTCTCAGTGCTGTCCAACTTAGCTGGCAACTCGTGTGCATATTGTTTTGCAATCTTGGTGTTTAGAGTTATAATAAATAGTTTCCAGTGCTCTCTAGTGATATTCTGATAGTCGTATACCATTTTTTGTGAATGTATCAAAAATTGCATGTTTGTTACACTAGTGGAACCAGAACATCATGGGAGAAGCCAAAAACATCTCACTAAAGAAAGTAGTTGAAATAAAAACTTTATTATTGAACAAGAATTATTTCAACAGAAAAATAGAACCAATTTCTAAAGTTTCAAGGGCAACTGTAGACTTTATAAAGAAAAACCTGACAAAAATTTGAATTTGACTCCACGGCACAAACAAAAATGTGGTCGAAAAAAAATAACAATACCATGAGATGAAAAAAAAATTTGAAATATTGGCTTGGCTAATAGCAAACCTTGAATGATTTTGAAGAATGAGTGTGGCACCAGTATTTCACCAATGACAGCTGTAGCTGTAGCCCTACAAAAAAAGCCGCTACTCACACCAGCCATGAAGAAAAAGGCTTCAGTGGGCTAAAGATCACAAAGATTGGACCATTGATGATTAGAATCAGGTAAATAACATTGCTTAATATTGTTTTTCTTTTATGTAGTTTACAGTGGATCAGTTTGTCCACTATTATTAAATAATAATAAAATTACAGGTTTATTTTTTGGACCAGTACTTAAGAGTACTGCAAACAAAAATTCTTCCCCAGGTCCAGGAGTGGTTTCCGAATAAAAGTTTCACGTTTTTGCATGACTCGGCGCCGTGTCACAAGGCAAAAACTGTTACAAAATTCCTTGCTAACAGCCAGACAACTACTTTGGCAACTCGCCAGATCTGAATCCAATAGACAATCTTTAGAAGCTCATGAATAAGAAATTTCTAATGAAATTATAATTACAAAGAGTTAATTATTCGAGCGCTTAATAGAAGATTAGCACAGGACTGAAACAATTCCACAAAATTGCCAGAAATGCATAAAAAGTATGTCAAACAGGTGCCAGCTAGTCATTCCTGCAAAGGATGACAATATTAAGTATTAGGCTTAAGGTATAATTTTAAGTGTTTTTATGTGATTACTCGTTTCTTTTTTAATAGTTGTAAACTTTCTAAGATTCTTAATTACAGTAAAATAAAATTAAGCACAAAAATATGCTTTATAGCTCAATTACATACCATTTTTAAACAAAAAGTAAAATTTTATGGGATGGCTCTAATAATTTGATAACCCACTGTAGATTCACAGCTGATCTCAACCATGCGGATGAAAAATTTTCCATCAATAATAAATTAATTAAAAGATACAAAATTGTATTGTTCTACTTAATGTAATAAATAATGTAATAAAATAATCATTTAGCTTGTGGTTGCGATATATAAATGTATTTATTTATCACAAATTTATGTTTTTAAATTTTATCATTTCTTTTCTAAATATTATCATAAATATTATTCCGAATATTCCAAAATATTCCAAATCATTTAAAAATTATTAAAAAATTATTTAACCCCCTGCTAATTCTTGCTTGTAAAGATAATGTATTTCTAGATGAGATTTTATCACATATTTTTTATTTCCTTATCAGTAAATTATGTAGTAGATCAGTCCAGGTTCAACTCTAATGTTTATAAAATTTATATTTAGACATGGGATAAGAAATGCAGATATCAAGCGTACATTCCAAAACAGATTCGTGTTTAGAAATAACACACTCCAGTATTTTTGCAATGCAATTGTTATTTAGATAAACTATTTTCCAAATGAAGGGTTCAAAAAATGATTCGGCAACTATCGAACCTTAGTACAGGCCTGCAGTATTATTTTATTAAGCCAGAGTCATCAAAAATTCGCAATAGTGTCGAGAGTGGTACGAGGCTTTAATCACGTAGGCCAGGCCGAGAAATGCCCTGTGGCTGGCCGAGTATAAACACACCTTTTTCTTTTTTTATATATTAAAACAAGCAAGAAATGGTTTGCTTCGCTCGGTATACGCGTGCTGATAGGATTTCATGCCGTGTTCAATAACCCTATAGGAGACAACTGATAGGCTGGACAAATACGACTATAGTACCTATTGTTTCGGATACCGCATCCTTAGGAGTTATCAGTATCTATACCGATTGGGACCATATGCAATATTAATATATATATATATATAGATATATATATATATATATATATATTATATATATATATATATATATATTAGTATATATATATATATATACAGTTTTATACTTCTCTTCGTTACAAGTTATAATCATGCCTTGTTTCAAAGGGGAAATTTTAAGTGGATATTTTTAGAGTTTGATGTTCAATGCGTTCTTCTTCTTCTGCTAGTGCCTATCCTCTATGGATGTTGGCTACCACAACGGCCCATCGTATTTTATTAGCAGCTGTTCGAAATAGGTCTGTGGTAGTCATAGCTGTCCACTGTCTCAAATTCTTAAGCCAGGATATTCGGCGGCGTCCTGGTCCTCTATTTCCTTCTATTTTCCCTTCTAATATCAATAGTAGGATTCTGTATTTATTTTCATTTCTCACTATATGTCCGAAGTATGCTAACTTTCTCTCTTTAATGGATTTCAAGACTTCAGGTTCTTTTTGTAAACGTTGCATTACTGCGTCGTTAGTTATATGATGTACATATGATATTCTGAGCATGCGACGATAGCACCACATCTCGAAAGACTGCAACCGTCTGCAAGACGCATCAGTGAGTGTCCATGCCTCTGCTCCATACATAAGAACAGAAAACACATAACAATTAAGGATTTTGAGTCATAAGTTCAAGGTTAAATTGCAGAGAACTTTCTTCATCTGTTGGAAGGCACTCCTTGCTTTTTCGATCCTACATTTAATCTCGTATGAGTGATCCCAGCTGTCTGTGATGTTGCATCCTAGGTATGTTATTTTTTCTGTTCTATCCAATACCTCATTGTCTGCCATAAACTTTGCATCTGTATCTTGGTTTTTGCTTATGATCATAATTTTCGTCTTCTTATTATTAAGTTTCATTCCATATTTTCTACCGATGTTAACTACTTGATCTATCAGTCTTTGTAATCCTTCAGCACTATCCGCAATAAGGACAGTGTCGTCTGCATATCTTAGATTATTTATTACTTCACCGTTAACAATCATGCCATCAGTCGTTTCTCCCAAAGCTTCTCGAATAGATGTTCAGAGTACGCATTAAACAGCAAACGCGAGAGTATGCAACCTTGTCGTACTCCTCTTTGTATTGGGACTTCATCGGATAATTGATTGTCTACTCGAATCTTGGCTACTTGTTTTCTATAGAGATTGGCTTATTATTCTTATATCCTTGTTATCGATGTTTGCGATTCGCAAAGTTTCAATAAGCCTCTCATGCTGTACTTTGTCAAATGCCTTTTCGAAGTCAATGAAACAGGCAAAGACATCTGTATTAACATCTCTTGCTCGTTGTATCAATACTTGTATGCTAAAAAGTGCTTCTCTTGTGCCAAGACCGCTGCGAAATCCAAATTGTACATCAGTAATACCTCTTCAATTTCTTGTATATGCGAGCATGGATGATGTTTAAGAATATTTTGAGTGAGTGGTTCATGAGGCTAATGATTCGGTGTTCTTCACATTTCTTAGTATTTGCTTTTTTTTGGCAGTGGTATAAATATGGACATTTACAATCTTTTGGTAAAGTTCCTGTTTCATATATACGGTTAAATAATTCTGTCCATAATGTCAAGTTGATTGTCTTCTATCAATTTCAATACCTCAGTATATATTCCATCAAGTGCTGGCGCTTTGTTGTTTTTTAGACGACTTATAGCAGATCTTTCTTCTGATTTTGTTATTGATGGTCCATTCACGACGTTATCATATACTTCAATGTGTTATCACTGAACAGTTCTGCTATATATTCCTGCCATTTCTTTGATCTTCATGTGCATAATGAAAATATCATGTTTTTTCTACAGGATCTCTATTTCTAAGCATTTCTCTAACAGCCAGGATTCTTTTGCCAATTGTATTTCTTTAAGTACCTTTTTGTGGTGTTCCTTCTACTTTTCTGCGTCTTTATTCTTAAACTCTCTTCTTTGATCCATAAGCTCTAAAATCTGATGTGTCATCCATGGTTGTTTTATTTGTCTTGCTTGTTTGATGTTGTTTATTGTTGTTGTTACTAATACATCTTTGATTTAGTTCCACATTGTATCAATATCTTTCGTATTATGTGTTGCAACGTCCTTAAATTTTTTGTTTATTTCTTCTTGCATTTGTTGTTTTACGTTGATTTATTTCAGTTTTTGTATGTCCACCGTTCTTATAACGCCCGACTTTCGAGTTTTTTTCATTCTTGATCTCAGTTCAGCAAGCAATACGTTATCTGTCCTGCTACCTGCAGGACAGGTTTTTATTGAAGTAACCGCATTATGAAACCTTTTATTTATTAGAAAATAGTCCTCAGGAATGGAGACCTCCAAAAATGGAGACCTTTAGGTATATAGCCTTCTAGCTGGTAGTTTTAATTAGCTGTTCATAATTACATTATCTGTTTCTTGACAAAATTGTATCAGTCGTTCGCCTCTTTCATTCCGTATACCCAATCCATACTCTTCTATTATGCCTTCCATTGTACCCTTTCCAATTTTCGCATTAAAGTCTCCCATGATTATACTAACTTCTTCTTTTTTCGTATTTTTCGATGCATTCCTGAATGCTTTATAGAAATGTTCAATCTCCTGCTCTGAGCTATTCGATGTCAAAGCATACATTTGTAAGATATTAAGGTTGTTTTGTCTTGCATCTATTCCCAACAAAGCTATTGTATCCGAGATTGGAAGAAATCCTACAACCGCATCATCCCTATTTCCTAATAATAATTGCAACGCCATTTCTATTATTTGTTGTGTTATCACCTGAATAGTATATGTGATGCTCGTCTAATTCGATTTTGCCGTTGTTCGGCCATCTAACTTCGCTGTACCCCAATACATCTATATTAAGTCATCTCATTGCTTTTATGATGTTGGCCGGTTTTCCTGGCCTTAACATACTTCAGACGTTCCAGGATCCAATTCTTTTTGTTGCATTTGCTAATATTTTGTTCGTCCGGGGGATTCTTAGCAACCTCTCTCCATTAAATGAGTGCCCGGCACTAAATTCTGTGTTTGTACTGTCCATTGTGATTTTACTAATGATGATCTGTTAAGCCTTTAATGCAGTGGTTTCCCATTGCCTTCTGCATTCCAATGCCGTTGACTAATTCAAATTAGTTCTTCCGCTTTTCTAGCCAATTTCTCAGCTCCAGGGCAATGAAGTGCTCTACTACTTGCAGCTCTTCCACCCTAAGCTGTTGACCAACAAGTGGGAGATTAGTTATTACGGTAATTACTAGGTTCTGTTTATTATGATTTTATACAATCGCTAAAATCACAGGATTGCCACCTCCGCCATCCACACCGTACCAAAGGTACGCGGATACCGTTGTGGACTTCATCCGTGACCCTGGACAAGGGACCCTAAGCAGGTACTAGTTTTCCGGGCCAGGAAACCCCTGGAATCTTCGGAGAGCAGGGATTGATTTATTTTCCCTGATAGGACTATCTAAAGGAGTTCCTACCCGCTACCCGTTCAATGCGTTAGCAAAGGTAAATGTTACTCTTACAATTTCAACCCTCTGCTGCATGAATCATTGCAACATGAAGTAAAAACTTTTTTATGCATTGTGATTTTTATTAAGGCACACAAAAAGGCATTCGTAGGGTCATGTGTTCAACAGTGAACCATCCAAAATTTAAAATTGTCTAGATCAGTCCCCTTTTAACCTAGAAACACGAAATTGTACGAGTATCAGAAATACATATTTGTAATCTATTACACATAATTTGATTATCAATCAAGATTAATGTTTTTGAGTTAATATGGTTTTCTTCTTTTAAGTGTCTTTGGTTTATTGTGTCCCAATATACTAGTGTTGCGTACACATTGAACCAAACTACATTAGTTTAAATATAGCTAATAAAAGTTAGGTTTACAGAAACAGAAAAGCACAATAATAGTTGAAAAGAACAATAAAACTGAAGATAGGTAAGTATAATTCCTATCTGACATTTAATAAAGAAAAAGACACTGTAAACCCAAAATAACATTGTTATCGTTTTGTGCTGCCACATAGTTTTGGTCTCGGCAAAATATATTTTACATCTTTCTTGTTGACGGAAGCTATATCAAGAAATTGGGCATAACAAACTGCTCACTAGATTTACCCTTAAGTCCTAAAAATGATATGCAATATTCCCTTTCTTGTTCTATCTGTAATATTTTTGCCACAAAATATACCACTGACTTTGGTGGATGAAATTCTACAAGGATATAATCTTCTACCTTAGTTTTAAAACCTTGGGTACTAAACAAATTTGGATTTAAAATATTAATATCTTGTTCATACTCTCCACTATCACTGTCACTTTTAAGGGACATCTATTCCATCTATTATATCTATTCCATCCTCCTCTGAATTTGTATTATCGTCATTAACAAATTGGACTCTATCCTTAGCTTGTCTATTTTCATTTATTAGCTTCTTTCTTTTAGCTTACAATCTTCCTTTTTCAATAATACTTTTTTACTTTTTCTGTTCTTTCTATTATTTTGACGAGGTTGGGCTTTCAGTGCAGGCATAAATTATTGTGGTGGAGTAAATGATGGTCCTGCTTGACTTTCTGTACATACGGGGTTTTCTGATTGAATGTTATTAGCTGCAGAACTGTCATTTTCATTTGGCATTTCATCGTTATGTTCACCTCCTTGAAGGTCTAAGGTCTAAGGTCAAAGGGATATATACCGCATTTTTTAAAGGCATGGGCTATATTTGTAGGAGTCATGGAACGGCTGTGTGCCATTTCAATACATTCAGCTAAGTCATAAATAGATATCGGCCTACCAGAATTTCTTAGAAGCCATGACTCTATGGCACTGTATAAACTAACGTCAAGTGGCTGTAATTTAGCCGATATGTGGGGATGCAAGGTTACAATATTGCCCTACAGCTTTTACCAAATTTAAGGCTTCGATGGATAAATGAGATTCATGATTATCGAATATTAAAATTGATGGATTATCAGGAGAGCTTCTGCTATGTTTAATGAAATGTTTTATTATCTCTACAAATAACTCAGAATTCATCCATCCTGTCGGCATAGCAAGGCCTAAGGAGACAGTGGGGGCCTTTTAACATGAAATCCTAATAATTTTTTTTGCGAAAAAAAATATCTTAATAAGTGAAGAAAGTGTAAAAATGGTTTCTCCCTTTCAAAAAAGACTTAAAATTATTTTTATTTATAAAGGTTGTAGAACCTCTAGACTAGAATAGAAAAATTAATGTGTGAAAACATGTAATGTTTTTGTATGGCCCTTTGAAAGTTTCATTTATTCATCACTAATTCATAACATGGAAAAGCTAAGAAATTATTGTAAAATGCGTTATTTTGTTTGTTGCAGAGAAGAATTAGTGTGTACGGCAGGGGACGATTGCGCCGATGGTATCTGTTATAATCCGGTCTTAATAAACTGTCCTTTAAGCTATAGGCACAATTGCGCCGGCAGCAGATTTAATCCTTACATCACGATAATTATCAGGTAATTACACTAATCTAGCTTTAATCTAATTAGTTAGGTGTCCATATTTCAAATAATAGTAAAAAATGTTTTACACTTAGTAAATATAAGTCTGTAAGTGTAATTTTTATATTTTTCTTTTATTTTTAATTATATAACCTAGCTTTTCTCGTCCAATAATGTATTACATGCGAGGGTACAATCGTACCAGGAAGACATTAAGATATTACGTCTCCACGGGAGACGGAGCAAACATACCCATGGATTGGAGATCACCTCAGTTCTCCGCAATCATATTCTCAGCTAAACGTGTCTCAGGTAAAATCGGCACAGTCGTCCCATACCCAGTGTGTGTTTAGACTTTAACCGACAACATTTTTAAGAATTCCGAAGTATTATATAACTTTTGAATATATTTTGTTTGTTAAAGAATTATTATTTGATTCTTTTTTTGGCATATGATTTTTCGGTTATATTTGTACAGATAAACTGAGGTAAAACTAAACCTCTCTTTTTGTTATATACTCTACAATTACGTTTTATAGACGGGACAGAATTATAAATTTAACACTTGACCGCTCTGCCGCTGTTGCAAAATTTCATGTTACAACCATTACCAAACCAACCATTATGAAGCTAGGGATGAATTACACATCACCGATAAACTGATAAGATTGGTTAAGGCTACAATGCGTAAAGTTGTTTACAAAGTAGAAATACAGGGCGAACAATCACAGGCATTTAAAACGCATATTGGGCTGAGACAGGGAGATGCGCTGGCGTGTCTCCTTTTCAACATAGCTCTGGAAAAAGGCTGTCAGGGATGTCCAAATAGACAACAAAGGAAATATTTTTAATAAATCATCCCAAATTTTGGCATATGCAGATGCTATTGACGTAGTTTCCCGCACAACACGCAAACTAGAAGAAATGTATACCGCCTTGTCAAATGCTTAAAAAAATATGGGCCTGCAAGTAAATGAGGAGAAAACTAAGATATATAGTAAACTAAGACTAAGATGACATCAACACCCAACAGTACAGCCAGAAACATGGGCCACCAATTCACGGTTAATAACTCTACCTTTGAAATGGTGGACAAATTTACATACTCAGGCTCACTGATCACCAAGGAGAACGGCATGACGAAAGAAATCAAGCGAAGAATAACCCAAGCAAACAAATGCTATTTTGGATTGAGTAGATATATGAAAAGCAGAAACTTAAGCCAGAAAACAACAATAACCATATACAAAACCCTTATACAACCAGTGTTGACATATGGATCGGGACCATTTCCAAGGCAGATGAAAACCTTCTGCTTATATTTAAACGAAGGATCCTAGGAAGAATATTCGGTGGCATCTGTGAAAATGGTGTTTGGAGAAGGAGGTGCAACTACGAGATATATCACCGATATAAACATATATTTGGTGGTAAAGACGTAGTATCTCTTATAAAAATACAAAAACTAAGATGGACAGGACATCTGGCAAGATCATAGCAGAACAACTCTCGTAGAAGAATCCTTATGTCACAACTTGTGGGAAGTAGGGGTAGGCCAAAACTTAGAGGGAGGGATGGTGTAGATGAGGATGGTAGAAAAATAGTTGCAGCAAACTGGCAACAGTTGGCAAAGGATAGAACTGACAGGCTTTATAGACTTGGGAAGGTCGAGGTTCTTTTATAGGGCTGTAGCACAAATCATGATGATGAACCATTACCAAAAATTTGTTTATGAACTGTATAAAAAATGGTTTTACCAAGCTACAGTTCTTGTTCATTTACATTCTGATACCGTCTGAATTGTGGGACGCTTTTCTGTTAAGGACTAGTCCTTTATAATATGTAAATGAAATGAGGTTGAATGCTCGAATAAATGAACTTTGAAAATAAGGCTATTATCGAGCACAAGTTATATTGCAAGAATTTCTCAAATATTGTTTAATATCAGCATTGTTTGTCATACCTTCTATTAGAGTGTCCAGCTCCACTGCAAATCCTCCCAGCATAACTTGTGCTCGATAATAGCCTTATTTTCAAAATGTCGCTAAAAACGAATATCATGAGGGGGATGGTCCTTTAAGTCTTTAGTGCCTAGGGTGTACTTCGCCTCCTAGAGTTCCGAAGTCTTTATTTTCTATACACCGCGTGATGTGCAAGCAAAAAATGCAGTTTTCATCTCCCAAATACTTTCCCGAAATGAATAAAAAAAGTTACATAGCGATTCATCTTACTGTGGAAATTTGGTAGGGTTAGTCCGTTTTAGTGCTTTATTACCTCGCATTAGATAAAAATTGGCGTCTCGCAGAGTCAAAGCCAAAGACTAGCCAAAGAATGCCAAATTTGGGAAGGTCCATTTGAAATTTGAGAAAACGTACCATATGCTTTGAATGTTCAAGTCGCCTTCGGAGAATGACAATACATTTTTTTAATCAATGTAAATACGCAGACAATTGGCCTGTCCATAATATTTACGGAAATGAAGATATTATTGGCGAAATCTTTTCAAATGATCACCCTGTATATTATACGCAGTATTTTAATATATCTTCCTATTATTTACATTGATCACTAAACTAATTCATAGTCAATATCCAATAAATATTTTTTTATATCATATTCAAAGAGGGAAATACTTTTGAAATATTTTCCCAGACTATAATTTATTATGTAAACTGATAATCATTGTTTGGTGTCAGGTTAATACTGACCTCTAATTAAAATAAGTATATCGTAGTGGCAATGATAAAACATGCACGCACATGATACATTTTCCTATTTTTTTGTTACTACCCAAAATGAAATCAAATTTACAATATCAATATACAGCCTAGACAATAACAATTGTTTTATACTCCGTTTGAAAGTGATATTGATAGTACTGTTTTTATAAGCTGATAATGTAACGTCATCAACCTGTGACGAAGAGTTCATTTTCTTGTTTCAAATGTCGCAGTAATTTTAATAAACCAATAATTTGGGTATCTACACAATCTATAAACTATTTATCTATAAAAAATTTGAAATTAAAATTTAAAATCAACATAAAATTTCTCATTGTCCAAAATTATTTCAGTTAAGATTTTTGTCTTTTTACACAGGTTATAGATCTACATATAATAGGTAACGATGTTGCAAATAAAAATTTAGTACACTATTTAAATGCTTAAAAACTGGAAAAGTACACCAAGAAAGCCTACAAATTGAAATGGGAACTATAAAATCAACTGAAACCTTCAAATACTAGGAGTCCTCCTCCTCAGTCCTAATCCCTTGTGGGATGTGGTGGTGACACCATCACGCCTTTACATTTTTTTCACGATTTCCCTCCATCCTTCCCTGTCCTGGGCTAGTTGTTCGGCTTTATGTAACCCTTGGTTAATCAATATTTTTTTGATCTACCCAACGGCTTGGATATTTTCCCCTAGGTCTCTTTTCTTCAACTCAGTTAGTGCGATGATCAATCCAAGATATTCTTAACATGCGGCGGTATACCCACATTTCAAAAGCGTCCAGTTTATTTTTATCTGCTTTCTTTAAGGTCCACGTTTCGGATGCATATGTGGCTATGGAAAAAATGAGTACCCTTACCAGCCTTAGTTATGTGTGTATTGTTATGCTAGAATTTTTCCAAATTTTATGATCGGATCCACATTCCGCTCTTCCATCTGTGTCTAATCAATATGTAGTCGATTTGGTTCTTGAATTTTCCATTTGGGCTGATCCACGTCGATAAACGACGGGCATGATGTTTGAACATTGTGTTTACGATGAACAAACTGTTTTCGGTTGCAAAATCTATTAAACGTTCGCCTCGACTGTTTCTAATACCTAACCCATAGTTTCTTACATTTTAGATGTAATCATTTCTTGTTTTTCCAAACTTAGCATTAAAATCGCCCATGATTATGAGTGGTTCTTTAGATGAAATATTCCTTATTGTGTCTTCAATAACAGAGTATATGTCTTCCACTTCATTGTATAACGTGTCTGAGGTTGGCATGTAGACCTGAAGAATGTGTATTTTGTTTGGTGATGCTAGTAAGGTTATTTTTATAAGTCTATCATTTATCGGTTGGTAATCATATACGTATTGTGAAACTTTTTTAGTTACCATAATTGCAACACCATTTCTTCTGGTGGGATTTGATCCAGATATGTATACAATATGATCTGCCGTTCAGAAGTGTCCTTGTCCTTTCCAATGGGTCTCCAGAAGTCCGCATATACTATATCCTATCTTTCGACTTACGTTGTAGTATATGCAGTTTGCCTGGTTGCAATAATCCTCAAACATTCCAGTTGGCTATTTATATTGCTTTTCTTAACTGAAAATCAGATTTTCTTCCAGGTGCCAATTTCGCATGTGTTGCCTGGTTTTGACATGGCTTGGCATCCATATCGGCATTTATCATTTTGGACTAAAAATTACCTGAAATATATTGTTAAAGATCCCCAGATCTTTAACAATATATTTCAGGTAATTTTTAGTTGGAATAACCTGATCCTGAATGGCAAGTAGGAAACCCTCAATCTCGGGCAACATCTTTTCTGATGTCAACCAATAGTTCGACGCTGTATTGTCGGCATATTCTTGGTTGATCTCATTGAGATGTCGCCCATACAGAGGTTTACCCATACAGAGGTTTACCCATCCAGATACGCATTTTTTCGTTCTTAGTAAGATGGTTTATGCGCATTTCTTGTTCCCTCAGTTTGATCGGTGTTGTGTCATCTACTGCACAAATCGCGCTATGAAGAGTAAATGTCTCTGCCTGCACCTGAAAATAAGTTCTTAAATTAGTAATATGTTTTTCTAATTGTTCGCTTATATCTATAAGTCTTCGTACTCCTAAATACCGCGGTAATGTCGTTCTTTCTACTGCACTTCGAGGATGGAGTTTTTGTGCCTTTGTGAGGTGTGTTCATACTGTTCTCTGAAGAGTTTCTATATCCGTTTTAGTCCACTTAATAATCACAAATGAGTAGCTAAGCTCAGAAAATGCGTAGATGTTTAATGCCTTAAACAAATGTTTACTATTAAGATGTGAGCGCAGTAACTGTTTAGTTATAGTATATTATTATTATTATTATTTACTCTTTTTTTCGTAATTTTCTATTTTTACCATGCAAGTTTTCGTACTTCCTTTATCTTTACGTCAATATGAAGTTCTTTCTTTATAGAACCTTTTATTTAATATTTTTAATAAAAACCGAACATTTAAGCTTTGAACATTTTCATTTAAAATTTATCTTGTTGGTAATCCAATATTAACGACAATAAAACGATTTCCCGCTTTGAATAATAAAATAAATATAAAACAGTTTATGGACATATATAAATGAAAATTTTATCAAACCGTTGCTATGTGAATAAGATGAAATTGGTTTACGAGAGTGGATTTTGTATTTAAAACCAATATTACGCCACAACTATCAGATTAATAACTCGAGACATCCGCTGCAAAACTGACGGAAGATTACCCAATAAACGAAATAAACGGGCGACTGTAAAAATTAGGATCACTTTCAAATTGTTGAGACAGGGGGATAATAGATACCTACAATACTTTTTAATATATTTTTGTGAAACAAAAGTACATACATAATTCAATTTTAAAGGAGCTAATATATTATTTGGAAGTAAATTCAACCTAAAAAAGTTGTCCCAGATATAAGATCATATAAATATATAATGCACTATTTGGTGCACATTTGGAATTTATTTTTATATTTTATTAATTTATTTATTAGTAAAACTTACAGGTAAAAAACACCACCTAAGTAGTAATTATCTGTTAGAGTGCTCATTAGTATACCAAAATATACATAAATACAAAATAGTAATACAGAAAAATACACACATTAAAAAAATAGTTAATACAATTTTAAAATTAGTCTGGCTATTATTATTTATTCATAACATTTCTTGATATCCCTTACACTACAGTGTCATATTATATCTTATTAAATAGTGCTGTTATTAAGTCTATGCTTTTACTTTTGTTTTCTGCAATTAGTTTTAGTATTTCGACATTGATATTGTCTGGACCGGTGGCTTTTCCATCTTTCTGAGATTTTACTGCATGAATCACTTCTTCTTTGGTTATTTCTGGGTCTTTTTCATTTATTCGATTATCTGTGGATGGTGGAGAACAAGGTTTATCGTCGTCAAAAAGAGTTTGTATGTATTCTTTCCATCTCTCTAGTTTGTCTTCTGTACCCATAATTATTTCTTTATTATCATTTGTTAATATTGTTGGCTGTTGATTGTCTCTTTTTGTGCCTACTTGTCATTTCTTTGAATATTAAAGGTGTCGTATTTTTCCTGAAGTTGTTCGATTTTTAGGCATTTTGTTGACATCCAGTTTTCTTTCTTCTCCCTGCATTTCTTTCTATTGATTTTATTGATTCGCTTGTATTCTATTGGGCTTCTTTAATTCTTTCGTCTTACGTCCATGAGGTCCATGATCTCTTGCGTTATCCATTCTTGTTTTTTGTTGTGTTTTATGAACCCGATGTCTTCTTCTTGTATCTTTGTTATTTTTGTTTTTAGAGCAGTCCATGTCACTTCAATGTGTGTCTGTACCAAGTTTTCGATCGCTTTTATTTCTTCCTCAAGTTTGATACTTATTTCTTTTTTCTGTTCAAGGTTCTTCAGTTGTGAGTTTCTAAGTCGTGATGTCCATTTTTTTTGTCACTGTTTTCTTTTTAACTTTGAGAAACCTTTTAATCTAAAACCCATTATAACTGGATTGTTATCGCTATGTATATCAGCTCCAGGGTATGTTTTCGTAGATTGTATGTACTTCTTAAAGGTGTTATTGAGCAAAATGAAGTCAATTTGATTTCTAATCATTCTGTCTTTTCTGTCTGCAGGTGATTTCCATGTGTAAAGCCTTCTAGGATGTTGTTTGAAGAAGGTATTGGCTATTAACAGATGGTTTTCTACGCAGAATTGTATAAGTCTATCTCCTCTATTATTCCTGGTACCTAGACCGTATGTTTCTATGTGGTTTCCTTCAGCACCACGATCAATTTTAGCGTTAAAGTCACTCCTGATCATCGTTATCTCACCTCTTTTTGTCAGTCGCATTATTTCATCTATGTTGTTATAAAATTTTTAGATTTCTTCGTCTGACTTGTTGGAGCATAGACCTGAATAATATTTAGTTTTCTAGGAGTTGTTTGTAATTTCCATATTGCTATTCCATCATTTAGAGGGATCAAGTCTGTGACTGATTGAACAATTTTTTTCGACACTAATATAGCAGTTCCATATTGATGTTCTGGGTCAATTCCACCTGAATAATATATGTATCCATGTTTTGTTTTTTCAGTTCATTACTCCAGTCCATATTTCATGTTCAGTACTCCTGAACCAGGCCATCTTACTTCATTCATCTCCAAAATGTCTGTTTTCAGTCTTATCCTCTCGGCTTTAGTGTTTGCCAGTTTCCCGGACATTAGTAAACTGCGTACGTTCCCAGGTGGCAATGCGTACTATTCGGTCGTATATTTGTATTCTCTGTCCACTTTCTTGGGTAGTTGACGGGGGGATTCTTCGCATACTCTCCCCATTTAAGGGGTGCCCCTGACTGAGGGCTATTTTCTTTTTCTCGTCTGCTATTTAGATTTGTGGAATATTGGGATAGTTTTTCTGTTGCCTTCCCCATCGCAGTATCACAACCATTTAAACTGCTCCAGTCATGCTTGTGGTATTCCAGTCTTAAGCCGGTCCAGGATAATTTCCTCTACGCCTTAAACTGGTACTGATGATTGCTGCTGTCCTTCACCAGAAAAGGATAGGAAGTAGGAAACTAGATTTTAAAAGGATAAAGGAATGGGACATGATTTCTCTCAGTAAGGAATTAAGAGAAAAGCATGGCCCGCGTGGACAGGGACGCTTCCCTGAAGTAGACCTATTTTCCACCAGGATCGTAGAAAAGTGTCTACCCGCTACCCGTAGGCACTGATTGGATATTGTTTAATATGAAAGAGCTTCAAGTTGGCTTAAGAAAAGTGTAAGCCCTATCCAATACAAAGAAGATTGTAATAAAAAATTTACATGTAATAATACAAATTTTCCGATATTGAATTGATCATCTCAGAAAAAGAATTGACTCAGGGTATCCCCGAAAAGAAAAAAAAATCTCTTAAACACTTATTAAATCAACATTTCGATAAAGATTGGGAGAAATTGCAAGATCTTGACTGGTACCGGGAATTGCTTAATGGCAAAAGTTCAAATGAAAAGTATGAGGAGGAAGAGGAAGGGGAGACATGTGACTGCATGGAAGAGGAACCAACGATTCAGATTTAATTTTCCTTTTTTACTTTTTTTCAAATTGTTAAATACTTATAATAAATATAATTTTCTACATTCTAATTCGTTTATTTTCTTTTATTAACAACAAAAATATGGTGCTCTTGCAAAGATCTTTCAGGCAAAAACCGATAAATTTCTGTTTTTTAAGCAAAAACTTGTTTGCTTTGATAAATTAAAAAAAAATTTAAAAAAATAGTAAAAAAGATAATTATATAAAATTCTAGAATTTTATTACATGACATAACTACTATCTATTTCCAATATGATGTTTCTTTAAATTGTTATGGGATTTTGCTGTACGAGTTTTTGGTTTTTATCTCAAAATTGGAAAAAGTGGATTTATCGGTTTTTGCATGTATGATCCTCAATTATTCTTTAATCTTTTTTCGTCACACTCATATAGCTTACGAGTACGTTTTATACCTAGATTTTATAAACAATTCTTGTGCTTAGATATCCCGAACCATTACAATCTTGTTACACCATTACAATTTATGCCGCTATAATCAGATCTCAATGCTTTTGACCTTTTAAATAAATGCTACAAACAGTACACTGTGTAATTAATAAACTTTATAGAGTAGTTAACGCAAAAAAACAAGCAGCGCAATTTAAATTTTAATATATGGTAGATAACACATGTGGCAGGTGTTTTCTTTTAATATTACAGATAACATTTCTACAAAACAGATTACTCAGCTACTACTTACTACTACGAAGATTTACAGTTTGGCAAATATGGGGTTAATACAACGTAATTTTAGTCGTCCATAAATATATATTATATAGAAGTATATTCCAACATGCGAAACCCTTGCACAAAAAACCAAAAAAAAAACTCAACACTCTCAGATCTGGAATGTATAAAGTATTGGTAGTATCAACCTGGAAAACTACATAATGTTATTAAAGAGAAAGAGAGGCTAAATGCTAAATATAGATATACTTGGGGTTAGCGATGCACAATGGTCAGAAAATGGAGAGATATCAATAAATAACTTATAATAATATTATTATAATAATAAGCAACACTATTAGAAAATCAACTAGGTGTGATTCAAATCTCAGAAAGAATAATAATGCTAAAATATGATCCAAGTCTATGTTCCCACAGCTAATAAGACCGAATATGAGATTGAAAAGTTTTATTCAGAATTGCACAATACGATCAAGTTAACAAAATCTAGAGATATTACTTACATTTTAGGAGACTTTAATGCAAAAATTGGAGTAGGTACAGTTGAAAATATAGTTGGACAGTTCGGATTAGGAACTAGAACCGAGAGAGGAGAAAGGCTCATACAATTCTGTCAAGAAAAAAATATGGTAATTAGCAATACTTGGATTCAGCTTCCTAAGAGAAGACTGTATATATGGACGTCTCCTTTACATACAGAAAACCACATTGTCAGAAACCAGATAGACTTTATACTCTTCAATAGCAGATATAAAAACTCTGTAACCCCAGTTAAAACTTATTCTGGAGCAGATGTTAACTCAGACCACAATCCATTAGTGGCTGACGTGAAAATAAAATTAAAAAGAATTGAACTCAGAAAACAACAACCAAAAATTAATGTAAGAATGCTAACAAACAAAGAAACAAAACACGAATTAAAAAATAATGTTAATGTTCATAATCAAAAACACTAACTGACAACTAACAAATTATGGATGTAAATAAAAAGTGGTATAATATAAAAAACACGTTACTGAAACCAGCTCAAAAAAATTTGATACAACATAGGTCAGAAGCTAAAAAACAGTGGATGACAGAATAAATACTCTTACAGATAGAAGAAAGAAGGAAATATAAGGAAAAAGATCTACAAAAGTATAAAGACATACAACGGATGATTAAGGAAAAATTCAAAACAGCTAAGGAAATCTATTTGATGAAACAATGTAAAAAGATAGAAGACTAGAAACAAAATATGATGTGAGAAATATGCACAAAAAAATAAGAGAAGTGAGTAGAATGGGTCGAAATAGACAGCAAGGACACATAAAAGACAAAAAAGAAGTACTACTAATAGATTTACCAGAGAAATTAAGACGATGGGAGGAGTATGTTAGAGAACTTTTCCAAGATGAAAGAGGTGAAATGCAGAAAATACAAGAATTAAATCCTTTAGAGCGACAGAAGATAACGATAGATAAAATCAAATATGGCATCAAAAACTAAAAAGATAATAAGGCAGCTGGATTAGATGAAATAACAGTAGAACTGTTAAAACTAGTGGAAGAGGATAACTTGGACTCTGATTATCGAATACTGAGCCTCATGAGTCATACTTTAAAGCTACTGCTGAAAGTAATACATAAGAGAAGATATGAAAGGCTAGAGGAAGATATTAGCGAGACGCAGTTCGAGTTCCGAAGTGGAATGGGTACTCGAAAAGGACTATTTACCATCAACATATTGATTTAGCGATGTTGGGATGTAAAAGTTGATCTACAGTTGTGCTTTGTTGACTACGAAAAAGCTTTCGATAAAGTAAGACATGAAAAACTAATATTAATACTTATGAACAAGCGCATTGACAGTAAAATCATAAATATCATGCAAACATTATATTGGAACCAAAGTGCCATAGTTCAAATTGATGCGTTTGTAATATAGTTGAGGAACTGGACTGTGGCTTCAAACCTGTTGTTCAAAGTTATGATGAAGCTGCCGTAATGGCTGGGAAGTTAGGAGGACTTCAAACCAAAGTTAAAGAAAAGTTTCAAAACGCAATTTTTGTGCACTCTTCTGCACACAGGCTAAATTTAGTTCTAGCGAAATCGGTAGCACGCATAAGACCTTCCATAGTATTTTTCCAAACCTTGAGCGGAATGGCTGCTTTTTTCTAAATCGTCCAAAAGGAACCATACTTTAGATGTTATTCTTCAGAAAAAGTTACTTCGAGCAGCTCCTACCGGATGGATCTACAATGGGAGAAAATCGTTGCAAAGAACACGCATAGTTCAGGAATATAAGAAGCTAATTCAGCATGACTGATTTCAGTTTAACAATTAGCATGCGGTACCGGAAAAAGGTCTTTTTTACTAGATAACATTCTATCTTATTCAATTAAAAAAACAATCCAGTTAATATATGAGATATTTAATAATAAAAACAATTATTATTATTATTATTATTAAATATTATTAATTCCAGTACACAGTTTTAAAGTCATATTTAAAATACAATCTCTTTTCATCTTGTACCATTTATTATTACAAATATAAAAAACTTTAATTAATTAGGGAGACGTGTTTACCTATTTATTGCTGCATGACAAGAGAGCGAAATTATTATTTGACAGCCGTTACATCAATCATGACAGGCTTGCCTTGTCTTTTACTACACAAGTACCTAAGCTTAACAAAATAAAATTTATGTCTAAACATGTCGGCCCCCTTGAAAGGACGCAGTTTCTTTCAAAACCTACAGAACTAACAAAATAAAAACAATGATTAATGAATTAAAAGAAATGGTTAACAATACAGTTAAAAATTGTCAATTCTCATTACTTAAATTGAAATTAACATACAAAACATTATGAATTGAACAACTAAAATTAACAGTCTATTGGCAAAACACATATACGATTGAGTGCTCTTTTTGTTTCACTACCACGCACTTTAACAGTTACAACTCTAGTAACTCCATCTGGACCTGGATGCATTTCTGTCACTCGTCCAAGAGGCCATTGAAGTGGAGGAGTCCTGTCGTCTTTAATCAGCACCAAAGAACCTAGCTTTAACATTTGGTGGCAATTATATTTCCATTTCTGGCGCATTTGTAGCTCGTTCAAGTATTCCAGTTGCCATCTCGACCACAGCTGTTGAACCATTACTTGTATAGATTGCCATTTATCAAGACGGTTCTCAGGAACATGAGTAATATCACACTCTGGCAACATAGTTAAAGTACGTCCAATTATAAAGTGTGCTGGCGTTAAGGCAGTGCTATCATCAGGATCGCCGGAAATAGGACAAAGTGGCCTAGAATTCAATATACCTTCCACCTGATGCAACAATGTACTAAATTCTTCAAAAGTCATAGACCGACAACCCATTACTCTTTTTAAATGAGACTTGATACTTTTTATTCCCGCTTCCCATAAACCCCCAAACGTAGGAGAATTTGCAGGTATAAAATGCCATTTTATTTTTTCATGTAATAGACTTTGAGAAATGGAGTCAGATGAATTTTCTAAAAACTCATAAACAGCATTTATTTCCTTGTTTGCGCCTATATAATTTGAACCATTATCAGAGTAAATATTAGAAGGTCTTCCTCTTCTACTAATAAATCTTTTGAAACTCGCTAAAAACGCATCAGTGGTAAGGTCTGACACTAACTCAATGTGTACAGCCTTAGTACACATACAAATAAAAATGCAAATATAAGCCTTGATTAATTTAGCACCTCTAGTTTTTCGATCCTTGATAAGGAACGGACCACCATAGTCAGTACCTACATTTTGAAAAACTGAAAAACTATTTACCCTATTCTGGGGCAAATCACCCATTAAATAATTTAAAGGTTTTGGCTTAGTTTTTAAAACAAGCTATACATTTATTTATTACATATTTACAGCAGCTACGAGCTGAAATAGGCCAATATTTTTGCCTTAATGAAAAAATTAATTGTTGAACACCACAATGAAGCAATCGTTCATGTTCATTTAATAGAATTCTTTTTGTTAAAACATGATTATTTGGTAAAATAATTTGGTGTTTGCTGTTAAACGGAATATTACTATTTCTTAAACGTCCACCAACCTTTAGTAACCTTTCATGAATAAAAGGATTCAATGTTATGATTTTACTTTTATTTGGTATTTCTTTATTATTAATTAAATTCTTGTATTCTAAGGGAAAACATTCCTGTTGAACAGAATTGATTGCTAATGTTAGAGCTGCTTCAATCTCTTCTGGTGTCAGTATACCAGTCCTTCTCTTCGATAGTTCAACTTTACAATTATTAGAAAATCGTAAAATATATGCTAAAATCCTTAAAAATTTGTTCAATGAAGAAAAACGCTCTAACAAATAGTTAACCAAATTAAAGTTATTTACAGCAATACAAGAAACAACCTTTGCTTCCGGTACATTCTGGCACGGTTCAGGATTTAAAATATTCCATTCTTTACTATCTTCAAGAAGCCATTCTGGTCCAGACCACCACAAGTTATTATTCCTTAAATTGTCTGCCGAGAATCCTCGTGACAACAAATCAGCTGGATTGTGTTCTGAACGAACATGGTTCCAGGAATTCATACTAGTCAAATTTTGTATCTCTTGCACTCGATTGGCAACAAATTGTTTCCATTTACTAGGATCACCTTTAATCCAACTCAAACAAATTGTGGAGTCAGTCCAACAATAAATACCATTAACTGGAATATATATAAAATCCGAAACCCTTTTCAATAAATTAGCTAGTAAAACTGTCGCACAAAGTTCCAATCTAGGAAGACTTAACAATTTCAATGGTGCAACCCGTGATTTCGCACATAACAAATTACATATGTAAGATCCAGATGACATTAAACATCTTATATATATACAACAACCATAAGCCCGTGTAGATGCGTCACTGAAACCATGTAATTCAATATTAATATAACCTGATATACTAGCATGACGTGGTATTTTTAATGCATTCAAAGAATTTAAGTTACTGTAAAATTCTAACCAAATTTTAATAAAGTCTGGCGGTAACTCTTGGTCCCATCCAAATTTTCTTTTCCATAAATCTTGCATGATTAGCTTTGCATTTATTACAATCGGACCTAATAGTCCCAATGGATCGTATATCTGACAAATTACCGACAGAATACTACGTTTATTCCATTGACCTGGTTCAATAGAATAATCAATATTTATTTTATACCGTATAAAATCGTTCTGTGGATCCCAATAGATCCCTAACATTTTGTTTTGCTCACCTAATGGGAGTACAGCAACATCTAAATCATTATTAATGTTAAAATCTTTAACTATATTTGGATCATTGCAAAGCCATTTTCGTAACTCAAACCCCGAATCACTCAAAATTTTCGAAACATCCTTTTGTATCTTTATTATTTCCTCTTTTGAATCTGAGGAACTAAGCAAATCGTCCATATAGAAGTCTCGCTTAATTATATTTGATGCTAATGGATAATCATGCTTATTATCTTCAGCAGCTTGTATCAAACTTTTAACAGCCAGATACGGCGCAGATGCGGTACCGTATGTAACAGTATTTAACTTATAACATTTTAAATCCTCCTGTGAGTCTGCACGCCAAATAATTTTTTGAAATTGACAATCATCTTCGTCTACCATAACTTGACGATACATTTTTGAGATATCACTGCTTATTACATACTTGTGTAGACGAAACCTTAGGAGAATTAAAAATATATCTTGTTGAAGAGATGGACCTATATACTGCACATCATTTATAGACAGACCTGAACTTGATTTTGCAGAACCATCAAAGACTACTCGACATTTAGTCGTCAAACTAGACTGTTTTACCACAGCATGATGCGGTAAAAAATATCCGTTATCATTGTTAAAATCCGTTTCAGACATATGGCCTAATTCTATATACTCATTCATAAAATTAACATACATATTTTTCAAATCTGTATTTTTGTTTAAACGTTTTTCCAATAAGTCAAATCTATGCAATGCCATAGTTTTAGAATCCCCTAATTCATTTATTGTATTCTTAAATGGGATTTTAACTATATATCTTCCTGAAGAATCCTTTTTAACAGTTTCCTTAAAATAATTTTCGCAAAACATTTCTTCGTTTGAATATATTTTCTTTTGCGAACCCAATTCTTCAACTTCCCAGAACTTTATTACTTGATTATTTATTGAATCATTATTAGTATAAGTATTCACATTAAAAAATGTAAGAGAATTTTTAGGCTCTAACGAATTAAGATATAAATTCCCAGCAATTATCCAACCAAATTCTGTATTTTGCAAAATTGGCATATTTGGACCCAAAGTTTTTCTACCTGATAACAAAACAGACCAAAATATACTCGATCCTAGCAATAAATCTATATCATTAGACACATTAAAATCTGGATCTGCCAACTTTAAACCTAAGGGAATTTTTAAATCATTTTTATTAAAAGACCTAATCGGTAACTTTCCCGTAATATTGGGAATAACCAAACAATGAGTCTCCATACTAAAATCTCCTTCGCAAGAACTTAGCGTGACAATAGCTTCATTATTAATTTTTGCTAGCGCCTCTCCAACACCCTTGACCAAATGTTCTACTCTTCGAAATTTTAAATCTAAAAATTTACAAATTTTCTCACTAACAAAATTACTTTGAGAACCGCTGTCCAGTAATCCACGGCAAACAATTGATTTATTTCCATTTACAATGCGAATTAAGACCGTCGATAATAAAACCTCAGAAATCTCATGAGAGCTGACAAGGCGGTTGGAAACGTGAAGAGCAGAACTTAGATGACGCTGACCGCTGTCTGAGCGTTCAATACAGTTCTCGATGTTTTGATTAGATTCTATTTTATGTTGATTCGGATCAATTGAATCAGTAGTAGCCATATTTCTAGAAACATTATTTGTGATGTGATGATTTAAATGCAATAATGAATTATGCAACTTTTGACATTTTATACATTTTTGTAGCTTGCATTTCCATGTTGGATGTGAATTCCTTAAACAATCTAAACACAACTTTAATCTTTTAGCAGCCGAGATTCTGTCATTTACATTTAATTTTAGAAATACATCGCACTTATATATGGGATGATCTTTTTGACAAAAGTAACATTTGACATTGGAATATCCTTCAATAGAAGCAAAACTTCGAGAACTTACATTGCGAACCTTTGCTTTATTATTTGTATAACCGGAAGATACTTGAAGCATCTCCAACATTTCACATTTCTCTTTTAAAAATCTATTTAAATCGCCCATACTGGGTAAATCATTTTCATGTTTAAAACATTCCCATTCCCTTCTGGTGGTAGCATCAAATTTAGAACACATTATAAATATTATTATACTATCCCAACTTGTTGTATCTAAGCCTAAACTATTTAATGACCGTAAATGTTTAGTGACATTATCAAATAAATTTCTTAGTTCAACATAAGACTCGTTATTAATACTAGGATGATCAAAAATTGCTTTTAAATGGTTGTGAATAATAAGTTTTTTATTCTCATAACGCTCTGTCAACATCTGCCAAGCTATTTTATAATTTGTTGACGAAACCTCTATAGATTTTATTATTTGCTGAGGATCCATTTCAAGAGAAGATCTTAAATAATAAAATCTCTGAATATCTGTTAAAGATTCATTATTATGAACCAATGCCAAAAAACAATCTTTATATTCGAGCCATGAATCATAATGGCCATTAAAACTAGGCAGTTTTATAGGTGGTAACTTAACCAAGGCCTGAAAACTATTACTATTAATCCCTTGATTTGAATCACTATGAACTGATGCATTCTCAGTATTATTTTCTATTTTAAAATTATCGCAAAGTGTTTGCATATCACTAACAAGTTCGAAATAGTAAGTCTCAAAAGTGTTAATTTCATTTATATCATCATTACTCTGCTCTATTTCATCAATTTTTTCTTGAATCTCATGAAAATCTTCATACAAGGGTGAAATCTTGCTTAACCTTAACTCTAGTTCTGTGATTAACTTTTTAGACACATAATCCTTATCAATATTATCAAAATAATTCTTAAACCTTGTAAGTTTCCCTTTAACTACTCCCCTTTTTGATTTTAAACTCTTTAACTCTTGCTCAGCCATTGTTGCACAGATGAAAAATACAATGAACCAAAGTCACTTACCTTATATGGTTTTATAACCTCAAATCAACATTGGCTTCCTTGGCACTGAATGTCGTAACCTTAACCTTTTCAAATTGACATCGGCTTCTGCACTGAATGTCGTAACGTTATAAATATATAATATATAAACCTTATAAACCTTTCAAACTGACATCGGCTGGGCTGGCACTGAATGTCGTGTTTAACCTTTTATTTTTATTTGACAATTTTCGCTGTTTTTACTTCAGATATTCATTCCATCCGCTCGAATTGGACCAAAAACTAAATATGTATGAACTTCTGGCTAATCATTGATGATTTACCATATTCCTGCTTGTACCATTTATTATTACAAATATAAAAAACTTTAATTAATTAGGGAGACGTGTTTACCTATTTATTGCTGCATGACAAGAGAGCGAAATTATTATTTGACAGCCGTTACATCAATCATGACAGGCTTGCCTTGTCTTTTACTACACAAGTACCTAAGCTTAACAAAATAAAATTTATGTCTAAACAGTGCAGTGACATTTAATTATTATTCATTTAATACCGACTTTTCACTGTATTTTCTATTTTTAAAAAAACGTGTGCGTGCAACTTTCAACACATGCAACTCAGACGCTAAACTTGTCACACACGGCTTGTATTATTTTCCTGGAGGCGCCTATGCCCCATTGCAAAAAGGCACATGATATTATGATTGTCACATTTAACAGTATTTGTTGCGCACCTGCCTACAAGTTTTTGGGCAGAAGTGTCACGGGATAATTACCACGTTGGCCGCTATCCAAACGAAACTCTTACTGCATTATTACTCGGAATCCTATTAGGTGGTACATGTGATCCGCACTTAAAATGTCTATTTTTGAAATACCAAATATTTTGAATTTTAATATCGTAAAGTTTGTACTTTTTTCCAAGTGATCACACAAAAAATATATCGTAGGTATTATGCGAAAACAGGCCAAGTCTAAAATTAAAGTTTTTGGCAAACTAAAGGTAAAGTTAAACGTTTTTTTTTTTGTTTTTTTTTTCTGACAAATAATACCGAATTGACTTCTAGGTGTTATTAGAGCGGTACATATAAAACAAAAATGGTTCAATTTTATGAGTAAAACATTATTTACTATGTTTAATGGAAATTAGTTACAGTTCGAGTTGACAAAAACGGTCATTTTGAATTTCCATTTCGGAAATTGTTCCCGAAATTTTGTAATCAAGATATCCAAAAAGTCCCGTGGACTTTTTGGATATCTTGATTACAAAAGAAGGAATAGAGATGGAATAGAAACACCAACCAGCTGGAGGACCATCCAGCAAGTGATGAGAGGATACAATATTCGTTGACGGACGAGGCAAAGAAACAGGAAATGACTTCAAATAAACTCGGATACAACAAAAGTGAAATAAAAAAAGATAGACAAGAAAACAAAAATAAAAGACGAAGACAACAGGATAAAAAAAATAAAAAGTTGAAAATAAGCACATGGATCAAAAGAACTATGCTAGCTCCAAAAAAAATGCCAAAAATAAGAAAAGAACTCAAAAAGTATAAAACAGATATTGCAACACTGCAAGAATTACGCTGGGAGGGACAAGGACATATTGATAAACAAGACTTTACTACAATGTTATATTCAGGAGGAAAGAAGCAGGGACAAAAAGGGGTGGGATTCATGATACTAAGACACCTAAGAGAGAAAATTATAAATTTCAAGCCAATATGCGAAAAGATTGCCTATTAGACTCAACAAAAAACCATTTAATATATCAGTCTTGAATTTATACGCCCTCAGAGAAACAAGCAATGCAGATGAAAAAGAAATTTTTAATGATAGTGTCGAAGAGGTAATAGAAAAAGTTCCCAAAGAAGATGTAATATTTGTACTAGGAGACCTCAGTGCCCAGATTGGAAAAGAGGATTTTTTACAACAAATTGCAGGAAAGCATATAATATACGAAAACACGAATGACAATGGGCAAAGACTGTGTAACCTAGGAACAAGAACAATTTTTTTAATAAGCTCAACAAAATTGGAACACCCTAAAATACAGAAGTTAACATGGAGGTCACCAGATCAGAAAAAATATATGTAGTCAAATTGATCACATAATGATTAATAAACGAAAACAGTCACTATAAGACAGAAAGTTAAAATTGAAACAAAACAGAAAAACAAACATACAAAGTGGAATGTCAATAAAATGAGTAATGAAGACGTAATAAAAAATATGAAGTGGCAAGTAACAGTTCAAATAAAAGAGAAATATAAAGCAGAAGATATAAACACAGAATAGGAGACGATCAAAAAATCAATATAAGAAGGTGCAAATATGCAGATAGGTTAAAGTCAGGCTTAAACAAAAAACGGCTGGTATAACCAAGAATGTAGAGAAATAACACAAAAAAGGGCCAGCCAGAAATAAATGACCAAAAACAGATAAAGAGGAAGACAAAGAAGAATATGAAAAATTAAAAAGGAATGTTAAGAAAGCGATAAGGCAAAATAAAAGAAGATGAACATTTATAACACCATAATAAGGCCAATATAATTGTATGCAGGAGAAACAATGACGATGGTTAAAACAGATTAAGAAGACTTAAGAATAGCAGAGAAAGATTATAAGAACCATACTATAACCAATCAGAACAGAGCAAAATGAATATTGAAGCAGAACAAATGCAGAGATTAAAGAAGAACTTAAGGAAGACATCGTAACTAAAATAAAGCAATGCAGAGTTAAATGGTTAGGTCACATTTGGCGAGCAGGAGATGAGGCAGTGACATACGCAATGATAGAATGGAATCCAGGAGGAAGAAAGAGAAGGGGAAGACCAAGATCAAAGTGGCTGCAAGAAGTTGAAGAAGACCTCTTAAGGGCAGGAGTCAGAGAGTGGAGAGGAAAAATTAGAGACAGGAAAAAATGAAAGACTGATCCACTCAAGAAATAGGATCTCGCATTATATATATATATATATATTATATATATATATATATATATAATAATCACTATCTGCTTTTTGGTGATGACTATAAATTGAGTTGTCATATTTAGTCTAAATTGAAGATTGCCGTAAACTTCAATATAACTTACAGTATATTAAATACAGATATAAATATCTACGAAGTTGTAAATCTCTATGGATCTATGAAAATGTTTTAAATACTTCTTAGTCCAGTGTACGAATGTGTTTTTGAATAAAAAATATCGAAATGGTCATTATGATATTGGAAGTCGGCAAATTCAAAACCACAAGAACTTGTAAAATTTTTGTTATTTATTGTTTTATTGTCAATATTTTAAAAATGTTATATATGTCGAATGTAGGAATTTATTTATGAACGTGGAAATCCTTTTATTTATACCAGACGGTATGACGTACGACAAAAGACGTATTATTTGTGTCATGAGGATTGTGATAACAACACAAAAAACATGAAAAACAATAGGATTATTATCAACATTGTGAGCAGCAAATAACACTGAATTTATAATATAATTGGACGGCCAATATAGTTCAAGTAATTTACGAAATAAGCATCATACGAGGGGTAAGACCCGAATGCATATTGTCGCCACTGTGACCGCATTTTGAAAATTCTATCAAACACAAATGAAGCAGTAACCGTTGTTACGGTTACTGGCACGAACATCAAAAGATCTTAAAATTGTACTTTTCTCTTCATACCATGTCCTTTACTCGACGTTGGTTATTATATTGGCTATCATAATTTTATTCCCCACAGCTCTGAACAAATTGACGATAACAAAGGCAAACGAAGAGAGACTATGTGTTTGGGAAAGAAAAATCCTAAGGAAGATCTTTGGTCCTGTACTGGATGAAGCATCAGGACAATATAGAATAAGAACTAACAAAGAGCTCGAAGAACTTTACCCAGACGCCAAGAAATAAAGTCCAAAAGACTCCAATGAGCAGGACACCTCAGAAGACATTCTGACGAACTAAAGTACGACTGGTGTGGGAGGAAGTCCCAACTGGAAGGAGACCACGCGGACGCTCTCGTCTCCGGTGGCGAGATAATATAGCAGGAGACCTAAGCACTATGGGCGTGGAGAATTGGATGGAAGTTGCTCAAGACAGAAAACAGTGGAGGCATGTTGTAAAGTCGGCTAAAACCCACGAAGGGTTGTAACGCTACGGAGTAAAGAGTAAGTAAAGTACAGCTCTGAAGAGGGACGACGAAGACTGATTAATCCATTCACGTACGTTACGAAGTTATGACGTTCATCTTTGACAGAGATTCCTTTTTTTACACATTTTGCCCTAAATAATAAGACGGTTAACTTCATATTGTTCTGGGTCTCTCCTGACATGAGCAAAACACTTTAATTTTAGTATTTTTACTAGTTTTACTATTTGGGGTTGTTTTTTTTTAAACGTTGTAATACCTCTTCTTTTGTGACTCTGCCAACCCAGCTTATGCGTACCTTCGATACATCCACATTTTAAAAATTTGAAGTTTAGTTAATAGCGATTAAGTGTGCGTCCAGCGTTCAACTCCATATAATAATGTCAAGAAGTTGTAACATTTGATGAGTTTTATCTTCAGGTTATTGTTAATATTTTATTGTTAATGGGACACTCATCCTATCAGTGCTGACATATGGGTTAGAACAGAACATGGATCATCTTCACACAGACGCAAATCATCTTCTCGTCTTCGTACGCAGAATAATAAGCGCAATCTGTGAGAATGGTATTTGGAGAATGCGATTTAATTTTGTATTGTGCTAGAAGTATAAATAAATAGTAAATGGTAGAGACGTAATATCTTTCATAAAAATTACGCACCTAGAAGAACTCTATTAGCGGCATCAGTAGAAAATAGGAACGGAGATACATGAATACTGAGATGGAGAGATGGTGTGGACGAAGATGCGAGGCAGATCGGCGCAGCAAACTTTCAACAGTTGGCGATGAACAGAAACGACTGACGAAATAGATTGGTGAAGGTCAAGGTTCAACTGGGGTTGTAGCACCACTGGTAAAGGTGTAATATTCTGTATAATACATAATACTTTTTACATACCACTGTCAATTAATAACTGTAGTTCTTCAACAGAATTCACCAGCAACAGAATATGCTTGGAGTACAGATTAGTAAGCAGTGGTGGCAAGTTGCAGCCCTTCCTAACCCCAAGGACAATTTTATTTGATTTAAAAGTGTCCAGGCTAATTCGGACATTTGCTTGGTAGTGATTGTATAGATTTTATACAATTCTTAGTCTTTGTCGCCTATTTTTACTCGTCCAAGAATTTCTATCAGTTTTTTTTGTCTAACTTTATGGAATACTTTCATAAAGTTTATAAAGCACAAGCACACAGAATGATTAACATCTTTAAACCTTTGTACCACTACTTGCATACTGAATAGTGCCTCTCTTGTTTCAAGATTATCACGCAAACCAAAGTGCGTATTACTAATTTCTTAAAATGAAGGTCGTTTTAAAAAAAGAACAATTGTAGCTGGTGTTGACCAAATGCAAGAACAAGACGAGACATTGGTATTGGCATTGTACTCCCGGTCTTGGTCTTGGTCTTGGTCTTGTAGCAAGAGTCTTGCAAGTCTTGCAGTTACCCATTAGCCTATTGCTATTTATTTAACGTTACTTTAGATCTTAGGACAACGTAACAGCCATAATAAATACCAACCAAATTAATAGATGCCTTAATAACTGACACCAGATGGGGTTTGAAGCCACGATCTAAGCGATCCGTGCCTATGCTCTAGCTAACTCAGCTATCTACCATGCCCCACGGAAGTCAATCTGTTTCTTAATAAACGTTTGCATTTAATAAGCTCACATGTGCTAAAACATGGTTAAAACATATAGAACCAAATTAATGACATAAACTTAATTGTATTTTAAAGAACAGTATCTGTCTAGAAAGCGATTGATGGCCCCTTCCTACCTATATGAAATGGAAATCTTAAAAAAGATTGGTATGTGGCAAAAATCCACATCCATCTATCAAGGGCACAGATTCTTTAGGTGATAAGATAACAAACTATAATCCACTTATTAAAGCAAAATAAATGTTGTTAATAATCGTAGCTCTACTTTTATATAAAAAACAACTAAAAAAAAAACAAAAAGAAAAAAAAAAGAATAGGTAAAAGAGGAATGATTATCAAAAGAAGTTATTTTAAATTAAGGAGATACTTTCTTAATAAATACATTAATTTACCAAAATAAAGTAGTAGGTACATAATATATGTAATTGGTAATAAGGCAATAAAACCATTTTTTTAGATGTCCACTTTTTCCAGCGGTTATTAAAAAGCTTGTGATATCTCCACCGAATTTTGGTTTTTCAGGAAGAAATATTTTTAATTCCTTTGCTTCCTTAAACCTGACGTGTTTCTGTTTTTCATTTTCATTTCAAACTTTCTATGTACAACAATTTACACAAGGTAATTTGGGATGCATGGATTATTTCGAAAAACTCATCAAATTTGCTTTTAGGTCTTTTAGATCTATAACTCCAACTCTCATTACTCCGTCTAGAACCATTTAAATCTTTGCCCCTCATGTCAAATTGTAAACTTGTCACTCCGGGAACAACAAGGATTAGATGAAAAACAATGCGCACTCATCGCGCACTCATGATCTCATCGCGCACTCAGCAGAAACAATGTTTAGTCTTAGGCCGATAAGATTTGTTTATTTAGATTCCTCTAAAAATTGAATTATTAAGTGAGTGTCCCTAACAATAAGTATTATATTTTTTATTAGCCAAGGTGACATATTTTAAAAAAATTTCGATACAGTATTACTGTCGGCGTCGCAATGCAAGATTATTTTATAATTAGAGAGCGGCTATTCTTAAAATCTGGAAAATTAATTTCAGAGCGAAGAAGTCATCAAAATATTTTATTTTTACATTGTAATTATGATCTCTGAGCACATGTCGAATATGTTCTTTTAATAAATATTTTGATTCGGTATGTATGTTTATGGTATTGTTCTTAATGCGCATAAGTCCCGTTTTTCAAATTTTTATGCATCTTATAGAGTCTTTAAGCATATACCCGAACTACTATACTCGCTAAAATGATACTTAGTCCCAACTGCAAGACGCAAGAGTCTCGCAGGCTTAGTCTTATTCTTGCTTAAATCTTACACAGTCAGTCTTGGTCTTGGTCTTGCTAAAATTAGGCGTTCTTGGTCTTGGTCTTGGTCTTGCGAAAACGCAAGAACAAGACCAAGACTGCAAGACCAAGACCAATTTTGGGCAACACTAATTGTAGCCAATTAAATTTTAATTGACAGATCATTGAACGGGTTTCGCAGTACAAATATCTTGGAACTATTATCAACGAGACTAAATAACATTCAGAAGAAATTCTTTGAAGTATTAAACGAGCTGTGTTTGTCAAAATAAAAAAACTGTTGACAACACTGTACGGTTCTAAGAATTAGAATGGTTAGGTGTTATGTGCTTTTCATAGTTCTGTACGGTGTGGAAAGGTGCATCCTAAATAAGTAACTCCTTAAAAAGATAGAGGCATTTGAAATGTGGGTCTACATGCGCGTCAGTAGAGTGTTCACAAACCTAGCACTGTCAGATACAATTTTCGATGTTTTGACGGAAGTCGTTCCAAGATTTATTTTTTTATACAATTCCCAATTGCCTTACTTCTTCGTTTTATTAGTTTTTAGTTCATTTAGCTCTTTACCCTCCACGTAGCTTTCCCTTGACTTTTTATCTTCTTATTTATTCCCATTAATACATTTTTTTATCGATATAATTAGTGTTTACAGTAAATTATGGAAGTTTGTTAAAATAACTAATTTTAGTTTTAATTTCAAACTTACACTTTGTATATACGTGACAGTTATCTAACAAACTACGACAAGTGAAAGTTATTGACATACTGAAACGCCTAAACCAATTTTCCCCGGATCTCCTTCGATTTTCAGAGTTACATTGAATCGTAATACTTGACCTGCAATGCAGACTGTGCGTTTAGCGACAAAAAGATGTTACGGAATATATCCAATAGGATCAAATTAACAATAAGCGTGTAATTGATCACTATAATAGGATATAATTCTTGTGTTATTTCACACCTTCTTCTAGAAATCCTCTAGAATTATCGATAATATAAATAAGACGAGTTTCAAGGCTGTACTTAAAATAAAAAATTCAATAACTGTCACGACAATTAAAAGTACAATTTAAAAACAATTAATATTTATTATCTGAACATCCTTAAAAGCAATATATTTATAAATTTAGGGATTCATATGTACTATAACATAAAGTCAAATGGCGTGAGTGCAACTCCATTTAAAATCACATAAAGTAACTAAAAATAAATCCAAAATATACATTTAAAAGCAACGTCAAAACCACTTACTCAACTACTGTCTCACTATGTACTTTTAAACGCATTTCTTGCGATGTATTTACATAAATAAGAGCTGATGAAACTTAGTCGCAATATAAATCAACAATTATCTTTTCGATACACTAAATGTTCTTCTGACGTTCCTAATATAGAGCAACAATCAATCTACGATCTGTTGGTGGTATCTAAAAGCGATATTTTTTTTGGTTTCTTCTCGCTCTCCCGACATTGAATCTTCGTAAGAGTATAGTGGTGTTATGCTATTTGGTTCTCTTCTGCTGTCCATTCATATCTTTCTTGCATGTTGTTTTGAATCCGAGACAGTTATCTTCTTTTTTTTATTTTTCTTAATGGTAATTAATATCTTTCCTATTTATAATGAAGACAAAAATGAATATTTATAAGGTATATAATAATAATAATATTTCCCTGTGGGAGTTTTTATCGGTTCTTCTATCAGGCGCGGCCCCCTGCGAATGGAGGATACTTTCTGGTTATTTTTAGCATTGATACCCAAAGGGTAGCAGGGTTACCTACCGTGGAACAAAAACTGACACCTGGCAGTAGGTATAAAATGCACACCCATGAAAATGGAGACTAATCATTTATGTTTAGAGTCGCTGCCTGGGGATCAGCAGGGCACGTCTGGAGCCGGCGCTAGACGTGACAGCATGCGGGACGTCGTCGGTCGCAGGGTATTGAGGAGGCGGACCTCTGTCATACAATCAGCTAAAGCCCAACAACACCAACAAGAGCTCCACTCGCTGAATGTGCTGCACTGGAGCATCAGCCTACGCTCACTCAAGCGGGACAACCAAGGCAACGCATGAAATGGACTGTCTAAAAATGAAAACATTTTACGTTTCTATTACAAGGTGACGAACCTCGGTCGAGAAACGATCGGCTATCGACATCTGTATGCCGAATTTTGCAGGGAGTACCCAGACTCTGAACAGCGAATAGCAGATCAATACCGGGTAATTCTAAGAAATCTAAAAAATCTTATCCCAAACACTAAACGCGATACCATCAGAAGCGAAGTCAAACGGGAGATTCATAACCAAGAGCTAGTTGTGAATCAAGTCCATAATGAAGTCCCTAATGATCAGATTCCTGAGCCACTCATACAAGAAACTCAACCTGTTAATACGCAGCAGGACAACAACAAGTTGCACGATAGCCTGGCAAAAGAAATGGCACGTACCGTACAAGAGTCTAATGGGACAAACCCACTTAGCAGACCATTGCTACCAAAAATAAACTCTTGTAAGAAACTAGGTGCACTGTTAGAATTTATGAACACTGAAGTCCTACCCAATTGTATCGTGGAAGCTCATACATTGGAATATTTGCATATGCTGATTTACTGTGCAACAACAGCAATTGCTAATGTTATGGGCATTAAGATCAAAACACGACGGAGTACTAATATCGAAAGGACAGATAACAGAATTGCACCTACTAAAAACGGCTACTAATCACGGAATATGTAATCAGAAGGGCTGAAGAAATTATGATAACTACCGCAAGACACTTACAATATAATCCATAAAACAACATAGCACAACATTGCCTGGATACATTAAAACAAAAACTTTCCATTTACTCAGGCCGACTAAAGAGATACAAAAGTAGTATCAAACAAAAATCCGATAATATGCTCTTTTAGAATGCCGAGAAGGCGTTCTATCGGAAACTCAATTCTACTGCAGAAAGTACCAATAAATCGTACCTAAGCCAAGAAAAAATCCATGAGTTTTGGGGAAATCAACTTGCCACATCAGCTGCTCTTAACACCAATGCTGGATGTTCACCAATTGAATTGGACACCAATTCATAACTGGAAATCTCCTGGACCAAACGGCATTCAGAACTTCTGGCTTAACAAGTTCTGGAGTATTCATGAGTGCTTATCAGCATTAATTAATCACAGTATTTCTAATCCGCAGGAAATACCATCTTTCCTAACCCAGGGAACAACTTATTTAATACCAAAAGATCATAATAATAACCCAAGATCCAATCAAGTATTGCCCAATTACTTGTCTTCCAACTCTGTATAAATTGGTCACATCCTGTGTAGCTTGGCGTATCTACCAACACTGTGCTCTAAACAATATCATAGAGCCTCAACAGAAAGGGTTTCATGGGCTCCAAAGAACAACTTATCATCAACTCTGTCATTTCTAACCAAGCATATAGCAAAAACAAAGAAATAAAATATATTTATTTAATATATATAAAAGTAAATTGATAATCCATATAATTTCTACTGATGGTGCCATAACGAAGAGCCTCAAAAAACTTAATTTGACAGATTTTTTATTCTCATCTTTGACAAATGATTGTATCCAATCATCATGAAAAAAGCTATTGCCTACAATACAATTTTTGCTGTACCAAAAGAAACACAAAAATCTACCTATTGCCGATTGGTTTCAAATTTATCAGAAACAGGATTGGCGAAAAGTAAAGAAGATTTGAAGTCTTGGTTTGAATGGACCGAAGAAACACAGCAAATTATGACAAATAATGAAATAGTGAAAATATTGAAGCCACGAACTACTACTACTACTGCAAAAGTAAAACCATAGACAGCAATGAATTGTTTCAATACCTGCATAACATGGGCCGAAAAAAAGCATATCTATTACAATATACACAAAAACAAGCCTTAAGTAGGGCTATTATTTTAAACTATGTTAACTATCTAATTAGAACGTGAACACATATGTATGCATATGTTTTAAATTTTTATGATTTATTGAATTTTTCTCTATGTTTTTTATACCCTCTGGTATTTAATAGCACTGGATAAGTGAGATTCTACAGTAATGAAATTATTGTATAGAATAATTATTCCTTTTTATATTTTTCATAATAATATATGAGACTAATACTCCTTGTTGGTTTAACAATATTAAATTAGGAGTGATAATTTTATTTGTTTTCTTTTCATTTTGAACTAAATTATTTTCACAAATATTCAGCATCATTATTATTCAGCAAGTTTTTAAGGTGGCCAATGAAAATAACCTCAAATAACAAGCATAACAAAGCCTCAAAATATAGATTGTTAACAATTTTATTAAAAAATTTTTACAAACTTTTGCTCAACAAACTGGTTCTAACTTTAAAAGGAAATAACTTACCCTAGACCTCATTCGCATTCAGGATAAAGCATGATACAATTTAAAAGGTGAATACAATACTTAAGAAAACACAGTAGATATTCCATATGTCAATAACTCGTAAGTTGCTTGCTACTTTTGCAGAAGAAACACAAGAGTGCGTGTAGTCCTATAAAAGCATAAAAAATTGGCAAGCAAACCTAAATAAAATTGACAACTGGTTAAAAAATTATTGTTGCAGACAGGGGACTGCCACGAAATCGAAACCTTTCATAGCGAGGGTGAAAAACATTTTTTTATCGAAGAAATATTTAATTTGCAATTAAACTGCATTTTATAAGCATGAAACTTACGTTTTTCTGAAAGTCTTTCGTGATTTTCCCGTATGTTCTGTTACTGTTCGTATGGAGCTGGTGGACTATGCAACAAATTTTCCCAAAACGTCAATTTGAGCTTCAACATTGAGTACTCACCAATTATTTCTTGTTTTATTGACCACTAAACTCGTTTCAAACAACTCTTTTATCAAATCACTAATGTAGCTAGAAATTGTCTTACGATTTGGATGTCTTTCATTAAAACAGAAAAGCCACCCTTTACGCACAATTTCAAACTCTCCACAAATAAATAATAATTTAAATACTTTTTCATGAGAATAAACTATTTTCAGCCTTTTTACTGAACGTTATTACTGAGTAGCATGTAGTCTTTTTTCCTTAAAAACCAGGGGTAGCAAAAGACGAATACTATCTGTGAAATTCCATGTGTAAGGTAAATATTAATGCAAATTACCATCAAAACTATTCCTTTTGATTGTTTTTTGTAACTATGCAAAATTATTTTTTTGCATTTCAACTAAAAGTCTCAATAAAATAATTTTTATTTTCATTTAATTTTATTTATGTAACACCATAATTAATTGCTATATAATATAATTTATATTATAGGTATTTATACCCTGTCGTAGTTGCCCATCATAAATATCTATAATTTATACTATGGATAAAAAATGGTAAATGTATAGAAGTTCATGTTAAACTTGTTCCGCCATCTAGCGAAAAAACTAATAATTTACTATATTCGTATAGATTCGTCGTATAGATTTCTGATTTGCAGATGTATGACTCTTGAAAACACGGTGTGGCGATGGCAGGCATGCAAAAAATTCAAAGTTCCGGATTGAACTGATTTGAATACAAAAAATATCTGATATTCAAATGGTTTTTAGAGCTTCCGTGAAAAAAAAAAAAATGTTCATATGAAATCGTGCATGTGAAATAAAAATATATGTACCTAAGTATTTTTAAGGACCTGAGATTCTGGTTAAAAAATTTAAATAAATGTTTTTTTAATGGACAAGAGGAAAAAGAAAGATAAGAAATTATTTGGATAACTTGGATCTTACCAGTGATATGTTGATTTAAACAGTTGACAAAAAGTTAAAATACATGCCATGGCAGAGGAAAAAGAAATGTGGAAATTTGATATGATAATAGAATTTAAATACAATGTTTAAATGGGATTAAGCCATTATTTGTTTATTTATTGTCACGAAAATCACATTTTTAACTAACTAATGTTTGAAGTTTCGATTTCCATTCAAAAATTATTTTCAAGAAAGATTATTATAGAAATTGAAGACCTTGGCGTAAAAAGCATGTATGCCACATAGGTACAATTAATTTAAAATTTGAAAATTGATGTTTGAAAATCATTTTAAATCCACAAAATGTAATTTAAGTGCAATTTATTTGATTTAAAATACAAAAGACAAAAATGGTCATTGAGTATCTTACCAATAAAAAGAAATTGAAAAAAAAAGCATCAATTTTGTTTTTTAAGATTTAATTGTTGAGAAAATTGTGGCTTGTATCCTTTTACATAAAAAAATCCAAACTTAGTTTTCGCTTGACAGGTATTCTTCATCTATATCTTCTACTGCCATTGTCTGTTGCTCAGCCCCTTGAATAACTATTTTTTTTGAATAACTAAATTTTTTGCACCAATTTCCAAATAAAATTGGTGGTGAACTTCGGGTATGTATGGTAGCAAAAGCGATGAGTTTTGAAGTTTTTGAGGGTTTAGTTTTATTGGTTCTGTATACTTTTGCTAAAGACAGTCTGCCAAACATTGATTTCTGATACCCCGTTTTCCAACATTTCCATTCTTATTTTATTTTCATTTTATTTGGGCGTTCATTGTCAAATCTACAAACACAAATTTTGGAGAAGAAAACATTTTCTTTTTCATCTGTTAACTTTTTTTGGATATAGTTTCTTCGATAACATTAAATGAAAGAAAGTCTTCTCTTTTCATTATTGTTACTTCAAAAGTATTGGTTCTTTTGCATGTCCTTACTGCTTCAAACCAATCTGCTGGTTCATATACTACCTTTATTATCTTTTTAGATAATAATAATAGATGAGTATGCCCAACTGCTAAGAATCTATGCCCTACAAAATCAAAAATATCCTCCATTACCAATTGCTTCCACAAGCTAATAAAAACCCAGTTTTTGTTTTGGCCTCCACAATTAGCGGTATAAATGATGAGGTTTTTAGGAAGGCGTTCACGCTTTTTAAAATGTTTACGAGAAAACTAGCAATTTCATCACTACATTTTTTACCAGTATTTTCAGACCACATATGCATAGCCCTTTTCATTTACGCAATCATGTATACCAAGATTAGGTATACACCCACGTCTTCCTAAGGTAAAAAGCTGGACCAGTTGTTGATGAGGGCACAGGTAGTGCCTGCTGAAGGTCAAATGACAATATGTATGTATGTATCTTTTGAAGCGGCCAATTTTATTTCATCCTTTAAAGTGTTTTTCATTGCTTCAGCTCGCCTTAAATGTAACACCTTTTCTATATTTAACTGCTTCACAGAATCTTCATCATCTATAGAGTTTTTAATATCCACATCAATTTTATCGCATATTTTGCAGGTGTCACTCCTAGGTAGTTTAAATCCAATATTAAGTTCTAAACAAAATATCTTTCTGTATTTATTTTGACGTATGGGATTTTATTTTTTTCGGCACACCACGGCTTATAATAGTCGTGATATAAAGAAGATATATTGAGATCATGGTCAATGTATACTTTGTTCGGATTTTTATTTCTGCTATAGTGGCTTTTGTACTTAGGTATGCTATTAATGTGGTCCCGAGCTGACTGGCAAGCTTCCTCAGATATTTTATTATGACGGGTCAAGTATTTTCCTCGTTGATCTAATTTAAGTCTTGCCTAAAAGCAAGCCTGAAAGCGTTCATGCATTTATTTTTGCAGTAACTGTAATCGCTTTTGGAAAGTAAAGCTATGGATGGAAATAAATTCTTTTTTGCATATTTTCACATCGAATCCATTTACCTTTACAAAATAGTTGAGAGTGGAATTCCGAGAAGAAATATTTTTCTTGGTTTTTTCGATATGACCTTTTTTTTTGGAGCTGCTTAATGTTATGGTATAAATAAGCATTGTTTGTCGTAGTCTTCAATATTCCAAAATTCGTCAAAAATTTTGTTTTCTGTGCCTTGCAGCAATATCCTACAGTTTTTCTTGCATCCGTAAGGTGGGCCCAAAACTCTAGCTGCAACATCTTTTCCCGTTTTACGAACCAATATTTCGACGTACTTTTCTTAATGCATATGTACCTATCCATATTTTTCTGTCGCCACCTACTCCCCTGACTTTTTTCTCAGGGGTTGAAAATCAGCGCGGCAATTTTTTTGGGTTCCTGTAAATAATAACAAACGGTTAAGAGGATCTTTAAAAATTTCACATGTCAGAAGTGAAAATTTTCATTTATTAACCAAATTTAATTTTTTAACAAACTGCAAATAATTCGTTGGAAAATGCGGTTCTGGCACTGTAAAAATAACCATAGCATACCCCAAAAGACAAGAACCGATTTAATAAAATTTCAGGAAAATTGTACATGCCACAAAATAAGCCACATGACTTGCATAATTTTATCGCCTAAATTAAAAAAAGGGGCATGCCACATAACTTAACAAACTTACCTGTTATTTCTTAGAGGTTCTGTTGCCCTTAGGCAACCTTAGGCAACCTTAGGCAAGGTACCTTAGATGAACTGTTGCCAATATCACTCTCAGTATAGTCCTTTTCCTTTACACTATCATCTGAGTTAAACTCACCCTGATTTTTGTCGCTTAATCACTAGAAAAACATTAACTGAAGCATCACTGAAGAGACTCGAAGCATTTGAGATGTGGTGCTATAGACGCAAGTTGAGGATTTTCTGGATAGACAGAATTACCAACGAAGAAGTAATAGATAGAATGGGAAAAGAACGCGAACTAGTCGTAACCATAAAACGTCGCAAACTCGAATACCTGGGCCATATAATGCGCAATGAACAACGATATGACCTACTTCGAACCATACTTCAAGGTAAAGTGCATAGGAAAAGAGGTCCAGGACGGAGAAGAATATCCTGGCTGCATAACCTGCTAAAGTGGTTTAACTTAACCACTACCAGACTTTTCAGGGCAGCAGTCAACAAAGTCAGAATAGCCATGTTAGTGTCCAACATCCGTAACGGATAGACACTATAAGAAGAAGAATCACAATCAACAAAGTCAGAATAGCCATGTTAGTGTCCAACATCCGTAACGGATAGACACTATAAGAAGAAGAATCACTAGAAAACTCATAAAAATCGCGAGAACACCCAGCACGTGTTTCAGTCATAATGGTGGCTTGTACTATGAAAGTGTTCACCGTCTAGCGATATTGTGAAAAGGTTATTTTGCCACATCATTGTCATCTGTTGGAAAATAGTGAAACTAGGTTGTATGTGGCTATTGAGCAATTCATAAACTCTCAAAATGATCTCGTGTTTACTTGAGCGAACGCACCTACGAAAGTTTGAGCTTACGAACGGCCACCCGAAGTAATTTTCCATCTCAAGTAATGGTATGGGTAGCTGTAACCGCCGATGAACGCTCTCCAATCGTTTTTATTGAATCTGGTATCAAAGTCAATGCAACTTATTATAGGTAAAATATTTTAGAAACTGCTTGAGAGCCGTTAGTACGCAAACATTTCCGTTGTAGACCATGGACGTTCCAACAAGACTCGGCACTGTCTCATAAAGCTAGTGTGAACCAAGAATGGTGAAAAATCCATGTTCCACAATTCATTTCAAACACACATTGGCTTTCGAATTCGCCAGACGCAAATCCGATGAACTATTCAATCTGGTCCATTTTGGAGAGCAAGGTGAGGACTAAAAAATATACCAGTATGGATGACCTGAAGGAAGCAAATATACGTGGTGAAGCAAATATACAAAGGTGGCCACATCAAGCTTAAGTGAGTGGATTCTGAAATTTTGATTATTTTCACAGATTTTTGTCATGTGAATCAATAAAAAATAATTTCACACATAAAGATTATGGTCGTTTGAATAGGTAACACCTCAATTTCGTAACCCAATACTATTTCTTTATGATAAAGTAGATTAATGTTCTCCGACATTGAGCGGTGCAATTTTGGCGTAAAGCTTTAAGGCTCAATAATTTACATTTTATCATGTATTGTATTCAATTTCGTCAGAGTGGTCATCTTCTCCGTGCCGGTCTTAACTTTTATGAAGAAAGAGTTCAGAGCTCTCAACTAATTAGGGGTTTTTCAGCACTCCGCAAAAGATAGACTGGAAGAGGAAGTCCTTAACCCAGACACGGGTTAAGGACTTCCTCGTGTGTATGATATACAGGACAGGTGTGAATAAGGTTTACCAAATAAGCAGCCGTGGATCAACTAAGGAAATGTCATATGACAGCCTATATTATTACTAATTTCAAGGCTAGAGCAAAATACATTCTTAGTAGGCTGGGAATTAATCAGCTGCAATACTGGGGTGTGTAAGACAAGAAAAACCAACACACTTATACCATTATAGATAATATAATTATGGCGAGTTATGGAGAACCAAGTCCCTAGTCCACGATAGGCCATAAATTGTTAAGGAGAGCTAATGATTCTCTCGTTTAATGCTAGGAACCACCCGAAAGTGGAACAAAACCAGAATGACAAATAATATAAAATTGAAACCTGGAAAACAAAATTACTCTGCATACCAGGAAAATCTTATAACATCGTAAGAGAGATAAGAGAAATAATAAAAATGGGAGTCAACATTTTGGAAGTAAAGTGAAGTTAGATGGCCTGGATCTGAACAGACATATATAGATAACTATAAAATATATTATGCTGACAATGATTCCCATCATTATTGCTGAGTGAAATTCATAGTTGGTAAGTAAAGAGAAAAGTGTGTGAAGAACTGTATGCCTATATCTGATAGAGTAGTTATGTTGCAAATTTATATAATCCCCGAAACTTTTTTTAAGTAAGTCTATGCTCCAACAGGAGAAACCAGAACCAGAACCACAAACCAGTAAAATACGAAAATTCTACTAACAGATCAAACAGCAAACAAAATTATGTTAATATAAAATTAAGTAAAATATAATGAAAACCAGAGAATTATCAGAAAAAAAATCCGGAAAGCAAAAGAAGTATGGAAAAACAGCAAATGTAAGGATTTACTAAGAAACCATGACTACTTTTACGCGTACAAAAAATAAAGGAAGTAAGAAAAGAAAAAAAAATATTTCAAATTATAATTGACTTCTGCAGTCCAATAATTTCCTTCAACTTAACGTGTCAACAAAGTCATAAATATGTATCACTTCTTTATTGTTTCTATAAATATTTTCAGCAGGAGATATTAAAATACCAAAGTAAAATCTCTCCTAAAACACTCACATGCTGACATCATATTTATTATTCCCATATATACTACATTAATATTTTATCAACCATGATGACACACATTACTTTCTCCTCTTTAGTCTGTGAATTTTACTCAAGGGCATATGCTTTCTTGATTTTACCTTGATACGAGTACCTGTCTTATGTATCCACGCCCAAAACTATTGGTTGTGGTTGCAAGCTACTCGCACGGGAAAACGCATAACAATAAGTAATTATCAATCAAAAACAAAGTAGTAGTAATCAAAATAAAATACACTTTAGTTTTTAACTTTTCTTATTTTTGCTTTTTTGATTAAGCGTTTTTTCAGCTTGTCATTTTTCTTAAACATTGTGAAAAATTTTATTTGGTGGTCCAGGTTCTTACCTCTTCAAATATTTGTAACTTAGTCTGTAGTCTATCTTCTATTGTGTTCAGTTATTATATTTATTTTTGTCAATATCCCTAAATATTTATTATACATAACTTCTAATTTAGATTTATTTTTCTAATTTAAATTTTGTTTAAATGCCATTTGCTTGTTTGTATGTTTTAATTTTTCATTGATAGAATATTCAGTTTGATGTTTTTTTTGTGTATGAAGTATTTTTCGAAGTTATTGGTATCGCCATGTGATCCTATGGAGTTAAGTCGTAGCGGTTCCTACATTGAGAAATAACGTGCAGCCTATTCTCCAATGCTATGGGGTATCTTGGACAAACCATACAGCCAAGGTATTTTTTTAAATAAACATCCCATTTAATTTGCAATCTGTTGAATTTTACAATCGGTAAATGACAGTAACAAAATATTTAGTAGTTTATATAAAGTTGGGTTTGGAAAATTAAACTAATACACAATATTACACTATAGAACAGTAAATTCGAACAATCTGACAGGCAGATCATATGGTAGATGCCTTAACCAATACGTTGGGGTGATTTTCTATGCGTTACTCATACTTTGGGAGAAGCAGGATATTTCTTCTTTGACATATGTCATTTTAAGATCACGAGCAATAACACTGTAAGTTACGTACCATGTAGCGTTTACCATAATCCTAAGCACTTTGGGCTGGAATCTCTGTAGGATTTCGATATTTGAGTAGGATGCTGTCCCCCACAATTAAGTTACGTAGCTGCATATCGGTTTTAGAACGACTTTGTAAATTAACAAATTGTTGGTGACTGTTCATTGTGATTTACGACCTAACATCCAGTACAATTTCTTAAGTTTTAAGCCCAGTTGCTTTCTCTTATCAGCAAATATATCTGTTCCCCAAGTTAATCGTGAGCCAAGATGGATTCCCAGATATTTTGCATATTTTTTTGTTGCAAGAACTAACCATTTAATGCCACAGTTGGACAGGCACGTCTTTGCAGAGTGTGGGTGACATGGACAGATTTAATTTTGTTTTCTTTAATTTGCCAGGTTTTTAGCCAAAACGAAAAAAATATCCAAGTGAGTCTTGATAGGATAATGAGCAATGATAGGATCTTTGTAAGATGCCATAACAGCGGTATCATCTGCATATGTTGCAGTGGTTATATTTTTACTAGTGGAAGATCAGCTGTCTGGATCAGCCATACTCACTACGTGGACCGTGGGTCGCATGCGTCCCTCAGAGCGATTTTTTGCGACCCTCAGACTGCTAGGCAGTAAAACAAAATTTGCAAGTTATAATATAATTATGTTTTTATTTATGTATTTAATCAGATTACAGTATTGTAGAGCGGCGCCATGCATTTCACATTAGTCATCTTTACCCCCACCACAGTGGCACTGGCCGGCCAGTAAAGATGTTTCGAAACCTTGTAGACCTCGTAAATACGCATACCTGAAAAAATAAATGTACTGATGATTACCCATCAATGTTGGGGTGAAATGTTTGTTCAGCTGTCGAAAAAAAAACTTGGGAAATGATAATTTATTGAATTTGCATTGTATCATTCATCAAGAAAGCTTGCTGCTAAATTTGGTGAAAATTTCAGCTGTGTTATGAAAACACTTTGATTTTGATACAAGATTGTGAATGTCATAAGATCAAATAAACTAAACCACAGAGAGTTTTTAATGATATTTTGAAAGAACTTATGTTGCAATATGGGAACATTCTTTACCACACAGAAGTGAGATGACTGAGTAAGGATAAAGTTTTGGATCGTGTCTTCAGCATTCGACTTAAGATTACTCTGTTTTTTTCTACAAAGAGTTTCCTGATATTCATAATTTTAGTTGGTTTAAAGTAGCGTTATGAACGAAATATTGACCAAATTGCAAGGAGACTACAATAACATTGTAACAAAATGATGAGTATTGTGTTTTCACTGGAGCAGATGCTGAATATGTATATTAAAGAATTGTCAAATGAAGATTATTCCAGCTTTCCTTCCGTTAAAGCACTGTTTGATGAAAATCTAGATGAAAGTCAAAAGATATCTGATCTACTGAAGCTGTTAGCAGACCTAAAGAATAAAATGTCTGTGAGGTTTAGTGACTTCAGGAAGTTCCGAGAACCATTCCGCTTGGTGGAAAATCCATGAGCAATAACAACAGCAAATCTAGCTCATCTTTTTATTTTCGGATATGAAGCTAGGGATTTGAAAAATGAGTTAATTGATCTTGAATTGAGTCAATTGAACTTAATTGACTGTGCTCAGAAAATTTTGTGTGTTTTTGCATCTAAATATGTCTGTGAATCAACATTTAGTAAGCTGAAGTCCATAAAAACAAGTACAGATCTAGGCTAACTAGTAAGAACGTTGAAAACATTTTGGGAATTTCAGTTTCCTCCAACCTGCTAACATAGATGCCATTCTAGAGAGTTGTGAAAGAATTTGCCTGTTGACTTCAAAGAATTAACAAATTCAGGACTTGACATTCCTGGAGTCAAGTAAAAGCCATTTTTCTACTTTACATACAAAACAGTCCATATTGTTTCTACGTAACTTATAATAAACTTATGTTATACTCATATTGGTTTAAAGTTATTGTATACCACCACTTGCGGCCCTGTGGAAAATTTCATCCCTGCGGCCCTGAGGATCCCTGGTCTAGATGATATAGACAATCGGACCGAGTACACTTCCCTGAGGCAGGCCAGACCATATTGGGTATACAGTTGGAATTTTGTCTCCATATCCTACTTGAAACTATCTATTTTGAAGTTAGATTTTTCGGTAACCTTTTTCTGATTTTGTATATTAGTCCATAGTGCTTAGTCATCGTTGTCTAAAAAGGCAGCAGCAGCAGTATTCTTGATCTTGTTAATAATTAGAGGGTTGGAAATTAATTTATTTACTTTCAGTATTGATTCTATTTTGGAATTGGAACTATTCTCAGTACTCTCATCTCTGTCGTTTTCAGTAGCCTTTGCATTGTGTCAGGTCTTGTTTCTGAGGCATATGTTATTATTAGTCTTACACTGGCTTTATCAATTCTTAACTTAATCTCAGTGTTAATGTCTCTGTTTTGCCATACTTATAGTGTTATTAAGGCATCCTGCCAGTCTACTTGCTTTTTGTACTTAATCTCTCACTTCTTTGTCCAGGTCTCTATAGCTAGACAGTGTAATTCCCTGGTATTCTATTTCCATTACTTGTTCAATACTGAAGCCTTCAATTTCTATTTTACATCTGATTGGTTTTTTGCTGATTACTGTTGTTTTAGTTTTCTGAGATGAGATTGTCGTTTTAAATGCTTTTGCTCTTATGTTAAATCTGTGGACCAGTTTTTGCAGACTATCTACATCTTGGGCTATCAATATTGCCCCTTGCCCCTTGTCTTATTCCTCTGAGGAACTTCCCTATTATACAGAAGATGGACTACATCTTTGAACCTTACTCTGTCAAACACCTTCTTTAGGTCAATCAGACACAGAAATGCTGGTCTATTATACTCTAGTGATTTCTCAATAATTTGCTTTATAACGAATATTGCATCTGTACACGATTTTCCACTACAAAAACCCTGTTGCTCATCTGCTAAACTTATCGATTTATTAGCACTTGTAAAATTTAGTTCTTAGTTTTTAACTTAGTTTTTAATTTAAATTTTAGTTCTTAGTATAAGTTTGTATAGTTGAGTTCTTATAAGTTTGTAATTCCTATTGAACTATCTATATTACATTTTTTTAAATCCCTACATTTGTATCTGTAGCCACAACTGTACCAAGAGTAATATATTTCGGTAGTCAATGGATTTCCGCCTCTGTTACCTTCAAGTTTGGATACTGAGAGAGAAATTTTTAGCGGTACCGGTTATGGTTCATTGACTCCGTACTTGGACGCTGCGATGCTCCATCGACAGGTGGATTAAAATTAAAAGTTGTGGAATATTCACATCCGTTGTTTACTGCCTACCCACTCCTTAAACCCAATACGGATTTAAACATCTTCAGAATGTGGCTTTCTTAAAACCGTGATATATTCTATTGAATAATAAAATATCTCTAAATCTATCTCATTATTGCCTAAGAATGTGCAAACTTAAAAACTATAACTTTGACAGTAAATATTTGGTCAGAAATTAATTTTTTTATATACGATCTTTCTTGTCTAATAAAGATTATGATCCTGATCCAAGGGTAGCGGTAAAAATAGAATCTGACCAAAAACTAGTTCAAATGAAAATGAGAGCTGTAATCTTCAATGAAATCGCGGTCAAAAAACAGACAGATAAATATAGTTGAAGGTGTAAACCAGGGGTCACCAATAATATTCCCTGAGGGTTTCGAAAACCTACTACACTTCCGCAGCCCAGACACTCGGTACTAAACCAGGCAGTTGCGTAATCGGGGCCTAAAATCGGTTACCCAAAAACCCTAGTGTTCTGGTTGTTTTCTTTTTTGCAACTATAGTGTTCAACAATTTCAATTTTATGGAACATATCTAAATATATCTAAATCTATTTAAACATCTAAATGTTACTAATAGCTTACCTTAAATAGCGTTTATTTACAACTTCAGTTCTGAATATTTTAGCAGAATCTTCCTGATTCTCGATCATTTCCCTCTGAAGAGCAGCTTTGTTACTTTTAAAAACGGCTGCTGCTTCTCTGGCCCATACACCATTAGGCTTTTTTGTCGTAATATTTTCAATTTTGTGGAAATCAGCAAATCATTTTTTTAATTTTCAAATAAAGTTCATTAATAAAATGAGAGAACTGGGTAACATCAATATCTTTATTACTATCACAAACAGATTTAAGGAGAGAAAAATGCGAAAGTTTTGCCTTAATATCCGTAGAAAAAAGTTCAATCTTTTTAGAAAAACTTTTAATATCCGATAAGAGTGCACAAACAAGTTTTCCCTTGCATTGAAGTTTTAAATTCAAGAAGTTCAGATGTCTGAAGATATCCGCCAAAAGAGCGATAGTTACAACATTTTCTGTATCCAAGAGGAAGCTCAAATGGTCATTTACAGCTTCATTATCAATAGTGGGGCAGAAATTCTTTTATCTTTTTAGGTATTGCAAAGAATCTTTCCAGCACTAAACCCTTGCTCAGCCATCTCACGTGCTTATGAAGAAGCAAATCGTCAAACTGAGCATTGGTGTCTTCTAGTTCTGTTCGTACTGTCATAGGCTGTTTTGAAGTCGACAAAGAGACGACGTGTATCTATGTTATATTCTAGTGACTTTCCAGCAGTAAATCCGCATTGATATTGATCAACAATATCTTTTGTTGGCGAAGATTTTATACGCAGATGCTAACAGAGTAAATGCATCTATAGTTCTTATACTCCACTTGATCACCCTTTTTATGCAACGGACATATTATTCCATTTAGCCCCTCTTCTGGTACCAATTCATTCTGCCATATCAGTACTATAAGCTGGATTGCTGCAAAAACTTGATCACCCCATTTTTTATACATTTCCGAACATATTTCATCGATTCCTGATGCTTTATTGCCTTGAAGTTTTAGAATGCTATTTGACACTTCTTCTCTTGTTGGGTCTTCACTGTGTAGTTGACGTTGTAGATTTTGGAGTTGAAAGAAGGGAGTTGAAAGAAAAATACCAACACTATTGAAATGTTTGGACTGGAAGATAGACCAGCTCATAATAATACATAAAAAGCGACGCCAACAGATTTGTGAAAATTATAAGGAAATAAAATAATAATAAAGTTCAATATTGGTTCACAGAAAGACGATCAACAATATGCTATACAAACAATAAAAGAAATGGTGAGAAATGCAAAATAAAACAAATTAAAATTAGAAATATTATTTATTAAATAAACCAAAGTAGAATTAGATGGCTAGATCACATCTGGTGAGCAGAAGATGAAGCAGTAACATACGCGTAGACAGAATGGAATCCAGGAGGAAGAAATGAAAGGAAAAGACCAAAACCAAATTGGCTGCAAGAAGTTGAAAAAAACTTAGAAAGTGCAGGATTAAGAGAATGGCAGAAAAAAACTAGAGACAGAAAACAATGGAGAAAGATTAGAAAACATAAAAATTGCCACTAGAAATGTTAAAACCGTAGCATATTTATATACTAAAACCAAAGATCCTCTAACAACCAAGGAAAGTTCAAAAGTATAGTAAAAAGGTTTATATAGGAGAAACTTCTCGGATATTACACAAAAGAATCATTTATCAAAAAGTGATACAAAAAACAAACAAATCATAAGGTTGTGCATAAGATGACCACTCCATCAATCAATCTAAATTACGCACTTAATTTTTCTCAAGCTTTAATTCTACACAGGCAGAAAAATCAACAGAAGCAGTTATTTTTAGAAATGACACATAAACAGAAAAATATAAAATGTATAAATAGAACATCAGATATTGACAAATTAAGTAACATTAATTGTTACATATTTACATATCAACAAACAATTGGCATAACATCATAATCTCATTGTATATCGATGTACCAACGATCAGAAAAATCATATATGCTTGAGATAAATTTTGACTGAACTAATTTACGTTTTTCCTCTCTTCTAAGACGTCTATGCTCTTCTTTTTTTCTCCATCTACAACCTGCGTCGATAGTTTTTTGATTTGCTGCGTTCTTTCTATTTGTGGCCATTTCGCACTCATGATCAAACCAATGATTTCTTTTTTCTGACTTGGTTTTGCCCAATATTTCAACCAATTTCGGTAACACAGTATCTTAGAACACTTAGAATATAAACTTTTTATTTATTTATTGCAATTTAAAATTTACTCAACAATTTATAGACTAAAAAGTAATCTAACATAGGAAGATGTGTTTTACGTAGGTACCATCTATTTATGATTCGCTGTAAATGTCTTCAGTCTTATGAGCATAGTCTTTCAAGTCTTCTTTCTGTTATTTGATTGACTAATTCTCCTAATAGATGATTTTTAGCGTGATCTGTAATGTATTGTCGATAGTCATTATCACTTAGTGCTATCACTTCAGTTACATATTGTATGTTTATATCATTATATTTATATGTTCATGTTTACATATTAAGACATACCAGGGGTATTACCACTCTGGGCATTTTTTTAGCGGAAAGTTATTATCAGCGGAAGGACAAAATGCAATAATTACAATATAAAATTATAAAGTATATTACAATTTCAGTTGGTATGTTAATTAAACGTTAAGGCAGCATATCTCAACCTTTTGCCAATTGCGACCCATTTTCCATAATTATTTTCACAGCGGCATCTCTCATACAATAACAATATATGTATGCAATATTAATGTATCTTGGGAGTATTTTGATGCTGTTTACAGTAAAACCAATTTACTGAAAATAAGTCAATTTATTGATAAGTGGTAACACTGATTTGAAATCGATGTCTCTCTTCTCGGGAAGTTCCGAGTTATTTTAAAAATTCTCGACCGTCTGCATCTGCTCAGTTGATAAGGTTTTTAAAATTCCCACTCATTGTGACATAAGACTTAGGTAGTCCATTCTGACCAGTCTTAGTTGAGTCACCCCTTCTGTATCTGTAAACCCTTAAGTGGTCGCTAAGACGTAAAAAGTACGCCATTCTTATTTAAGATGTCATAACTTTACATCCAGATGTTAAATAGGCACGGCAGCTCCTGTATTTTCCTACCTCACAGTCTTTTACGTTATAGTTTAGTGTAAATATTTCTCGCTACAAATTTAGTACTAGAATTGACGTCATTGTTGATGGGTGTTACTAAGTGGTGCATAAAGTACGCCAAGCGTACGCCAAGGAGCAAATAATTAAGTAAAAGTATAGTTTATTATACTGTAATTATTTATTTTAGGTCTTACGTACCTTATAACTATAGGAAAAAACTTACTAGAGAAGAGTTCGAGGAGATAGCCAGAAGAATAATGGAAGAAACTGATGATGAAGACATGGCTGGTATTGATCCCGATGCGTCCCATGAATGTATTGAATACAGTGACCACGATTCCACTTCAGGAAGGTGACAAAGAAATATTTCAAAGAGTATGTGATCATAAAATAAACGCAGAATGAGCAAAAGTTCCTACGTTTAAAAGTCGCGACGGGAAGATGGTGTGAAATAAACATCCTATTATAAGTAAATTTGTCAAATCTCCCTCAAAAAATGGTGAAAATTTTTCCGCGACTTCTAGTCGATGCAGAAAGTTGTTAAAGACGAACTAAGTGCATTTTTTCAATTTTTAACCAAAGAAATGGTCGAAAGTGTAATATTGTACACATAGATGCAAAATTAACAACGCCAGAGGAAATCCTTGCACTTCTTGGAATTCTCTTCCTTGCTGGTGTAAAAAAGTTAAGCCGTACTTATTTTAGAGAGATGTGGGCAACTGATGGCACAAGAATCCAAACCTTCCCGGCATGTATGGGATATAAACGTTTTCTATTTCTTCATGGAGCAATTAGGTTCGACGACAAAAGAAGTCGTGAAGAACGGAAGCAGACAGAAAAATTAGCAGCAGTGCGAGAAATTACAGACATTCACAGACAACTGTCGGAAACATTTTTAACCAGGTGAAAGTATTACAATTGACGAAATGTTAATTTCATACCGTGGTTGTTGTAGTTTTGTACCATATTTGCCTTACAAGCTAAACAAATATGGGATAAAAATATTTGCATTGCATGATTCAAAGATGTTTTATGCCTCAAATTAAGAAATTTACTGTGACAAGCAGCCCGAAGGAAAATATAATCTACCAAACACTGCAACCGATATTGTACTCAGATTGGTTGAGTCCTTCAAAACTTTTAAAAAAATCTTAACCACAACTAATTGGTACAACAGTTATCCTTTGTCTCAAGAGCTTCTTCATCGAAAAATTACTTTGGTTGATACTTTGAAAAAAAAAAAAAAAATTAAAATAGAAAACCCATCGGAATCACAACCAAGCAAAATTTGACCTAGACACTCCTCAATTTTTGCATTTTAGAAAAAAAACCACCCTTGTAACCTACAGTGGAAAAAGGAATAAGGCTGTTATATTATTTTCTACGCAACACGCTGATGATTCTGTAGATGAGAAATTATACAAACCAGACGTAGTACTATTCTACAGATACAGTACGATTCCCCTTTTAGTACAATGAAACTAAAGGGAGAATCGATGTAGACTGTCCAAAGATGAACTAGACGGTAGCCATTGGTCGTATTTTATTAGTTTATGAATATTGCAGAAATAAATTCCAATATTTTATTTAACACTACTAATTGCGATAAGGCCCTAAGTCACAGACATTTCCTAAAAAATATAGCGGTTTCTCTAATTAAACCGAATTTGCAACAGAGGGAAAATATCACCAACCTATCTGTGGCATCAAAAGTTACTTAACTCCAATACCGCAGGCAAACAGAGCTTATTTTGCCCTCTCCCATATATTTCGGTTTAAAAATGTACACCGAAATACAAATGTGAGAATCTATAAAACTATGGCAGTGAAGAATTAGTCCTGAAATAAAACATCCAAAAGCAAACTCGACACATTCGAAAGGAAAGTACTGAGGATAATACTAGGGCCTGTGAGGGAAAACGGAATTTTTAGAAGTTGATTCAACAACGAGCTTTATTAACTTTATAAGGAAGCACCACTGTCAGACTTCATTAAAATACAAAAATTACAATGGGCCGGACATGTGATAGTGGAAGAGGATAGGCTACCAAAAAGAGCAATGAATGCTAGAATGCAGGGAGAGAAACCGGTTGGAAAGCCAAGAAAGCGCTGAGGAGATACAGTAATCAGCGACGCATAAGCCCGTAGTTAGGAGTCCGTATATGGAGAAGATCAGCCACAGACAAGCAAGGGTGGAGGCAAAAAATAAAGGAGGCCAAGGTTCAATTTGACCTGTAGTGCCATAGAAGAAGAATATAAGAGTTCCGAGACTGAGACTCTGAAACTACCCGAGAAAACAAGAAGAAGTGTACCCAGTGCGCTCGAAAAAAAAAAAAAAATAAATAAATAGAGCAATCACAATAAAGTGCAAAAGATGCAGTAAACCAGCATGTAAAGAGCATAATGTGATCACCATACACATTTCCTTAGAATGCCAGCATCATGAAAATCAAACAGAAAGTCCTTTAAATGAATTTGACTTTTGTAACTTTTTATGTTAATCTGAGAATTCTTTTTTTATTTTTGTATTTTATAGTTTATTATATTTCTTACATAAAACATGTCTGTGTTTATTTATTCCTATGCATTTAAGAAATGTAGAGTGTTAACTTAAATAGATTCTTATTTTTCTCTGGCGTACAAAGTGACCAAGCGACCACTTGTGTAAACAATATTCTAGTGACCACTTAAGGGTTAAATTTATTGTGAATTTTGCAGTTTACGATATTAAGGATGCCCATAATACCTATTTCAAAATAATCTGTATAACATTAAAAAAAAACATAAATGAAAACGAAACGATTAGTTTAGCCTCAAACAACGATACAATTATAAAATCAGCATATCAATTTAAGTTCGAAACGATTCAAAAATTGAACTCAATAGAGTTTTGTTAAAAATTTTCCCCTGTGTTATTCGACAGTTTAATTTAAAGCATCGACTCGGAATTGTATCTCATTTGTTCAGGTTGGAATAAAGCAAAAGAATATTGGCAATAAATTAATTAGGACATATTCAGCATGACCTATCAATTCTAAATGGAATAATGCACCGTAATATATGATGATAGAGATTAATTTGTTTGAATGCACATGGATTGTGATATGCCATGTAATTTTTCAAATGAGCAACTGATATCAATTGATATATCACTAAATCTCACTATCTAAAAATAGAATAGTTATTGGTGATCCTATTGCATACACATAGGGGAACCTGGCCTAAAATGACATACTACTATTTTGTCGTCCAATAACTTTTTTATTTTTTTAATAAAAATTTAAAAAAAACATAAATGTTGTTCATTGTTTGGAAGTAGAACAGATCATGGAACATAAAACTCTAACAACACAATATTTTTTAATTAAAAAAAGGAAACAAAACAAACGTTGCTATGTCATTTTATCCAAGTATATTCGGCTAAAACGACACACTCACATGGATAAAATGTCATATAAACAAAATTAGCAAAGTTCACAAATAAAGTTTTTGCACGATTTTGAGATACCAGCACAATCACAGTGTGCCCGTTTTGAGCATTTTTGGCACCTAATCCAGAATTCTTTGGACCTTGAATGGGAGTACAAACTGTTACAATATAAACATGGAGGAATATTTTTGTCTTCGTCATCATCTGAGACAATGGTATGTGTTTCCTCCTCACGATCTTGTGTCATTAAAGTCAGATTCTTAATTGCTCGCTTTGCAGTTTGACGTTTTTCTGTAGCTCGCTTCTCGATTGCTTTGGCTTTTTGTTCTTTCATATTTGGGGTAGTCGTTAGAACTTTTGTTCATCTGATTTTCTTTTTTTGGAGCGTGACTGGACACCTGAACACCGGTTTGTTTCCTTGATCTAGAAAATCTTGATGTCGCAAAAGATTATCATTCTCTTCTTTTGACTCCGTTAGGGGTTGGATTGCAACTTCTTCTTAAATATCTGTTATTTTGGAAGGATTAAATAAATAATCAGGGAATATGTCGGGATTAAGGGACCAAATTCCAGTCTTTAAAAATCCACTAACGGCATTTTGGTGTGTAGCTGCTTTTCCATACGCTGTAGCAAATAATCCTCCAACTTGGTATTGCGAAACTGTTCTGCCTGGATGGCACTTCATCCACTTGGTAACTTCTTGATCATAGTAGCTCTTGAATGGACCAAAGAAACATACATCTAACGGCTGTAGACGATGGGTACAGTGCGGCGTAAAACACAATATCACTATTCCATGTTCTTTGGCAAAAGTTAAAACAATAATGTTTTTATGGCTCGCATGCCCATCAAGCAACAGCATAACCTTGTCTTCTATAGAAGGATTAGAATATTTTTTAAAATGTTTCATCCATGTTAGGAACACTTCGCCTGTCATCCATCCTGTTTCCTGTGCAGAGCAAAACCCTCGTAACCAATCCCAACCAGCCATTTTAGTGGTTGTGTTAAATCGGTGTACTATTCCATTTCGATCTGCTAACTGGTAGGCTAAAGAACGAACGTCATCACAAGATAATCCAAACAAACTTGATTCTAGGAGTTTTATGTGTGTTATGAGGTCTCTTTCTAATTCTACAGAGAACGTAGTTTCGTACCGGCCAAGACCTTTATGAGTACCTAATACCCGTTTATTCTTGTCTGATGCTCGTCTTCTTAAAGTAGCTTGGGTCACATTAAAAGTTATCGATGCTTTTAACCAGCCCATGTCTCCACACTGGACTGCCTGGATGGCTCTTTGCATTTGTACTGGATCCCAAGACTGGCGTGTACTTTTCCTTTCGTAGTGTCCCACCATACTAAAAAAGAAAAATACCATACATTAATATTCTACCTACCATATTATTATTAAAATTCATATGGGCAAAATGACATACTATGTCATTTTACCCGAGTATTTAATATGTCGTTTTACCCAAGTGTGAACAAGAACGCGTTTTTTAGAATAAATTTTTTGTTGAAACAAACAAAGCTTCCAAACATGATGTTTCTGTTAATATGAATAACAATACAAACCTGGAACTAACAGAGATATAAAATTTTAAAGTTTTAAACGTTTTATAGCGAAGTATACGTCGCCTACCAAAATATTTTGGTACTCAATAAAGCACAAACCACCTTTTAACAAGCAAACCACTGAACTGATCGCGACGCCCGTTGGAACATCAATTATGCACCACGTGATGCTCTTGTATAAATCTTCTTAGCGCATAGCCATGTTGCCAAGTTAGAGATACACCGGATGTGTCATTTTACCCTAGTATTTCATTTTGGGCCAGGTTCCCCTACAAATGTTTAACGGTAACACACAAAATAGAGTTCAAAATAAGATTGTAATATACAAATAAATTAAGAATAAAAATAAAAACTAAAAAAAACTCCGGCAATGGTGGAAAAGGTGACAAATGGGAAAGAAGTTAATTAGAAGTTACCTCCAATACCATTGCCTGCCATAAGCCAGAAAAACTTAAGGTTTTTGAAGGAGTGTTTTCATGAAAATAATTGCACACAAAAACAGTAAATACCATCGAATATGGACAATAAAAACGGTGCGGTCAATTGGAAAAAGAAAATTCTAGTGCAAGTGACTACTTGGTACTTAAAAAATCTAAATAATAGAGATCGATAAATAGGGAAGGAAGAACATTAAATGCCTAATATAAAATCAACTTAGTACGCTCTTCTAAATAAACCATAAACCATTAAAAACCAGTTATAACTACTTATTTTAGACATTCGCCAAAACTCATTTGAGTTTGGCGACATCCGGTGATACTGCGAAACTATAACAAAATATATAAATGTTCTGTCTTTCACAAAGACATTTGGTGTGTATCGACATTCACCGGTGAATGTCTACACACACCAATTTCGGACTTTCACAGTTACATTTTATATACTTGCGCTGTAATGACTTTGGACTGTTCAATAATCCAATGTAGATAGTGATTGGAATTAGTTTGTTGGGAACGGAATGTTCAGGCTAGAACTATATAAACGGATTCTCTTGTTTGATAGAACAGTGCCTATTGTTGTAATATTTGATATATTTCTTGTTAAAAATATTACAGAAGAAAGGTTTGTTTATATTTGAGGCTATAAATGAGTCATGTGCCAGAGCTAAGTATATTCTTCGGTAGTGTAGAGATGGTTCGCCGGCTTCGCTTAGTATGCTTTTTTTGGGAGTTGTGCAACTCTAATACCAGCGTTTTGTATGCTGTGAAGTTTTTTAAGTAACGTATTTTAAGCAGATGCATATGCAATTGATCCATAATCTAATTTAGATCTTACTTACTTTACTTTATCGTGTCCGGACATGTCATTCATAAAATTTCGGCCCAGTATCGGGCTACATCGGTTCCATCTTTGTTGGCGAGCCACAAATCTTCAAGGGTACATCGATGAGGACAGTTTCTGCATGTAAGAAGATGTTCCATATTCTGTGTTTCTCCACAGTCACAGTTCACATAATCTTGGTCTATTTTTCCACATTTTGCCATGTTTGATTTTACTGTAGCAACCCCCGTTCTTATCCTATTCTTCGTATCCTATTCCTTTGAGTTTTCACAAATACCGCGCTCCCATGCTTATTTTGTGGTATCTCCGCAATCAGTTTCATACCAGAGACTTTCGGTCTTGCTGCAGTTAGGTCTCTGTGGGTTTCCTGGATGCAAAATACCTCACATTTCGTGTTCTTGCAGAATTCTGATAAGATGTCTTGTTTGGCTGTAGTGATGCCCTCGATATTTATGCTCGCTACTGTCAGTGTTGGCTCTGAGAAGAACCGTTGTGGCTTGATATTTGCCATCGGATTTGGTTTGGTCCGGTGTTGGATTTAGATTGGAATTTAAATCTAATTAATGTTTTATAAATACTCAACAGAGTATAAGTTTAAATAAGTAGTAATGACAAAAATTCTGAAAAAGGTTTTTTGCAAAGAGTTTTGTAAGACGTATACAAAATCAATTCAATAATCACAACCTAATGTTTAAAAAAGATAAACAACTCAAAATATATATACATACATATATATATATAATATATATATATATATATATAAATATATATATATATATATATATATATATATATAAATATATATATATATATATATATATATATATATATATATATATAAAATATATATATATATATATATATATATATATATATATATATATATAAATATATATTTCACATATAGAAAAATTATACAAAAATTATTCATTATTAAAAATTTAACGTAGAATCTAAAAAAAAAAATCCAAAAGTGAATGAGACTTTGAATCGGATTATTTCGGATGTCTAATATGCGATGCACAAGAAACACCATGTATGAAATCTTTATTAGACGCTTTTTATTAAATCAGAACCAAAATACAAATTGGATGCAATAAAAAGGCTGCACTGGATTGTATTTGAATCAATTCTTTTAAGTTTCCTAGCGGATCCAGGTCAAGAGTAAATGATCTTACTATACAATATGCCACGAGTTTAACTTCCTGTAAATAACATTTTCAATAATCAATCGATTTCCTATTATTCTCACTTCGCTGAATTTTACATCTAAACTTTATGAATGAAGAGGGGGAACATGGCGATAGAAATTGGCACTGAGATTTTTCAAATAATTAGCTATCTTTATCTGTTAAATATACGATCGCGTTGATGATATATGGGCTTAATGCTGGATAAAATTCATCTAATTGGTATATTTTTAATAATGATGCTTAAAAAATATGTTCTAAACATTTATTTCTTCTTTATTCCTATAATTAGGTGAAACTGTAAATACTATTAATGGCAAATTTATGGTAGATTTTTGCTACACTAATAGACTAAGAATAACTAACATCTCTTCTAATTGCAAACAACATAATTATATATTTGGGAATACAAGGGGACACATATCGATGATAGATTATATCGTCAATAACAGAGCTAATACATGCTAAACAAATATTAGGCATGAGAAGTCACGTCACTTTAGGCAATGTTTCCTTATGTACCAGGTTTGATGAACTAAAACCCACCTTTGTCCAGAAAAAAATTAAATATATCTACAAATAATTGCCACTAAAATTATTGCCCATATTACATTATTTCACAAACCGATGTGTATCCTGCCTAAAGAATTCTTGTGGCTGTTGGTCCAACAGCTTGAGTTTTTCGTCCAACTGAAAACGATTACATTTTAACGCCGTTTTTAGTTGTCGAAGATGAGAAAATCGCAAGGCGATAACTCGGGACTATAAGGTGGATACTCTAATATCCTCTATTTCTTTTGTTGTAGACTTTTTTAGCTACTTTGGTTACATGAGGACGAACATTGTAATGCAGAAGAGTAACACCACTTAATACCCTCCTTCTTCTTCTTTTGGCATCATACCTCTGGATGGGTCTTTGCCTGTCTGGCTATGTCCTTCCATTCAGATCTCTCTTGTGCCCTTCTTCTCCATTGTCTTATGTTCATTGTATTCAGGTCGTCTTCCACGTCATCCAACCATCTCGTTCTGGCCTTCCTTTTTTTCGCCTTCCTATGGGCTTCCATTGTAACATTTTCTTTGTTGTTTTTGCATCGTTTTGTCTCTGCACATGTCCCAGGAATGACAGTCTTTGACTTTTCACAAATCTTACAATGTCATAACCTTCATTTAACTCATTAACCTCGTCGTTTCTCCTGATTCTCCATGTGCCATGTTCCTCTGATTAACTACGGAGTTCTTCTGATTAATTTCTGTGCCGAGATATGTAAAGGCATCCACTCTTTCGATAGTATAGTTGTCTATTATGATATTATTTTCATTGTCAGTTATTATTTTGACTGTCATATACTTCGTTTTTGCTTCGTTTATTTTAAGACCTCTTTTTCTTGCTTCAGGATCAATTTGTTTAAACACTTCCATTAGTCGTGGCTTATTCCTACTAATGATGGCTACATCGTCTGCATATGCAGTAATTTGTACTGATTTGGTGTTTATATGGCCGGTTATATTGGTTTTTCTGATGACTGCCTCAAGAACTAGGTAGAATAGCATGGTTGATAGGGCATCTCCCTGTCTTACTCCCATGTTGATGTTAAACAGGGGAGTCAGTTCTCCATCTACTCTGACTGCGGCTTTTGAACCCTGCAACGTCATTTTTATGAGGCTGATGTATTTCTTAGGTATACCTAGCTTACAAAGGTCTTCCAGCATTCTATCTCTTTTCACACTATCAAAAGCTTATTTAAACTCTATATACATATTATATAGGTCTATGTCGTATTCATAAGCTTTTTCTTGTATCGTACTTAGTATGAATATGTTATCTGTAGTGGCTCTATTTGGTCTGAATCCATTTTCATAATCACCAATTATATTTTCGGAGGATTCTAATAATCTATTGTAGATTATACCAGAAAGAATTTTGTATATTACATTTAGCAATGTAATTGGCCTATAATTCTGGCATTCCCTCTTATCTCCTTTTTTATATATTGTCTGTATGAGGCCAACTGTCCATTCCTCTGGCATTTGCTCCTTCGTCCATATTAATGTTATTAGGTAATGGATTCTTTCCCTGAGTTCGGGGAAACTTAATATCTTCCTTGGATGTTTTCAACTTATTGCTTAATACAGCTACACTCTAGGTTCTGTAAATTCTGTGAGCAAAGGTCTTTCATGGTAAAAAAAAATTTAAACGTAGAAATACTTTGCCTTCTAGAAGGTTGAACTTTAAACTTCTTTATCTGCGGAGAATATGCGTGTTTTTATTTATGGCAGCTTACTGGATGGTACAAAACAAGGACAGCAAGATTCGTCAATACCAATTATTGAGGACCAAACAGTAAGACTGGTGTAGGAGGAAGTCCCAACTGGAAGGAGACCACGCGGATGCCCTCGTCTCCGGTGGCGAGATAATATAGCAGGAGACCTAAGTACTATGGGCGTGGAGAATTGGATGGAGGTTGCTCAAGACAGAAAACAGTGGAGGCATGTTGTCGAGTCGACTAAAACCCACGAAGGGTTGTAACGCCACGGAGTAAGTAAGCAAGTAATTATTGAGGACAACTAACACTGCTAGGAGAGATGGTACAAGCACAAAATCTTTCTCCGTGTCTTTGTAATATTATATACGACGTCTAGAGAATTTAGGCTTACTCTAGATCCACTTGTAAACAAAGTTTCTCTCGTCCAGTGATCTTTAGTCCAATGTGCATGTTAACTGATAAACCTCGACCTGCGTGATCTACTAGCCAATACGGTTTCTTTTAGTCTCGCCTAGGTTAACTTATTCCCGAATTAGACCGTAGATGATGGATAACTGAAAACCAGGAAGATCTCTGGTTTAGGTTTTTAAGGTCTGTGAAGAAAATAGGGTTTTGCAGAAGGAATGGATTAATATTTTTTTAGAGACGACATTAAAATGAATCCTGGTTACAAAGTGATCAGTCGACTTCAAGTCAGAAGGGAATGTTCGTATGCAGGTGATTGTTTGATCGTACAGACCAGCTGGAGAGTCGTTCGCGAACTTTTCTAGTAGTGAATCTAGGTAACAAGACAGGGTAGTTTCCTTTTTTCTTTAAGAGATTGAATTAGAGCAAAAGGAACTTTATACAACTACATTAGAAAGACATCAGGTACATATTAAAACTGTCACCCAAAGAGGTATGAAAATTTGAGTTTTAATTGAACGCTGCTTCTAATCTCTTCGCATACTATTAATCGTAACATATAAACGTTTGATCGTCTGGGTATACTACCATATCAGAATTAAAAATAAATGAAACCGCTGATCATGCAATGAACACAGCACTATCATCACTCATCCTGAAAGAATTAAAATTCTTTACACTTACTTTCGGTCAAACTAAATGGAATAGGCTGCCACCCATATTGAAATAAATTGAATCACACATAAGTAGATTTGCAGAAAATAAACTGAAGATGCAAGAAGACTTTAAATTGGACATATCAGCTTAAGATCTGTTTATCTCGTTTTTTATCCTGTTCCATCTTTGTAAGAAGACTGCAACTGTTAGCTCATTGTCAAAAAATATTATTTTATACTGTCCAAAATGTTAAAAACAAATGACAACTATATAAATTTATTAATCGATGTACACCACACCCTCAGCTTTCTCCAGTTCATACACATGTTTTATAAAATTTAAAATTTTTGGGTAAATTTTGTATATTTATTGTGTCTGTGTTAATGATCTCTGTGATTGCGACACGTTCATTTAATAAAAATATTATTTATAGGACTACAAACACCATTAATTAACCTCACAGTAAAAAAGTCTCGCACGACGATGTTTCGGAACACGCATTCAACAAACATATCTAGCGCGAGAGTTTTACTATAGCTGGAGGAGAAAGCTGGACCTTGAAACAACGTGGTGAACTTGACTCTTCGACGAAGATGAAGCAAAAGACGGCATTCCTTGGCAGGTAGGTTAACCTAAAGATTTACACCTGAACTCGAAGTGTTTGCTTAGCTAAATCGATCGGATGGTATAAATGGTACTTATCGTGCCGTGGCTTTGACAATTGATTGAAGCGTTCCTTAAGAGCATAGGCGCATTTTTATAGCCTTATTTAAATCTCGTTTTATCACACACATAAAAAATAAGTGGATTCAAAAATAATAAAACAAAATGGAAATTTAGAATAAAATCTATTAATAAAATTTTTTTCTAAATTGTTTCAAATATTTCATTTTCATATTTATTTTGTATCTCTTCTTTTAGTATTTAAGTACATTTTTCCAATTAAATATATCAACACGTGTACTGATTTATTGCTTGTACGAAAATTATTGTATGTCCATAATAATAATCAATGGGATTTTTCCAAACCAAAGATCTCTCTTATTGTTATCAATATTTCCATGACCATTTGCTTGAGAATGACAACTAAAAGCTACACTGGGAATGTTATGTGCTTACAAACTAACCAGTGGTTAATAATAGATCGTACCTCTTCTTCTTCTTCTTCTTCAGTCTTAAGTAATCAAACTTAGGGTATAGGCCTCCCCCAACCAGTGTCTTCTGTTGTGCGCCACTTGTTTCCAGCTGTGTTCTCCGATCTTCTTAATGGCATCAGCCCATCTCATTTGTGGTCTTCCTCTCCATATCTCTACTGCCCTATCTCTACTAATTAATAAAATAACTGAAGTAAATGAAGAAGAAAGACCTCTGTATATTATTTGTTTAACAATTTTAGCAGCCGACAAGAAATTGAATAAACTTAAAGTACATTTGGAAACACTTCATAGTGAGTACATTAACAAACCCCGAGAATTCTTAGAGTTAAAATTAAAATTACATAAAAATCAAAAATCACTAAAAAAAACTTCGATTGTGAATGAAAACTTGCCTCTTAAATCTCATAATAAATAGCCAGATGTAAAAAGCCTCATACTATTGGCGAAGAGATTATTTTGCCAACTGCAATTGAAATTGTACAAAATATGTTTGGAGTTACTTTGCCAAAAAATAGAGTCTATACCCAAATCAAATGATACTGCTGCCCATAATATCGGTGATACAACTGAATATGTAAAGGAGCAGCAACTCGAGAAGTAGTATCTACTCAGCTTGATGAGGCAAGAGATAATAATAAAGATACTCATTTTATTGCCCATGATCGATTTTGTGATAGCATATCAATCGTAGCTACTTTTCTGCAGTCCAATTGAACTAAAAGCAACATCTCTCGAACTATTTACTATTTTAAATGATTATATAAACGAAGCAAAAATGGAGCGCAAAAATAGAGTGGGTATATGCACCGATAGAGCTCCTGCAATGTCCGGAAAATTTCAAAGTCTACAAGCGGTTGTAAAACAATAGTCTCCAATGTGGATAAGGACACACTGTATGATGTACAGAAAAGCTCTGGCTTCCAAAGAAATGTCTCCTGGCCTGAATATTGTGCTAACTACAGTTGTAACAGTAGTTAATTACATAAAAATGAGACCTTTGAAAATTAGAATCTTTTCTGCACTTTGTAAAGACATGGGTGCAGCACATTCAGCATTATTATTTTATTGTAAGGCAAGATAGTTATCACCTGGAAAATGTTTACAACGTGTTTTGAATTAAATTGAAGATATTAAATCGCCATTGTTTTAGATGAAGAAAATAGACCGTAAGCAGAGATGTTCGAGGTGGTTTATTTTTGATAAAATTCAGCTACTTGTTTAATATATTCGAGAAAATCAATATTTTGAACCTTCAGCTTTAAGAAACCAATACACATATATTAGATACGAGTGATACAGTTAATGTTTTTGTGGAAAATTGGAAAAAATCAATATTTTGAACATACAGCTTTAAGGAATCAATACACTTATGTTGGATACGAGTGATAGAGTTAATGTTTTTGAAGAAAATTGGAATTGTGAATCAGAAATTTAAAGCAAAAAACCTAAAAAAGTTTGCAAATGTGGATGAATGTGTTAAAATTTACAATATTGAAGAACAACGTGTAAAGGTTGGTTTTCTAACCATTAAAAGTCATTTAGCGATGCTGACAAAAATTTGAAACATATTTTTTTGCACACGACAAACTAATATTTGTAATACTTAATTACGAATGGGTTAAGAATTCGTTTTAAATTATATTCAAAGGGCTCTCTTCTGCCGAAGAAGAATCCTTTATGGACTTTACGGCAAATGCCGAAATCAACAGTTAAATAATAAATCCTTTTGAATTTTGGGCAGAAGTAAATGATGAGTTTTCAACATCCTACCTTTGGGAAAGAGGATTTTCCGCGGAGGATGCTTTAAATACCAAACATAGATCGCTGGTAAATATAGAAGAAGCTGAGAGTCTATTTCTAATAGTACACCATGTTTCGATAAACTCTGCTTTGTTAAACAGGCCCAAGGATGTCACTAATATATATTAAACTTGCTCATAAATAAGTATTGATAAGTTCGTGAGTAGTACTACTACAGTGATCTTTACTATTATATCAGTGGTCATGTGTATTTTATTTTTATTCATGCAAAAAACTTAACCATTAAGTGCCAGAGACAAGCAGTGTTCCATCATCATTATCATCATCATAAGTGGCTCGACAATCCGTTGTGGATCTAGGCCTGCTCGCAAAGAAGTCGCCAATTCTGGTGATTCCTGGCAACTTCCCTCCATCTTCTGATCCTTAGAATATGTAGGTCTTCTTCCACATCATTAATTCATCTCCTTTTTTATTTTAGCCCATTTTTATTTACGGCCCCAAAAATCTTTCCAAGAATTTTTCTCTCAGAATTTGAACAGAACATTGCCGAAGATTTTATACGCAGATGCTGAGAGTAATGCCTCTATAGTTCTTACACTCCAGGTGATCGCCCTTTTTATGCAACGGACATATTATTCCCTTTAGCCACTCTTCTGGTACCAATTCATTCTGCCATATAAGTACTATTAGTTTATGGATTACTGCAAAAACTTGATCACCATCTTTTTATACATTTCCGAACAGATTTCATCGATTCCTGGGGCTTTATTGTCTTTGAGTTTTAGGATGGCATTTGACACTTCTTCTCTTGTTGGATCTTCACTGTGTAGTTGACGTCGTAGATAGTGTTGATTTTCTATGTTGTATATTTGGATGTTTGCTGAAATATTGTATCCATCTATTAAGAACTGAGTTTTTATCATGTAGTATTTCACCGTTAGTGTCTTTACAAATTGTTTATCGTGCTTTAAATTCTCGACGGGAATTTTTGAAGGATTTGTGGTTTTTCTTCGTTACTACGAAGTTACGTAATCGATAAATGTCGATTTTTTGTCTAATTCTCAGGATCTCCTTTTTTAAATTAGATATTCTCTCTTTCAATCGTGCTTTAACTAAGTAGTGAATACTATCAATGTTTGCTCCTCTAAAAGACATAACATCTAATAAGTTAGAGCAGTGTCTTGCATCGATGATCTATTTGGTTAATTGATTCATTATCAGGAGATTTCCAAGTTCACTAATGTATATCTTTATGGGAAAATCGTGTCCCAGCTATTACAATGTTCTTAGACATCGCAAAATTTATGATTTTAAAAGTTATCATTAGAGTCTACATGTAGGCTCTCTTTTCCGATGATGGGCGAAAATATATTCTCTCTTCCGACTTTGGCATTAAACTCTCCTGCTATTATTTTGATGTTATTTTTTGGACACTCATCGTACTATAGGACTAATGTCTCATAGAACATGTCTTTTTTATCATCCTTTTTTTTCTTCCGTTGGAGCATAGATGCAAATATTACTAATATTAGCATTATAAGCAGTGTCTCGCATGATGTAGTAAGATGACAACTCACTAGAAATGTCTTGGCTGATATTGTGGAAAGACTTGATTTGTCTTTCGACAAAATACGTCAAAATTTTTAATAAATTATTTAGTTTGATCGACATTTTTTGCATTATTATTCGAAAGTTATAAATTTTGATTGCAATTAAAACTTTAAACATTAAATGTGATTTTACGGGAGAGATAAAATAGTAACTCAAAAAATATAAACTTCCAAATTTTTATTTTTCTTGCCGTCTCTATATATTCAAGAAAATATCCAAATTTATAATTTTAATGATCACGACGATTTCTAATTACTTTTCTTTATGTCTTAATATTTAGTAATATTGTCAAATCAACTTCGTGTGTCTCACAAAGAGAAAATACTTGGTGTTGTTTAAATAGTAATTTCACTTTCTTATTCAAGTATTTTTTAGTGGACAGCCTCTCAGGTAAAAGGTCAACCTCCGACCTTTCGTTTTTCTCACAGAATTATAAACCAGGATAATAACTTTTGTGCAAAGAATTTTCATTAGTTTTATTTGAGGTTATTATTTACAAATTAACTGTTGTATTTACTTATTCAAAACAAAAAGAAATATTTTTCTAAGTACACATTAAATATTAAAGACATAAGCTATGTGGATTGATCAGTATAAGCTAAACTCTTTGTGGATAGACTTTTTTGTTTATATTTAATGGTAAATAATTTGTTTTTAGGGCAAAAAATAGACAAATCAAAGATTTTTTATATTAGATTTTTGTAATTAGTACAAAAAAGGTCACTAGGCCACAAAAACTTATTTGGTGTGAAATGGAAAAAAACAATTTTTTTTCAGATAGACATAAACCTACTTGACATGTAGTACAGTGCCATCTTGTACGACAAGGAGTTGTCTTGGTACTGCAGTGTGTATAACGTACTTTGGCTCCATGCTAAGGCATATGGGCTACTTTGTGAGTTCTTATTTCTAGAGGAACTTGTTTTTTGAACCTGCTACTGGTGCTTGGTTTGTCCATGCTTTTTCTTCCAAATTTAGGTATTTGGGTGTCTGCTCCAATCAAACCGGTGGCCACAGCAATTTTAAATTCATTCAAAGACATACCCTTATCAGTTGTTGATTGTTTGAAAATTATATATGAGTTTAGTAATGTTAGGTCAACAAAATGGAAAAGTTAAAGCAAAATAATTATTATAAATTAATTTCGAAATCTTTCTTTTAAAAGAATTAATACTGAACTTCTTATATCCTCACATAATCTAGTTAATTCAGCTGGCTGTGCTACATACGTTTAGACAAGTCAGCCAGTACATTTGCTTAGACCTAAGTATCAAATTGTTTTCTTTTGGTAAAAATTAGTTTGGGTCAGATTTGCCATCCATCGAGATATATACATAAGTATTTTGTATCTTTTACCTTATTTAATTGATTTTTCTCCTTTCACAGTTTTCCCCTTTTCAGGGTTGCTGTCTGTTACTTTTCGTTGCCACTAATTTCTGTCCATCGTGTCTTCTTCATTGAAACCTTCTCTTCTAAATCATCTGCCACAAAGTCCTTTCATATTATCCTCGGTTTTCCTCTACCTTTCCTTTCCTCAACTTCTAACAGCTCTATCCTTCATTCCACATAGTTTTCATTTGTACGTTTGATATAACCAAACCATAGTAGTCTTTGTTCTTGAATTTTTTTAACACAATAGTTAGCCCGGTTCTTTCCCTAATGAGGTATTTCCTTAACTTGTCACTTCTAGTCTTACTCAATATTCAACGTAACATTTTCATTTTAGCCACCTTGTTTTCCTGAACCCTCTTTACAGGCAACAATTCACCTCCATACACCAACGCATTTTTATTTCCGCTCTTTCTCTATCAATATGTCTATTCAAATTACCTCCGATAAAAAACTTTTCATCTACAGGAATATCGACTATCTCGCAACCAAGGGCGCTCCAAAATTCTTTCTTTTCCTGTTCTTTATACCCTACCTGAGAGACATAGGCACATATGATGTTCACGTTGATGTCGTCTGCGTTCACTTGGACTGTCAATATTCTATCACTTCGGTTACCCTTAAAGGTGTGCTTTCCACTTGTTCAAAATAATACCCACAGCTTCTGCCTTTTCGTAATGATTTTTATCCGATTTTCCTTGAGTATCTAGTACTAAGTAGTGTTGTTGTGGTTGTTTTATTTCATTAGTGTCTTCCAAAAACTGTAGTCTATAACAGCTAATGAAGCAATAGACAACCCAAATAATATTATATGCCTTTATACCAAATATTAGTAGATGCCTAAATAATATTAGTTTTGCCTCTGATAATCTTTGATTTGTCGTTTGGGATATGATGCCCGCCATCTTTTGTAATACTGCCTCTATTTATGTTTTGTTTAACTGTGGGGGGATCCAATGTTTTGTGTTACCAATAGCTAGACTAGTTACCCATACAATTTTTTTGTGAAGCTTGTGTGATTCTTTCATTTTGTTATTTGTTGTAACTTCCTATAGGAGTACTTGGCAATCATAACTACTGGGTTTAGGTAAGGTAGGATGATAACTTCGTCATTCTCGGTTCCAAGCTCGGATAAAAAAGGAGAAGTGTAAAAAGTTATTGAATGGATTTTAGTGGCATTTTGGTTGTGCATTTGAAGCAATTCCAAGCGGATGCTGTCATAAAATATTAAGTAATGCCCTAGTCAAAATACGTTGATGACACTAACAAATCCTATGCAGGATGGGGTGGGTTAGGGAGCGTTTCTAGCTCCCTAAATCTGAACCACCTTGGCTAAAGTGTCACAAACCTAACATACATGTCCCTGATCTTATAGGTGGGGATTTAGCTCAGCGAGAGTTCATTTATAGGAAACAGGACTGATCAAAAGTCGACGACTACCTTAAACAATGCAGGAGCACCTGCAGGAGGAGAATCCTGGAAGAAACCAACATTCATAAAATATTTTCGATCTAATGATGATGACGATGAGACGATTATTGTAAAGATACCGCTTTCATGATAACATCTTTTAAAAAACAACGAAATCCGAAAAATCATAAATATTTTATGGAAGCAATAATCATCTAAACTTCTTAAAATTGTCATATGCGTTAGAATTAAATTATTGTTCACCTGAAACAATAATAGACATCACATATCTTAATTCTCCTTTTCTTTGTGAAGAACAAAGAAAACTCTTTGTGCCAAATAATGGCAAACCTCTATCGTAATACTTATTAAACAACCTAACCTAGAACGTTCCTTGGCCAACTCTTATAAGCCTATATCACTAACTTGTACGATGTGCAAAATATTCGAAAAAATGATTAATAAATCTATCGTTCATTGAAAAACACAAGATATTTGCTAGTGAACAGTCAGGATTTCGTCGGAATCGTTCAACTCCTTGTAATCCTTGTTAGACAACCTTGTGATCCTCCAAACTCATATATCAGAGGCCTTAAGCAAAAGACAAGAAGTCGTAGCTGCCATATTTGATATTGAAGGTGCTTTTGACACTATAAGTAGGCAATGTATATTAAACAAACTTATTCTTCTTAATATTAATGGTAATATATTTAACTTCATACGAAACTTTCTATCTTCTAGATCGTTCAGAGTCTCTGTCAATGGTATTTTATCTTCTACTCATACTCAAACTAATGACGTATCATGCTTTTTGTATAAGACGAAAACAACTGCTACTCTCTTATGCAGCATCGGTATCAGCTAACCTCTCTAATCCAGTGCATCCCTTATTTGTAATGTTTAACACCTCGCTCACCAACTTCCGAAAGAGATCATTATAAATGCATTTAAAGACATTATAAATACAAATAAATACTACCTCATATTATACACGGATGCCTCAAAAAATGACACAGGCGTAGGTTGCTCTGTTACAACCTCTCATTCACATAATTAAGTCATCACTTATACCAGCCGTCAGGAGCGTTCATACTGACGAATTATTTAGTATATTGCAAGCTTTTAACCATATATCTCCACCTAATAAGCAGGTTGACATATGCACAGACTCTTTAGCATCAATCCATTCTATCAAAAATATATTTACCAATCATCCAATCGTCCAAAAGATTCTAGACTGTTACCAAATTATTTTGTCCCAAAACATAACAGTTACCATAATTTGGCTGCCATCTCATATTGGTATAGAAGGCAATGAAACTGCAGATCACTATGCTAAACTTGCTACAGCATCACCTGAAATCACCGTTAAAATTCAAATTTGTAAGGACCTAAAATCATATACTAAAAGAAGAACCAGACTCCTTTGGCAGCAGCATTGGAACTCTAACCGTTCGATCTTACACGAAATACAACCGTTAATAACCAGTCAGCCCACATTTGACTATTCAGCCCTCTCAAGACGAGATCTCATTGTGATAAGACGACTTCGGATAGGACATTCAAAACTCACACACGGCTACCTAATGTCCTCTAGCATCCGTCCCTCCTGTCAAAGCTGCCAATCAAACATATTCTCACTGAATGCAATCAACATTCGGCCAGAAGATTACAATACAAACTCAAAAGTGAAGTACGAGATATCCTAAACAACCCTGACCAAATAAAAGCTGTGCTACAATTCCTTAGAGATGAACACTTATATCAAAAAATATAATTAGATTTTAATTTAGACATTGTCTAATATATTATTATCATTCTGTATTATTGGAACATATTCTTAATGTAACTCTTAATGTTTGTGTAATGAAAATTCATGTTATAGTACTTGTGTAAGTGGCCATAGTAGCCGAGCACATTAAAGTTAAAATAAAAAAATATTCTTAAAGCACCATTAGTTTAACTTTTTTGTGTGTCTTAAGAATGCCACTATAATTCTTTTTGTGCACAGTTGTAGTAAGGTGGGTTAGGTTCAGTCGTAACATATCCACTTTGTCGTGTAAAGAAAAATAACCAAAGCCGGAGTGAGTACGCGTGACCGTGCTTTAATTAACATTCAAACGGAACAACAAAACCCGTTTATGACGCATGGTGAACCAATAAAAGTGAAACTTATCTTACCTTTACAGTAATTTACGTATCGGTATAATAGAAATTCAACTCTAAATTGAACTAAATAAGTATTCTTCGTCATTCGCCACTAAAACGCTTTGCTTGTTTGTGTTAGATATTCTACAAATTGTTTCCTTTACGTGTGCTCGACAGGTTTCTAATACCAAAATTACTTTAAACTAAATTCCTGAAGGGAAGCTATCTTTTGATTCAACTGCAGCAATTCAATTCAATTCAATTTTGAAACAGCAGATGACGAGAGATTTTTGTTTTACTGATTTGAAAAAATTTACGTACAAAAACATACCTAACATAACAAATAAAAATACGCTGTGTTAATTACCGATTCTCCTCCTTCTCAATACAAACAATGTTAACACTTACACAATTTGTTTTAAACCATCTCTGTTTGGAAAATAAATCATATTTTAAATTCTTTCTTAAAAACTAAGCAATTTAATCTTTTTATTAATGTACTCTATCTACAGACAGCACTTTATTAAGTATTCAATCTTAATGTTTAACTCAATTAAATTTCACAAACGTCATAACATTTACGTTCCCAATTGTGGGTTAGCTTAATATTTATAATTGATTGATAGTCTTCATAAATCGTAAAAGTTGTTTTTTAAAAACCAAAATCTTCCAACAATTTAGATATTTAAATATCTTTCTTCTATCTCTCTATTATCTCCTTAGGGGTTCAAAAAAGAAGTGAGGCGCAATACAAGGTGTTGCTTCCAGATAACACCTCTGGACTCTCCTACTTAATTCCTATCCTCACCTCCAAGAAGTGTGATCCTAATCACACGGGTGAATCCCAGTAAACCTGAGCAACCCAAGGTAGGGTCAGGGCGAACGAGGAAGGGAGAAAGCATAGCTTGTCCAGAAGCTATAGCCAGCAGCCCTGGCACTGGACTCGGGTGCAATAGGCCGATAACCTGTTCACCTTAAACTCAGCTATCACGAATGCTACGAACAATGAACTAACCGGAGGGACCAACTGACAACGACCAAAGCTACGGAATAAGGACTTAATGATGGATTTGCGACTGGGAACCTGGAATGTCCAAACCATGTTGCAGGCAGCAAAATGCACGGGAACTATTGAAGTACGAAGTAGACATAGCAGCCCATAAATAAAAAAGAATACAGTATGTACTACTGTGGAGCAGAAAGACAAGGAGACTTTGGAGCGGATTTTATGGTAAACCATAAATGTCGCAGGTCCGTATTGAGTTTCACTCCAGTTAATGAAATACTATGCAAAATACGTAAAAGGGGAAAATTTCATAATATTACAATTATTAATATCCATGCCCCAACAAAAGCAGCAGTATCTATGACCATCTACAAGTAGAATGTGAAAACGCACAGAAGAGAAATATAGTCAAGGGTGATATGAACGCGAAGCTGGGAAAAGAGCCAATGTATGCAGAATCCTTTGGTAAAAATAGTTCACATGATATTACCAGCAACACTGTTATAAGAGTCGCACAGTTGGCAACGGAAGACAAACTAAGAGTTGTTAGTACGTGTTTCCCTCATAGAAATTTTCATAAAGGAACCTAGATGATACCTGGTACTAATAAACTTAATCAAATTGATCACATATTAATATCTAAGCGGTGGGCTACCTTCGTAAATGACAACAACAACATCAGTTAAGCAATACAAGCACGGATTCTTAGCGGTATGCTTTTATGCATACAAAGACTTAATGAAAAGTAAGTTACTGAATCGTGAGTCTAAGCTTAAAATCTACAACAGTAAGTACAGTACAAACGTAATTAGACTAGTATTTGAGCGCAAAATACTAAGGAGAGGAATCTTAAAACCACGAACATCAAGCAATGGCAAAGGAAAGTATCCGACAGAATAGAATGGAAGAACATTGTTAAGCAGGCCAAGACTAACAAAAGGTTGTAGTGCCAGTAAAAGAAGAAGAAAAAGAAATATCTCTCTAGTTACTTCAGAAAGAGAAATATATTGTGTTTCTGGTTATGATATGGATATTGGTGATTGATCTTTAGTGCTTTTTAGTAGTTTTAACTCTGCGTAGCCGGTTCTAAACCAGGTTGAAAAAGAAGGGTAAAACGGTAGAGTCTACATCTTCGGTAGACTCACTGATGCCGATAAGTGGATATCACAAATACCAAAAATAGTCTAGTCTCAAAGTATAGAACGGTTGATTGAATTTCAGTCAACGATAAAACACCTAACTTATAGTTAGCAAATCCTATTTCAGAATAAAAATAATGAGGGCGAGTCTCCAGCGAACGAAACCTAAAGCCACTCTGGTAAAGGTAGAAGGTTCTTAACGAAATCTTCCCGATCCACGAGAATTGTAGGTTATGACAATAAACTTGCTGTCTATTACACAAAAAAATATTTCAAAAATTCTAAAAAAAACGCGGGAGAGCCCTTATGGAAAGTGACGCAGTTTACGGAAAAGATTGGTAAGTTTTATAACGTGAAATGTGCAAAGTATTGCGAACTCCAACTAGCAAGAGTCATCAGTGACACAAAGATCAGATTCAACAGAAAACAGAAGACAGGAATGGCCATACTAGACATCAAGAAGCCATATGACACGGTGTGGAAGAAGGCACTAATCTACAAGATGGACATAACTAGATTACTTTATTATTTAGTTATTCTATGCGACACATATCTAACTAATATAACCTTTCAAGTTTTAGCCTACCAAAAGACGTCCAGAATTCAAGAAATCCAAGAAGGGATGCCTCAGGGTAGTACACTCTCGCTTATTTTATACAACATTATTGTTTCAGACCTACCAACAGATCCAAGAACAAGTACAGCCCTCTACGCAGATGACACCGCAGTATATGCAACAGGAGAGGATGCTAGAAGACTAGTCCAAAGCATAGAAAACCATCTCGGAAGATTCACAAAATACACTGAAAAACGAAAGATCATTGCCCAAAAGACGCAATTCGTCAGGTTTACTTAGGACACAAGTCCACTAGTAGTAGAAATAACGATGGGAGAAAACAGGATCCAGTCAGAAGATTCAGTCCAGTTTCTAGTAGTCCATTTCGACAGGAAATTCAACTTCACGAAGAAAACTCAAAAACTCAAGGTAAAAGCAAAGGCTGCTAAAAAAACTATTACTTCCATATATTTTTAAGTCCAATCCACTAACGAAGGCCAAGAAGAACCAGTTATGCCAGACATATGTTAGATCGATTATGCTATACGCTGTCCTAGTTTGGAGCTCCACATCGGAAACCAACTGAAAGAAACTAGAAGTTACAGAGACGTCATGCTACAGTATCATCGATGGATTAACATGGGAAGAAAAAATAACAAATGAAACCATTAAAGAAAGGCTCCATTATACACAAATGAGGGAGTTGACTGAGAAAAAGACCAGATACTTATTCACCAAGACATAGGAAGACTCCTTAAAACCAGAGACATCCTCCCCAAGAATCGGATCCAGAGGATGTTCAGATCAAAACATATACGATCAGGGTCTAGCCAGGTGGTTGCCGAATACAGCTAATCAGAAAAGTAGGTACGATACCGAAAATAAGTACCTACAGAAAAAGAAACCAAGAAGTCCAGGACAGAAAAATTTAAGGTCCAAGAGGAAGAAGTCTAACCAGTAGGCAATGCGGAAGCGGGACGTCGAGAAAGAAGGTGAAATGTAATTATATTAAGGGCAATAAACGTTTTTATTTTTATTTTTTATTTTTATTATATTGTGCAAAGTATTCGGAATAAGTTAAACGAGGTATTAAAATAAATTAAGAGATTTACATTATATGTGACAGTCCTTACATAAACAACAACGAAAGGGAAGGGAATTGACGAGTTTAAAGATTACAGATTACTGAAATACAACAGAAATGATCAACACGGAGATATGCTTTGTAGAATCGACTTCAGAAAGCCATTTAAACCTTGTATTTGATGCCAAAAAGGGCAGTATAACCAGATTACCAGCATGAATCGGAGAGTAAAATATTGATATGTGATTTGTAGCACAAAATACTCTAAACCGACCATTCAATAGATCTAGAAAAATGCTCGTAGGTTTTTCGCGCAGTCACACCCCCTTATTTTGTACGAAATAGATATAAAAATACTTATAATAAGGTTTATTCCCAGATCAAGATACAATTTTGGAAAAACAAACTGGAACGCCTTCTTACAAAATGTTGATAAGACTATAAGATAAATCCCAGCTACAGTGGATAATTATGAAATATGTTTTCTTCATTGAAACAGTTAAAACATGCCTCTTAAGGAGTCTGATTATGCGAAGAGCACTTGAAGGATGGGAAAAGGGCATCTCAATAAATGGTCATAAACTAAACAACCTACGTTTCGCAGATGGCACAGCCCTTCTTGCAAATAGTCACGCAGAGCTGATAGAACTTATAGGACTGATCGAAAACGAAAGTCAAATATTTGGTCTGCAATTAAACATATCAAAGACAAAGATCATGATAGTGGATAGACTACACAACAATCATACACACATAACCACAATTGACCGGTTCGAGTTGTGAGCTCATACTTATATCTGGAATCATTAATCACAAATACAGGGTCATTACAAGAAGAGATTAAACGTAGATGTGATCTAGCAAAAGTTGCCACAGCAAAAATGACCAAAATATGGAAGGATTGTCAAATTTCAAGAGCGATAAAGGTGAGGTTGATCAACTGCTTAATATTCCCAATACTGACCTGCGGATGTGAATCTTGGACTCTGAGACAATCGGAGAGAAGAAAGATAGACGCCACTGAAATGTTCTGTTGGAGACGAATGTTACGAATTCCTTGGACCGACCGTAGAACAAATAATTCAATTTTAAGAGAGCTTAAAGTTAGCCAACGACTCTCTAGTAAAGTCCATCTCCAACAATTAAAATATTTTGGGCATGTTATGAGAGAAAACACAGAAAACATGGAAAGACTCATAATACAAGGAAAGGTAGAAGGCCGAAGATCACGAGGAAGATCCCCAACAAAATGGATAGATCAAATTACAGGAATATGCCAAAGACCTATGCATGAATTAAAAGAAATGACCAGAGACAGAGATCTCTGGAGACGGACAATACACGATCTCACGTCGACCACTACACTCCCCATGGGGGTCAGGATTAAAGAGAGGGAAGGAGTCTGACCCTCAAAAAGTAAAGCAGACAAGCATGGAGCCTATTGAAAATATTGGAATCAACTGCTATAAACTACTAGAGAGGCTGCTGAAAAACATGCTATCAGATAGATACAATACAATAATATAAACAAACAGAAATTTAAACAACGGACTTCTACAAGGATTTGTTTTGGCCACCAAAAACCTACTTGCGGATAAGAAAAAAATTATAAATTCATAAATTTTTCATCGTAATACATGTTCAATGATGTGCCACATATGGTCTACTCCTTATTTACAATTAAGTTTGTAGTACTGATCACTCATTGTCCCGTCAAATATCACTCAATGATCACTCAATGATATTTAACCGAAGGTCCAAGGCAAAATACTGACTGCCCATAATGATCCATCTGTTACTGCAATGTTATAATGTAGAAATTTTAAGAATTTTATCATATGTAAATTACGTAGATGTAGAAAGTATAAATAAATAAATGAATCATTTTGTTGCAAAAATTCATACTTGAGAGAACTTACTGGTACCTGTAGAGGACATCGAACAATTTGGTAAAACTATTCAAATTTGTGGTATTAAGCAACGCGTGATATTAACAAACTATTAAAACCACCACATCCTAATAAAAAGCCATAAAAGTGATAAATTAGTGGCTAAAATTGCGATATTTTGGGGTGAAAGGAATTTTCGCTGACCAATTATTTTTTTTTTAATTTAACAAAGAATTTTATGTATATAATATGTTTCACGCACACTAAATATTACACAATCAAATTTATGTAACTTTCACTTAAAAATAATGCACAGGTTTTCTTCATTTCATATTTAAATTTATATTAATTTTTTTAACTATGAATTTCTCGTGGTCAACCATCAATCTTAAGAATGTGTTTAATAATTGGAATCCTTAGGTTGTGTTACACTATAGGTGTTTTATTAAAAATATCTTAATGATATTAAGCAACTGTAGATGACTTTTTATGCAAATATTCAAATTATTTAGGCCAGTAAAGGTTTTTATATCCTGCATAATGATACATTTTAAACAAATTATAGTTCAGGAAAATACGTAAAAACATATTTGCGTCTTTGAATAATCCAAGTATTTGATAAGCTATTTAGTTATATTTGATTTTAAAATGCATAATAGAATAAGCCACAATTAAAACGTTTATTGACGTTTCAATTTTCACTTCGGAAACTCGTCTTAACCTTTAATTGTGGCTTATTCCCAGTTAAATAGTAATTAAAATAATTAGTGATGGAAAAGAAATCGTAGATATGTTAGCGGACCAATACGAATTAAATTCCAGTGATGAAAATTATACTGATAATTTTAAAATACACAAAAACAACGTAGAAAAAAACATATTGGAATTCGACGGACATGAGATTCACAATCTTAACGTTCCTTTTTCCTTCGCAGAACTTGCTGAAGCCTTAAACTCTTCCAAAGATTCAAGCCCGGGACTAGACGGTATCCCCTTAGCATTTCTACTGCATCTACCAGACAATAGGAAAACCTTATTACTAGACCTTTATAATTTTATCTGGAGTCACCAGGTTTTCCCATCAACTTGGTCTGAAGCAATAATACTACTACTTCTTAAACCTGAGAAATCACTGAGTCATATCGACCAATATCTTTAACCAAAATTATATGTAAAGTGTTAGAGAAAATGGCAAATAAAAGGCTAAATTGGTTATTTAGAACAACAAAAACTCATTATTCCATAACAAAGTGGATTTAGGTTAAATAGATCCACTATAGATAACCTAATAAACTTTGCAAAGCATTTGCAAATAAGCAAGATTGTATCGCAGTCTTTTTTAATATAAATAAAGCTTATGATACTGTCTGGCGATTCAATATTATATCGAAATTGCATAATTGGAATATCGGAATTAAAATATTTTGGGCATGTTATGAGAGCAAACACAGAAAACATGGAAAGACTCATAATACAAGGAAAGGTAGAACGCCGAAGATCACGAGGAAGATCCCCAACAAGATGGATAGATCAATTTACAGGAATATGCCAAAGACCTATGCATAAATTAAAAGAAATGACCAGAGACAGAGATCTCTGGAGACGGACAATACACGACATCACGTCGACCACTACACTCCCCCTGGGGGTCAGGATTGAAGAGAGAGAGATGAACCACAACACATCTGCCAAGATGTTAACGACTATGATAATGAGAATTCCAAAATTTCATCAAAATCACTGTTCTACTTGTAAAAGAGAAAAATGCGTAGTAGCAGGAAAATTAACTTGTTTACTATGAAACGCAGGCTTCAATTTTGGCAATAAAAGCAGACAACAGACACATATTCCAAACGTAAATTGATCGTTTTTAAAGGTATGTAGTATGTACGAATTCTTAAAAAGCATGCAAATTTAATGTGGTAGCACGTTTGAAGACCATTAAAATTACGTGCTTTGGATGGGTCATCTTACGTTACAAAATACGTTCTCATTGAATATAAATTACTTCACAATTACAAAATTTCTACTTTAATTACCTGGTAACTCTTCAAAGGTTTGCAAAATAACTTTCTACGGATATAATTTAGTATATCCCGATAAATATACAAACAGTGACTAAACGATTATTCATTCAAAAAACGTATACAAAGAAGGTTTTATATTACACAAAGAAATATTCGATATTTCTCTCTGCAAAACGTGGATGCGGAATGTAATGCTTTTTTAAGTGGGGTAATGCTTGCTTGTTATTTTCCTTTTAAGAGATATATTCCTCCCTTGAATTTGCTTAAAACATATCAGATTTCAAGAGCGTTAAATCTCTAAAGCTTATTACTACTCTATTGTATATTATTATATGTATACAAATTATGCGTTTTCAGAATAAAATAAAACTAAGCGAATTCCGGCTTCTTGAAATTTCAACATTTCGCTACTGGCAAATTGGATTCAGCATAATTTCACTGTTATAGCGATTCCCTACAATAATCAACAAATAATATATACAGTGGCGCACCTAGAATTTGTCTGAGGGGGAGGGTTTGAAATTTTTTTATGCTACCTCCATTTTGAGTCCCTAAAATTTGAGTTTTAGTTTAAGTTAAAGTATAAAGATAGCAGTGCCAAAGATTCAGGTATCTATTATCCTGCCTACCATTCACCCTCTCTTACTTGTGCTCAGTTCATTGTCACTCTCTAGATAAGAGAAGGGAACACTCCCTTCTCTTATCTAGATCTTATCTATTGTTCTGAAGCTATTTTCTTGTGGCATTTTAGAGTTATTACTATTTTAATGGGAGTAAGCCACAATTGAAGGTTAAAATACATTTATTGACGTTTGACATTAATCCATCTTGTAAATACAATACAGTTTGGAGACGGCTATGACCCTATTCCCGTTCTCCTCAACCAATTCTCCCGGTCCAAGGCATGCTCCTCCTTCAAACCTTTAGATTCCATCGCTCTTCTAATTCCTTCATTCCATGAGCGTCGAGGTCTACCTCTTTTTCTTCTTCCAGGGTCTTCCATTTGTGAAGTTTTTGTGGCCAACGTTCGTCATGCATTCTCAATAGGTGACCAAAATATTTTGAACCTCTTCTTTCTATTCTGCCAATAACAGCTTCTGCAGCATTCATGTTATTTCTTATAGATTCGTTGATCTTTCTTTCCTATCCTGAACTACAGCAGTATGACATTCATCTGAAGTTTTCCAAAATGTTCAGGAGAAATTCGTAACAATTATTGCTACGAATTTCTCCTTTTTGGATCTGCATTATATTTTGCTCACTGCTCTAATTAGTAAACATAAAAGATGAACTACAGCAGTATGCCATTCATCTGAGGTTTTCCAAAATGTTCAGGAGAAATTCATAACAATTATTAAGAGTGCAAGAAAGTGTCCCGTGTAGACTACGTTTTTTCCTAACGGATTTGAATGATGTTGTATATATATATATATATATATATATATATATATATATATATATATATATATATATATATATATATGTTGTTTGTATATATATATATATATTATATATATATATATATATGGTCGAAAAAGATCCCAGGAAGAATCAACTTATTTCTGATCTAATTCTGTGCGAAAAAGCAGTTAAATTCAATAAAAAACTTGAAGAGTAATCAACTTTTCAACCAAACAAGGGCTGGTTTAAAACGATTTAAGTCGAGACATCGCATTCATGAGCTTCAAATATAAGGATAAAAACTATGTTGGTTCTTTACCAACAGATTAAATCTATATAAATTAATGGAGTTACTAAAGGAAGAAAATTACATCCTACAAAACGTTTACATTGTAAAGCTTTGCCTCGAAAAACTTGCTTCACGTCGCGAATTAACAGCACCTCGACCTACAATAAGCAAGAATCGTACCACTGCTTTAGATTGTGTTAATATGACTGGCAGCCACTGATTGCCCATGGTAAAAGTAAGAAACCACATTACAAATACATAGTACAATTATCATGGAATAGTTCATGGAAACTGTTATATCTAAAAATGGCAAAAAAGAGAAAACAATATTTCTTCTTGATGATGCACCAACCCATCTATGTTTTAATGAAAAAATACTGTCCTTAAAAAGAGTCTAGCTGCTCGTAAACAGCTAGACTTCTTTGGACGGACTAGAATCATAGATTTTTTTAAGCCTTCTCTCTATTCGGATTGCCGAATATAGGCCTCTCTTAATTCTCACTATTCATCTTTGTTGTGTGTAAGATATTTCCACGTTGGTCCTGCGGTTCTTTTAATATCGTCGCTCCAGCGCATTTGCGGTCTTCCTTGTGGTGTTTTGGCTTCATATGGCCGCCAATTCCCGATTTTTTTTATTCCATCGGCCATCCTTAAGACATTCGTTATGTCCAGCCCATTTCCATTTCAGTTTAGCTGCCTGTTTGACAGCGTCTTTTACTTTTGTTCTATTACGAATGCCTTCATTGGTTTAATGGTGTTTGAGTGAGATACCCAGCATCTGTCGTTCCATAGCTCTCTGAGTTTTTCTGATCGTCTCCATGTTTATTTTAGTTTTACCATGAATGTCTAGGTTTAAGCTCCATATGTAAGTACAGGTAGGATACAGGAATTAAACACTTTGTTCTCAGTCTTTGAGATATATTTTTATTTTTAAGTACGTATGAGAGTCTTCTGAATGCTGCTCATCCCATTTTTACTCATCTCCTTATTTCGGTAGTCTGATTTTCTTTGCCTAACTTGACATTTGACCAAGATATGTATATTCATCTACGTATTTTATCTTTGTCCCTTCGATGTTTATCATAGGTTTGTCATCTTTGTTTAATATTTGTTTTGTTTTGCTGAAAATCATTTTCAGTCATTTTTTTTTGAGATTCTGTGTGTAGTTCCTCAACCATCGAATTCAGTATCAGCTATTAGTATGCATCATCTGCGTATCTAAGATGGTTTTGGGATGACCTCTGCGAAGATGTTTCGCAGAGCAGTCAACAAGTCTTTTTACTAACTGGTTTTCTAACTTAAGTATTTGTGTATCAGCTGTTGATTTACCTACATTTAAGTTACCTTCACCATTCTCACAGCACTTTATTAAATTTTTCTCAAAATCTTCAACACCAGAACTTTTTGCACAGCTGGGATGAAACACATTGAAACACAATTTACATACCACAATTTTGCATTCTTTTTTGCTGCAGCATTTGAAATAAATATGCAAATTATTGTCACCATCAACTGACCCTGCGTCCTCGTCGCCGGCCATCTTTTTGTCTTATTAAGCTTTAGTAATTAACACTTAAACAAAAAGTGCAGTCTTTGCAACAAAGCATATTTGACAAAAATTTAGGATTTTTAATTCCTATTTATCAATATATAAATACATGTAAAAGTATGTAAATATGGGTTTCACTCTCAGATCAATAAGTTCGATTATCCAAAAAAACCGATTTTCCGAACACCTCTGTGTCTCGATTAGTTCGAATAATTGACGCTCTACTATAGGTACTATATAAAACGGCTTTGGAGAATTGTAGAAAAACCACATAACCGTGACTTAAACTCCCGTTAAAAGAATTTGGGACGTAATTATAACATGGAACTTAATTATAAATTATTATAATCATCATCAATTAATTTGGTACAAAATGCAGCCAAATCGTAGCAAACAAAAACACCAAACCGTGTAGTCGGCACACAGAGACAATAATAGAAAAACAAATCGGATCTTATATCATCGATGCTCGTGAGCGTTTCAGTCTGGTGAACAATAATTATAACTCGTGCATGTATAAGGTGGACCCAAACTATCCGCTGTTCCGACTTGTTGTAGGCGTAGATAAAAAATATATAGTAAAGCGACAGTAAATTAAAAATGTGCTTACTACATTATTGTTCTTTTGAAATACTCTAATATGGTGGAAATTAGGTGGTTAAAATTTTAAATATAAATCATCTTTATCGAATACATTTTTTTTAAAGCATAAAGTAAAAATCCCAAGATTTTTACTACATGTTCGAAACCACCATGTATTTCAGATTCTCACCTAAATCTCTGCAAGACATGCAAAGCAAACAGACGATTTCTTGGCTTAAAAATTTATGAGAATGATTTAATATGTATTCAACTCAATTATTTAGGGCAGTATGAATAGAGTTAAAAGAAGAAGAAGATTGGAGAAGAGGAGTTAAAAAAATAGGCTTAGAAATTTAGGGCATCTTCCAAGATAAAGAACCGACGATTTTTTTGCATACACATAAACTGGATACGAAGTGTCCAATATAGAGGGACTATGGAAGCATATTTTATCCCTTATACCATGTACCTACTAAAAATGTCATATGAAATGAGCAAAAAAATGGAAATCCTGAGTTCTTTTTCTGAGTATCGGTTTTTTTACAAAAGATTTTCTTTACAAAAAATTTAATTCAATCAAAGAAAAATTTTCACGTAAATTTCCACAGAAAACCTCACAGTTTTCATATATGTCACTCTCCTTCATTTCATCTTTCAGTAATCTAAAAGTTCGTCGGAAATCTGGAGGTCCATTATCCTGTTTCATTTGTTGATGCATTGCAGTTGTTTGCATTCTTCTTGTTTTTCTTCTTTTCCTTCCCACTGATCGTCTTTCTATTGGGGAACCGTCCTCTTACCGTCTTTACTACTATACTTGTTGACATTCGGCTGATATGATCGTTCCATTCTACTCTTTTATTTCTTACCTAGTTCTTAATGTTCTCCACCTTGCATCTTGTCGTATATATGTACATCTAGCTCTGTCGCATAGTGTCTTACCATCAATTTTTTCATCTCTGCTGTTTCTAACATCCTTTTTGTCCTCTCTGTTTCAAGTCTTGTTTCTGCGCGTATGTCATTGTTGTCTGATGACTGTTTTATAAATTCTGCCTTTCATTTCTTTCCCGATATTTTTTCATATTGTTTCATTTAGGCAGATTGCGGCTCTGTTTGCTATATTCACGTGATCTTCCACTTCGGTTTCAGGCTTTGCGGAGCTAGATAATGTGATGCTCAGATATTTAAACCCCATCACTTGTTCTATATCTAACCTTTCAGCTCAAATTTACAACTTAGTAAAATTGCTGCTTTAACCATGCATTTTGTCGTTTTTTGGGGAAATTACATGTTACATTTTCTGTCGGTTATACTAAATTGGTGCAGCATGCAGCAAGAATGGAGCGATCAATGATTGGGGCCATTCTGCGAGACAGGATTAGAAACGAAGATCTACGAGCTAAGACCAAAATCATAGACGTCATTGAAAGAAGCTGTAACTTAAAATGTAAATGGGCTGGACACGTTGCCAGAATAAAGGACGGAAGATGGACTCGCAAACTAGTTGAATGGAGATCAAGAGCCGATAAACGTAGCAGAGGAAGACCACCAACACGATGGTAATATGACTTACGAAAGACAACAAAAAACTGGATACAGCAAGCACAAGATAGAACACTTTGGAGACAAACAGGGGATGCCTATGTCCAGCAGGGGATTGAGAGGGGCTGATGATAAATCAGGTTGAACAATAGAGGACTTAATTAATCTCCCTGTCTTATCCCATTGCCAGCTTCAAAAGGGTCGGTTAGTTCTTCTTCTACTTTTACTTTTATTGTGTTGTTTTGGTAGATGTTTTCGTCCGTTTTGATTATTCCTAGAGGTATCTCTCTTGCGTACAGTAAGTCAATAACGTCTTTTAATTTGACCCGGCCAAATGCCTTTGTAAGGTCCACAAAACATAGATATGCTGGTTTGTTGTATTCTAATGATTTCTCTTGTACTTGCCTCATTATAAATATAGCGTCGGTGTATGATCTTCCTGACCTAAAACCTTGTTGTTCTGCTAGTGTTTTCATTTCATTCAATTTATTTGTTATTGCTTTAGTTGTTAATTTTAGTGTTGTGTTTAATAAATTAATTCCTCTGTAATTTTCCGGGTCTGATTTGTCTCCCTTTTTGAAGAGAGGTATTAGGAGGCTTGATCTCCATTCTTGATGCATTTTGTTTTGTTCTATTATTTTTTGGACTAGTTTTAATAGTTGTTTGGTTAGATTTGGTCCTCTGTACTTTAGGAGTTCGTTCAGCAGTAATTTGTCTTTTCTATAAATAATTATACTTTTTTTAACCATCTTTACGAGTATTAATCTGTTAATTACTGTTATTATTTTTAGTACTCATCACTCATTGATTTTTTTGTATAGGTTTAACTTAATACATTTTTTCTCCATCTCGGTCCTCTATTTTTTTGCTCTTTCACTTTTCGAATTTTTTTTTCTAATATGTATATGCCTGGATTTATTTGTATTTGGAAATTGTGGACTTATTATAAAGAATCGTTAATATTTATTTCTATTTTCATATGTAATATGTCTCATAATAGATAATAGAATTCTTTTTTTCTTTCATTCTCACCCAGACCAAATTGAGGGGTAAACATAAACACCGTTCAAAACTTATTCTGTAGAACTTCTAAGATTCCAAGACCTATACTAATTTTTCTTGGTAACTTGTAATTATATTTTCCCTGGAATAGTCTTTACCTGGAAATCGGCCCAAAGACTCTCTTTGTTTTATTTCAGGAAATCTCTCTCTCCCTCTCTACTGCCTCCCATCACTATGAAAGATCGGGCACTCATGCGTTTCTTAGCTAAAATAAAAAATAGCTGATTGTCTGGATCAGTGTATCCTCTTCTACTATATCCCTTCGAATTTTACCTATAAGTCTTTTCCGTTCCTCTCTATTTCTTGCTTTCTGTTTGACCTCTTTCCATCCCAGGCCAACCCTTTTATGAACTTTTGTTACAGTTCTTCTCCAGCTATTATCGGCTTTTACTCTTCTTCCTTTTGTTTCCTCTGGTTGATATTTGAGTGCGTGTCTGGTTACATTATTTTGGCCTTTTCTAGTTTATATTTAATCCATTTTCATTTCCTTCTATCAATCGTGACTGTTATTTTCTTTTGTTTTATTCTTCTCTATAGTTATGCGTTTGTTATTATCAGGCCAGTATAAGCGTAGGATTTTTCTCAACGAGTTGTTTATGTTACGTTGTCTCTGTGGGCTTTTAATAAGATTGACGACCAGTTTCTTTTTAAAATCTTTTATTAAAGACCAACTAAACTTAATACATGATTATATCTAACGAGCCATCTTCTTCCCCTTCTTGTTGTCTGCTGTCAATGTCCTTCACCTGTCACCCATGTTAAGGTAGGTTTACAAATATTAAGGTAGTTTCACATAACATAACATGCCCCTTTTTTTTACAAAAAAACTAAACTATCCCAACAACCTAAATCTACCCGCAACACTACACTGCCGCATTACTCTTCTGAAAATGAAAACCTTTTTGGTCTATTTACAATTCGACCACTCCTGGTACAAAATTGATTACTTACATTTAGTCTATGTGACCTATTTAAGTTAACATTTAAATTGTCATAACTTTGATTTGAAATTGATGTATCGTTGTTCATATTTGGAGCCTCATACAAATTGGAACTAGCTGCTGTACTATTTTCATGCTTAACTATCACCTCACTATTTTGTCTACTAATTGTACTGGCAGGCTTTAATATGTGTTGTCTGTTCCTACGATAATGTACACCTTCAGGTGTTCTGACGACATATGATCTTGGAAAAGGACCTATTTCTATCACAGTAGCTGGTAACCACGGTGATGATGGAACCTTTTTATAAAATACATTTTCTCCAACAAACAGATTCGGTAAGTTTCTAGCTGACCTATCATGATATTCTTTTACTTTCCTTTCTTTTTCCTTAACAAATTTGCTATATTCGTTCCTATCAATTGTTTTTGGTATGAGTATATTTTCACTAACAGGTAATTTCATTCTTAAATTACGTGACATTAATAACTGAGCTGGAGAATAACCACATTCTAACGTTGTATTTCTGTATTGCAACATTCCCTGATATGGATCAGAGCCTGACTCTATACACTTATTAAAAATATTTTTTACAGTTTGAACTGTCCTCTCTACCAAACCATTACTTTTTGGATAATAAGGACTAGAACTTTGATAAGTAATGTCCCAATCTACTAAAAATGACTGAAACTCTTTTGATGAGAATGGGGGACCATTATCAGACATTAAGATCAATGGTATTCCATGTCTCGCAAATATAGACTTCATTGTACTAATTACCTCTTTTGCTGAAGTATTATTTAAAGGCGCTATTTCAAAGTATTTAGAATAATAATCTACTAATAATATATATGTGACTTTACTATAATAAAAAAGATCAACACCAATTTTCTGCCAAGGCAAAGTTGGTATTTCATGTGGTAATAGTTGTTCTGGACTATTTGATCTATGATATTTAAGACATGCTGGACACTGTTCAACTTTATTCTTTATATCTACTGACATGCCTGGCCAAAAAACTACCGTACGTGCTTGTCGAATACATTTTTCATATCCTAAATGACCTTCATGAATTATTTCTAATATAACTTGACGCAATGACTCAGGAATTATTATTTCATTTCCTCTAAAGACTAATCCATCCACAACATGTATTTCATGATTGAAATTGTAATACGGTTTAACCTCCGTTTCCAATTTATTTTTCGAACTTGGCCAACCTTCATTATAATATCTTATTATTGACTGTAAAACTCTATCAGTTTTGGTTGCTGCCTGTATTTCCATTAATTTCTTTGAAGACACAGCTAAATTGTTAACTAATAAACTTCCATGTATACGTAACTCTTCATCTCCACTATCAGTATTATCTGGACCTTCTACTGGTGCCCTACTTAATGTATCTGCGATGAAAAGAAATTTTCCTGGAGTATAGCTAACTTCTAAATCATAAAGCTGTAAGTTTAGCATCATCCTTTGCAAACGTGCTGGAACCTCAGATAATGGTTTTTTAAAAAGACTGACTAATGGTTTATGATCTGTTTCAACTTGAACTTTTCTACCATAAATGTATTGTTTAAATCTAGTACATCCGAACTGTATTGCATATAACTCTTTTCTATTTGTGCATAATTTGACTGAGCCTGTGACAAAGATTTAGATGCATATGCTATAGGTTTTTTGTTTTGTAAAATCACTGCACCAACTGCAAATTGTGAACTATCAACTGATAATGTTAAAGGTAAATTGTTATCAAAATATGCTAGTACTGGCGTTTGACTAATAATTTCTTTAAGCGACTCAAATTCTCTTTCATGCTCTTCTGTCCAATGAAAACTAATATTTTTTTTCAATAACAACCCTAAATTTTTTGTACGCTCTGCTAAATTATCTATGTACTCACCTAAATAATTAATCATTCCCAAAAATCTTTGAATATCAGCTACACTGTTAGGAATAGACATTTGACAAATTGCACTTACTTTACTAGAATCTGGACATATGCCTTCTGCACTAAAAATATGACCCAAATATTTTATATCTGATAATAGAAATTTGCATTTGTCCATATTGAATTTTACATTGAATTGTTTTGCCCTTTCTAGTACTAGTTCTAGTATTTTATTGTGACCTTCCAAAGTTTCACTATAAATTAAAATATCATCTATATATAAACAAACTCCTTCTATGTCTCCTACTATTTCATTCATTACTTTATGAAAAATCTCAGGAGCGCAGCTTATACCGTAAGGCAATCTTGTAAATCTAAACCTTCCAAAGGGTGTATTAAATGTGCATAGCTTAGAACTCTCTAAATCTAATGGTATCATCCAAAACTCTGACTGTGCATCTAGTGTTGAAAAATATTTTGCTTTTGCTAATTTTGACCTAATCTCATTAAATGTTGGTATAGGATAATGACATCTTTTTATAGCTTTGTTTAAATTACGGGGATCCAGACAAACTCTTAAACTTTTATTACTTTTTTCGACTAAGACTATTGAATTTACCCATTCACTTGCTTCATTGACTTTTTCTATTACTCCCGTAGACAACATTCTATTTAATTCTTCTTTTAATTTATCATGTAAAGAAAAAGGTATTCTTCTTGGCGGTTCTATTATAGGTTTAATATTTTTATCAATTTCTAAGTGACATACATTAGGTAGACAACCTAGACCAGCAAAAACTTGTTTATTTTTCTCTATTATAGACTCATGACTTACTAGACCAACTCTTTTAATTAATTTTAATTTATGACTAGTATCTAGACCCAAAATTGTTTGACACTCCAAATTCACAATAATGAACTCAATACTTTCTAACCTATTCTCAATTTCACATAACAAATTTACTTTTCCTACTATAGGTATGACATCATTTGAAAAAGACTTTAAATTTATACATGTAGGTACCAGTTCTAACTTTTGTACATTAACCTCATTAAAAATTTTTATTGACATCACATTAGCTTGTGCACCTGTATCTAAATAACATACTACATTTATTTTATTGATTCTGACTACAATTGACCAATTCTGATTAATACTATTCTGACTAATAGTTTTAATAACAAAACATGAATCATTTTCATTATTAGATGATTGTACTGTACTTTCTCTTAAATTTATATTATTTATTCTTTTAGTTTGACAACATTTTGCATAATGACCTTGTTTTTTACAATAATGACAAATAGCTACTAATGCTGGACATTTATTTCTATGATTTTCACTACATCTTTGACAAACTTTTCTTACCACTTGATTATTTTCACTATTCTTACTCTGATTTGCATATCCATTATATCTTGATTTAAAATTCTGACTTGTTACCTGACTTTGACTGTTTGTGTTCGTACCATCTATGTTGTACCTTTGACTATCATTTCTCCAACTTGGACCTGGGACTTCATTTCTATACCTTGAATGATTTGAAAAATTCGGACCTGGACCATCTTTATTCTTCTCTACTTTGTATACCACTGCTTCTGAATTTTTATTTAACTGTTGTGCTTGCATTTGAGTTGTAATTATATTTTGAGCAATTTGTAATACCTTTTCTGTCTTCAGATCTACTTCTTGCAATAGTTTTTGCTTAATTGAATGGTATTTAGGATTTAAACCAATAATGAACATGTCACACACCAAACTTTCTTTTAAAATTCCTAATTCACATGTTAAACTCAAATTCTTTAGACTAGTCATGAAATCTTCAATGGTTTCACCATCTTTCTGTACTCTAGTAAGAAAATAATGTCTTTCTACTGTTAAATTTTTCTTCGGGTTACAGTATTTTTCAAATTTCCCTACAACTTCTCGAAATGTTACAGTATCCATGTTAAACTCAAATGACTTGTAAATATTTCTTGCATCTGTACCAATATAGTGCAATAATAAAGCTACTTTTCTCGCATCGTTTTCTTCCTCTAAACCTGTGGCTCTCAAAAATATTTTGAAATTTATGCTCCATTCTCCCCAGTTATGTGCCAAATTTCCTTGGATTGACAGTGGTTGGATTTCATTTCCTATCACGTTACTTTTTATTTTTACAACGACAGGTTGATTCTGCTCTATAGAATCTTGTTCCGACATGGTTGAACTTTACCTTTTGACCGTTTTTAATTAATTTCTTTTAAAACCAACCAGATCACCACGTGCTGTTAGACCATGTTTCGACTTTTGTATGACTATTATAATACTCGTTACTATAATCTGACCTGAATTTTTACTTCTGACACCATGTTACGTTGTCTCTGTGGGCTTTTAATAAGATTGACGACCAGTTTCTTTTTAAAATCTTTTATTAAAGACCAACTAAACTTAATACATGATTATATCTAACGAGCCATCTTCTTCCCCTTCTTGTTGTCTGCTGTCAATGTCCTTCACCTGTCACCCATGTTAAGGTAGGTTTACAAATATTAAGGTAGTTTCACATAACATAACAGTTTATAATAGTTTGTAATTTTTTGGTAGTTGTTTACTCCTATCCCCATAGGGCAAGATTTTGCGCCATACAATAAGAAAGCGGTTTGCAGATTTGATTCTGTCTTTTTTTTCTTCAGTAACATCGTTGTCAGCTCTTTCGAAATTGAAGGTGTCACATTTTGTCCTATTATGTCTCTTCGTGTCGTTCTATTTATACACATATATTTCGTCTTCTTTTCATTATTCTTTAGCCCTACTTCAATTGTTGCTCCTTCCAGCTTGTTGAATATATCTTTCGTGGATAGAATGGAGTCTTCAACGAGATCTATGTCATCTGCATATGCGAGTAGCAGCTTGGGACCTTGAACTGATAGCAATTCTGTTTTTATTTCGGCCGACCTCATGGCTTTCTCTAATACAAGGTTAAAAGTAGTGGAGATAACGCATCACCCTGTTTGAGTCCACTGTTGATTTCAAAGCTGCCAGATAGTTTATTATTTACACCCTTCATACAGACTTTGGTCATCCTAATGAGTTTCTTTGTTATTGAGAACTCCGCCATGGCATGCCATACTTGGCTTTTTTCTAAGCTATCATATGCCTGTCGAAAGCCTATGAAAAGATTGTGTATGGGTCTGTTATGCTTCATTCATTTTTCTAGAACTTGTCTCAACGTGAATAGTTGATCTGGAAATCTGGAATTATAGAGGAGTGAAATTCCTCTATAATTCGTGAATTTTGTTTTGTCCCCTTTTTTGTGGATGGACACTATTATGTTTTCCTTCCATCGTGCTGGTATCCTTTTTTCCAACCATATGTGCGTAATTAGCTGGTGGATTTGGCGATGTAGTGCGTCTCCCCCATACTTCAGAAGTTCTGCTGGTACCTCGTCCGTACCTGGCGCTTTGTGATTTTTCAACTTATTTAAGGCCTTTTGGATTTATTCAAAGAAGGGGTTTTTCATGGGCATGTCCGCCGTGATATAGATCGCTTCATTGTGCTGTTCTTCCTGTACGATGTTTAGAAGGTCCCTAAAATACTCTTTCCATTCTTCAGTTACTTATTTACCGTCGATTATCATACGGCCTTGTACGGCCTTCTTTTCTTTGTGCGTATTATTTTTCTTGTTTCTTTTCGGCAGTCGTCATATTTCATTTTACTTGGAATTTACTTTTTACTAATATTTTTTTAAACAACGCAATGGAGAGCGTAAATAGTAAATCTACTCTTTATTTAGAGCTTTAACCAACCTAACTGTATTTAAAAATTATTAAGAAATTAGTAGTAGAATTATTTAATAAACTAACGCATTAGTACATTATCAAGTTCAATTAAAATGAATTTAAAATATTTGAAAATTATTTTTTAATATATTTCAAGATATTATTTTTATTAGTGTAGTATTATTCGTTAAACGGTAAGCCAGACTATTTTGAAATATATTATGGAAATAGTGTGGGCCTGAAGAAAAAATACAGCGATTTTATACGAATGCTGTGATACTTTTTACAAGTGGGTATGGCTACTTTCGATGATATCCTACTTTCTCTATATGTCCGTCTGATCATATCCCAACTTTAGTCAACTAAGCCTTTTAAAGAGGGGAGGGTGTTCATCTCTTTCGGCGTATTGAACAGTAAATCTATATAACCATCACTCCTCACACTTTAAGCTTATTTCCCAAAAACTATCATACTTAAGAGTTTATGTAGTGTAGTTTTCAAGATCCCTATGTGATTTTTCTGACTGGATTACCATGAAGTCTCAACAGGTAATAATTTTCGATATCAGTGATGGATGATAGTGATCAGGTGTAGTGATTACAGTGATTTGTGGCTTATGTTTCCATTCGAAGGATTTAAGGGCTTCTAGAAACGGGATATTATGTGAATTTGTGCAATAAAAAAATTAATACGAATATAAATCGCAAACATAAAATTACACTTTCAAAAAATGAAAAAGCCAATGGGTGTCTCATTTTAGGAACAAATATCTTAATAGAAATATGTATAATAAATTAATATTATTAATTTATTATATTTTGTTTATCTTTAATGGAAAATGAAAAGTAGGGGATATTGCCTTAACTTTATGATATATTTATTACCGAATAAATATGGAAAATCGTTTAAATATTTATTATACAAATTAATAATTTTAATGATTATTGGATTAATCACTTTTAATAACTTTATTTGTAAACAATGTTCGTTTTATTATCCTATTAATTCAGCATTTGTTAATAAATATAATTAAAATAGACAAAAATTCATGGCTACATCTCACTAAAATTTTATATTTTTATTATATAAAATGAAAAAATATTGTTTACAGTAACTTTAAAGCTGTTTACTAGGTTTTTGATGAAGATATTAATTTAATAAATACTCTGAATATATACATAATTTTCGAAAAAGGTAAAGTGGAGATATGTTATAACTTTAAGAGTTTTTGATGGTGTTACATTTATTATTATTTAAATCAGATTAAAATATATTTTATTTAGATTCTGTGTATCTTGTTCTTTCATTGATTCCGTTAGTATTTCTTCTTATTTCTATTGATTCGTAGATCTTCCTCTCCTTTTTGTTTTGCTCGATTTTTAAAATTTTGAAGCCTTCAAAATCAAATTTTCATGCTTCTCATTCTCATGTTTGGTAAGCGCAGTGATGTTGTTCTTGTCATATTTGTGAGAACGAATTCTGTATTGAAGCAGTTGACTGGTTTGCCCAATATAGACACCTTCACAGTTAGTACATGGTATTTCGTAAACAACTTTTCAGTTTTGAGTTTCAGAGTTTTTGTTTTTAGTTTGGTAAAATATTTATTTAAAATGTTATTGCCTTTGTGAGCCACTGTTATGTTTGGTTAAAAAAATTCGTTAGTTGTTCGGATAAACCTTTTATATATGGAAGAGTTGTATATGTAGTCTTGATACTGTTGGTTTTATTGATATTGGTATTGTTGTAAAATTTATTTATGTTCGAAATATGTTCGAAATATGTTCGAAATATGCATTATTTAGGAGGGCCTTTTTTTGTTTTTTTTTATTGCTGTTGGTCTGTATTTTGGATCTGTTAGTCTTATAGATCTATCAGCAAGACTTCTTAGGGGAGAATGGATAATGAGATTTGTAGTTGAAATATCGTAAAAACCATGTTTCTTTTGTAAACTACATAAATTTAACAATTTTAATAGTGTTATTATATATAAAAAATTGATTTTATTATTCTGTTTAAATTTTATAGTAAACTTTAGTAACGGTTAAAATTTGTGTTATCTAAAATTTTGTTCAGTTTATTTGTTAAGATAGCATAAATACAGTAATCGATATAGCGGTAGAAGAATGGTACAATAAAGTCTAAGTGACTTATGACAGAGTCTTTTAAATCTTCCAGAACCATTATCTTTCCGACCGTGGATTTTTAATAAATTTATATGTGACTTTTCTTAAATTATCGGTGGGGGTTTTATATATTAAAATAATAATAATAATATTAAAATACTGTCCAAACGTTTCGGCAAACTACCATTTTCAAGAATCATTTTAATTTTACTATTTTATAATTTAAATCGCAAGTTGCAGGATAAAAAAGCCATTAAAGATCGTCTTAATGTTCTGCTAGCACTGTTCTGACAGCATTAACTAGTTCCATTCCCCATATTGTATTTGTCCCTTTTGCACATTTCCTTTAACAACTCATCCATGGTGATATTAAACTATAATGGGCTCAGTAAAGCACCTTGTCTGATACCGCTGTATACTTTACGCTGTTGTTTCTATAAATGTCTTTGATTGTTGTAATTCGGTTTTGTAAAATGTCCCCGTTGCACGGGTAAATTCATTCTTAAGTTAAATTTTATCAAACGTTTGGTGTAAGTCGATAGATCTTTCTAATGTTTGTACCATAATAGATATAGCTTCTGTACATAATCTTCCAGATCAAACTGGTGTTGTTCTTCTGTTAATATTGCGAAAGTATTTATTTTGTTTGTTGCCACCCTGGTGGCCATTTAAAAAATTCTTAAAGGATTCTGCTTCTTCTTTCTTAAACATAACCAGCGCTATCTTGTAATGTCCAGCTATTTGGATTCTATTAAATTCTTGTATTATCTACGAATGTCACATCTCCATATAATTAGTTCATTAGGTATTGTCTCTTTACTTGGCAGCTTTCTGTTTTTTTTTTCTGGCTGAAGCTTTACTGAATTTTATTGAAAGTTTAAACTAAAATGGTACAGAAGGCATGTCAAATAGTATTTTCTAAATAAATAAATTGTATGCACTCTTTCCAGATGAACAGGATACTATTGTCATATCAAATAAGCTAACAAAAATGTATTAAATTATAATATATATTAGACAATATGGGAACACTTGCTTGGTGGATAGAAATTCCTTTGGAGGCTAGGCCCGTACAATATGGTAAAGCCAGAATTGTTAAATGAATAATATAGATTGAAATTTGAACAATATTATATATAATATATATATATATAATATATATATATATATATATATATATATATATATTTATATATATATATTATTGTTAATACAGTTTAGATGCTTTAAATTATTTTCAATACATATATTTGATAACAATTTGGCTCAGTTTCTAAATAATGTACATTATCAACAAAAAAAATTTTATTAAAAAAAAATTATTTTCCAAAGAATACGTAGTTTTGTAATCAAAAACTCTTCTATGTTATCTGTCCGCTATATGTTGAATTGTAGTCCTTACAACTTACTTTATAAATCTGAACTGATTGACTGTCTTTATTGTTACCGATTGAATTGTTTGAATAGGATTATTTTCGTAGGAATGCACTAAAAAGTCATACAAAATTTAAAGTACATGAATGAAATTATTCATTTTCTGTTCTGCCAAAAATTATTGTCTATAAAATCCTACAGACACTGTTGTATATTGCACATAATATGTTTCTTGACGTTATTTTTCTGTATATTTTATATTCAAAAGCACTTTGCTTTCGCTATAGGAAGTGGGCCACCCGTTAGTAATTTCCATTTTCTTCTGAGGTGTGCATCTTGTTGTTTGTTCTTAGTAATATGTTTTATATCGGACGCATAACGTGTGGATGACCTACACACTTACTATGGTATTTTGTTCCTTGTGCTTGTTTATTTCAATTCTTATAGTATCCAGTATATGATTGACCTTAGGGCTCTTCGGACCAATACTAATCTTGTTTAATAGGTACTTTCAAAGGTAAAACGTAGTCTATGTTTTCCGAGTACCGTACTCTCAGCTTAACATGTCGCTTGCTAACATTTGAATTTTTTTTATCTCTTATACATTTTAAGTTACTTAAGCCCAATATAAGTCTTAACTAATTTTAAGTAAATTGATTCAGTATTTTGCAGAAGTTTAAAGCGTTAACAATACTTCATACTTTCACTATTTTGTAATATCCACCACATAAGCAGAATGGGAGAGACCCGTGTCGTTAAAATATTAATCCTTCCGTTTTGATTATCACGGTATAAAGGAATTTTTGGTTATGGATTGTTGATAGTCTTGCTAAAGAAGAAACTAATGCTCATTTTATCGGACGAGATACATTTGGCTAAATAATATATCAGAAAGTCGAATGGCGATTTTTTTAAATGGAAAAGTGTAGCCTACTGAAAAATCATCCCATGATAAAGAGAAGCAAAAAGGTACTTAGTTAAACCTTTTGTTCACTACTCAAAAATAGTTTAGAGCTTTAGAAGACTAAAATCAGAGAACTTTACAGTAACCTCTGGATTTAAGGCCATTAATATCTATTCTGTAACAGATCTTTATACAACCAAATGCCCTCAGAAAGTGATGGTAAGTTTTCTTAAGGACTTAAAATCGACAAAACATAGTTTCTAACACAATCTACAACTTGCTGGAGGTGTCAATGGCAGATAAAGAAATTTTGGGAAGTATAAGCATATCTTAATTTTGATGAATTAGTCTAAGGATAACTGGGGTTTGCTTTATTTGTCTTTTCTGGTCTATTCTTGTCCCATGAGAAATTAGAAAATAAATAATTACTGCTAGCATACTCGTATTGTTTAGCCTTATATATTGAGTGGGGACGTTCTTCTGAGAACGGTTAAATTACGTTTATGTAAATTTAAAAACTTTATTAATACTAAGGGCACAAATAAATCAAAATTGATTTCTACACAAAGTAATATAATATATATTGTTCTGAAGCTATTTTCTTGTGGCATTGTAAATTAATTACTATTAAACTGGGAATAAGCCACAATTAAAGATAAAAATACGTTTATTGACGTTTCAATTTCCACTTCGGAAATCGTTCTCAAAATACAAACAGTAAATTAAACAAATTTTGTTTTTTGTTACATAGTGAAAAATTCTTCTAATAATTTATTTTATCTGACTCATTTATATTGACAATTCAGACATACATTATGCATTTTAAAGTAGACGACTTTAAAATGATATTGCCAATATTGTTGAGTTGCACTCCTGGGACGACTTTACTTATAAGATAGTTCATTCGATTACATGAAATCAACTTTAACTTGAAAATATCCGTCAGAAAAAAATCATAGCATGTAATTCGTCTTTAAAAAGACAAACACATGACATGGTGACAGTAAAATTCTCCTGTTAGTGATTCCATAGTAAATTATGAGGGAAAACCAGGAAAAAAAACCTCATAATACTATCCCGACATTGTAAGTATTTGTTCGTGAATTTAGTTTACCTTCAACAAACATCAAAATTCTGATTTTATATGTTACGCTATTTAAAAACATAAATGATGTATCCTCTATATGTTACTGACTTACTAATACTGGTATTTTCTTATTAATAAACTTCCTCTTTCAATATTGGTAACCAGATCCTACTACATTCTGCCGAGGAATTTGCGACACAATTGGCCTCATTTAGCATAATTACAGCCGCTTCTTTGATTTTCTTTTTTTACCATCCGTTTCTTTTAGGACTACATTTGAATTATTCCATTGAACCCTATGTTCATTATCCCATGCGTGTTTACAGATTTGAGATCTATCAAATTCTTTATTTTTAATATAAGATTGATGTTAACTTATTCTAACATTTAATGGCCTTGATGATTCACCTAAATAAAACTGATCGCATTCACAAGGTATTTTATAAATGCAATTCTTTGTCCTTTCTTGTTCATTGTTAGGTTTGGTTTTGGACAAAATAGATCTCAACGTGTTTGTTGTTTTGAATGTTGTTGAAATGTTAAATTTATTTCCTATTCTTATATAAAATCAGAATTTTGATGTTTGTTGAAGGTAAACTAAATTCACGAACACATACTTACAATATCGGGATAGTATTATGAGGTTTTTTTCCTGGTTTTCCCTCATAATTTACTATGGAATCACTAACAGGAGAATTTTACTGTCATCATGTCATGTGTTTGTCTTTTTAAAGACGAATTACATGCTATGATTTTTTTCTGACGGATATTCTCAAGTTAAAGTTGATTTCATGTAATGTAACATGTAACTATCTTATAAGTAAAGTCGTCCCAGGAACGCAACTCAACAATATTGGCAATATCATTTTAAAATCGTCTACTTTAAAATGCATAATGTATGTCTGAATTGTCAATATAAATGAGTCAGATAAAATAAATTATTAGAAGAATTTTTCACTATGTAACAAAAAACAAAATTTGTTTAATTTACTGTTTGTATTTTGAGAACGATTTCCGAAGTGGAAATTGAAACGTCAATAAACGTATTTTTATTTTTAATTGTGGCTTATTCCAGTTTAATAGTAATTAATATAATATATTATACCCAACATATATACTTATTTTGGTACGGCTATGAAATTAACTCATGTGAGTGATTTATTACTCCGAGTAATTCGTTTATAGACTTAAGACATAGTTTAGAAATTATTCTCTATTGAAACTATCTCCTCAAATATTTGACTTACCACTTTCTTTGATATCTATATATATTTATACTAAATTTTTTTAGGATGTATTTGTTTACTTAGTTTTTGTTCGTTTTTTGCTACTTACAGAAATATTTTTAATAGTTTTATAACATACAGGGTTTATTACCAAAACCAAAAATGTAATTTTTTCATTTAATAGTTTCCTCATCGAGAATCTTTAATTGAATATTTTAGTTAAGTGAAAGTAGTCACGTTCAAAATATATGCTAAGCTATGCATATTTATTTAAGAATATCTTTACTAACGGTAATAAACCAGTAGATATTTGGTTTATGGGGATTCAGTTTCATATATGTTAATAAAAATTATTTAAAATTATAATATTATTGCCAACTGGTGTTTAGCATGATATGAATACAAACATTATTCGGTATATTTCACTGAATATTCATTTATATAAACAAACTTTATTCCAATCAGGCTGTATGACAATTTAGAAATAGTTTCATTTTACATTTGGATCTCTCTCTTAAAACAATTTGCTGAAATGAGGATTTTGATTATTTTCTACACTGCCACTACTAAGGATTTGCATTTCATGGTTCCTTTTATGACGTCTACAACCAATGCTTATTACTTTATGAATTTAGCTCAGAAATTTGGTCAAACAGAGAAGGTTACCTAGAAAGCTTTACGAAAATTGGTAATTTTATAATTACTTATTTATTTTAGTCACAAACATCGCCATGTTGACAAAATGGCGCGTAATATAAGTTTTTTTAATATTATAATATTTTAATATTAATATCTCTTTTCCGACGCATTTTACAAGAAAAACATTCATATATAAAATGATACTAGAGACAATTATATACAATTTACGTATTTACAATTTTTGTAAATAACACCAAAATATTTTGTAAGGAAATCACCGAAGAAAAATTCAATGTAGAATCACTGTGGAACGACTTTACAAGAGAAATGTACCAACGGAGGCTAGCACAGAAGATACAGCTGAAACAAATAGATGACGTTAAAGATATAAACGCGAACAGGGAGACAGTTAAATACAACACTGAAGAAGCAGCAATACAAGCTCTAGAAAAACGCAAAGTCATACTGAACAAAAGAAATAACAACAATACACCACGGTTTAGAAAAGACATAAAAGAGAAACGTAAAGAGAAACGAGACGCCTAAACGAAGTACAAAATATTAAATACTCCAGAATCCCAAGACATCTATAGAAGAATACGAAATGAAACAAAGCAGGTGGTGAGAAGAACAAAAAATGAACACTGGGAACAGTTTACAAAAAGGATGGAAAGCGACTTCTCCAGTACACAAAAACAAATATGAAGATTCATAAGAAACCAACCGAAAGAAATGGCAGAATTGGATAAATACAATAACATACTATGGAAAGAAAAATAATAATCAACACAATAACGTATCTGAATTAACACATGAAATAGAAATCAATTTTCAGTAAGTAGAAATAGCCATAAATTCACTCAAAATTAGAAAGTCACCAGGACCAGACGGAATAACGAACCAGCTTCTAAAACATGAAGGAGAAAGTATCACTCTCGAGCTGACAAAACTAATATTGCACTGCAAGGTACCAAACGAACAAAGAAACAGCATGATATTTACCAGTGTTTAAGAAAGTAGATAAAGAAGACCCCAAAAATTATAGACTTATAAATTTATTGAACACCGCAAATAAGCTTACCACAAAACTCCCAACTAAAACAAAATGAATAAACTAACAACTTTATCAAATAAACAACAAGGATTCAGATCCGAAAGATCCTGCGTAGATGCCGTATTTGTTCCAAGACAAATCACAGAAAATGTCATCGAATACAATAAACTAACATATCTCTGTTTTATAGACCTGACAAAGGCTTTCGATCGCATCCAAGTCGAAGACACCTTACACCTACTGTATAAAAGAAACATACCAATCAATACTATACAAACCATCGAAAACATCTATTTCCATAATCGAATACAGGCAAACAAAAATGGAAAATTAACACAGTGTATACCAGTACAAAGCGGAGTCAGACAGGGTGACTCGTTGAGTCCATTTCTCTTTAATATAATAATGGACGAAATAATGCAAGCAGTACGTAATGGTCTTGGTTACAGAATTGGGAACAAAGAAATTAAAATATTATGTTATGTAGACGACGCCGCATTAATCGATGAGACAGAAGACGAGCTCCAAATCTTCAATACAACAGCCAAGAGATACAACATGATAATATCAGCAGATTAAAACCAAATGCATGACAAAATCTAAATACTCACTTCGATGTAAAATCGAAATTGACGGTAAAATAATAAAACAGATGACAAGGTTTAGATATCTGAGAATAGATATAACTGGTTACGAAGATGTTAAAAAAGAAGTACGATAACAACCGAATAAGCAAAATACAGAACAATGGGCATGGAACAGAAACAAAAATGGGCTAATTCCTGTTACGACACTCAGGCCCCCAGAATTCGTGTTAAAAATTTTTCTTGTATATCTAAAAAGGGATGTCAGAAAGACTGTGAATGCAGAAAAGCTGAAATTAAATGACTCACGTAAAGTACAAATTTGGACCACCCGATGCACAGATATTTTTGAGGGCATAGCTGTTTATGTCAAAGAAAATGGACATGGATTAGTCCCAATGGTGAAACTAAAAACGAAATTGATTATATTCTTTCAACGCAAAAATCCATGGTTAAAGACGTAACAGCCCTAAATCACTTCTCAATTTGTAGCGACCATAGACTAGTCCAAGCCAAGCTGATCATTTATAGTAGATTTGAAACAAAAAAGGAAAATGGAAAATAATCAGAAATTAGACATGGAAAAACTAAAACAAGAAAAACAGACGTACGAAGAGAAAATAAAGGAAATATTGCTAACCAAGGAAGATATAGAACACAAACATATCGATGAAATAAACATGATACTTACTGAAACTCTAATGAAAGTGGGTAAAGAAATAGTACAGACAACAACAAAAAAAGAAAGTTTCATATCCCAGGAAACACAGATTCTTATGAACACAAAAAGAACATTACTAGAACAAGGGGATAGAAGTAAAATGGAATACAAAGAAATAAACAACACTATTAGAAAAAATATTAAGGAGTGTAAATAGAGAGTACAGAAAGAAAAGATAGAGAAAACAATTGAAAAATGGAAATAAGAAGTGCTTAAAGCAGAACCTGGGAAACATACAAATTAATAGCATAAAGAAAAAAGAAGGTATCGGAGACCTACAATATAAAAAAATTTTACAGACAACCAACGTACGAATATTATACAAATATCTATAAAACAGAACAAAAACCAACCCAAGAAATCCGTAATCAGTTACAACTGAAAATAAAGAAAGTTAACTTTAACCTACAACCAGAAATCAGTAAAATGAAATAAAAAAGGCACTCAAAGAAATGAAGAATAACAAATCTCCTGGGAAAGATGGAATAACTGTGGAAATGCTAAAAAATGGGGGAAAAACTACAGTGGAAGTCCTTTATGTACTAATGAATAAAATATTGAACACAAAACATATACCGAGTACCCACCACATGGAACGAGGCAATAACACTATTACTATTTAAGAAAGACGATAGAAAAGATCTGAAAAACTATAGGCCCATAACGCTACTTAATGTTATGTACAAACTGTTAACTAAACTACTAACCAACAGATTAACAACTAAGTTTAGATAATTACCAGTCAAGAGAGCGAGCCGGTTTTAGAAAAGGATTCAGTATAAGCGACCATTTGCTTATGATAAAAATATTAATTGAAAAGGCCCACGAATATCAAATCCCAATGTATATGGCATTTGTAGACTTTGAAAAAGCATTCGATAAGGTGGAACATTGGGCAGTAAAGAATTCTTTACAAAATGGGAGAATAGACTATATATATACGGACTTAATTTTCAATATAATATATGATCAAGCAACAACATCCATTAAAATAGTTGAACAAACGGAGCCTATTAAGATACGGCGAGGAGTCAGACAGGGTGACACTATATCATCCAAACTATTCAATCAAGCTCTGGAAGACGTTATGAGGAAATTACAATGAGAAAAACGGGGTATTAACATAAATAACCAATACTTGAATTTCTTTGAGGAAGGCCACAAATGAGGTGGTCAGATGACTTGAAGAATCACGATAGCCCGAAGTGGATACAAACTGCCTACAATAGATAGGCGTGGAAGAAGGAAGAGGAGGCCTATGTCCAGAATTGGACAGCAAGGACTCTATAGATAGATATATAGATAGCTGTTTAGAATGTCCACAATACTGTATTGTATTGATATAAAATTCTGATTTTTCATTGTTGTACTTGATTATAGATACAGATGATGTAGCTTTGATATGCTGTTAACGCGGTTGTGTTGATACATCCTTACCTGAAACTGTTACCTTTTTTTCAGTATTGGTAGCTGGATCTAGCGACATTCTATTGACGTGTTTGCTACACAATTTATTTTGTTTTTAACAAGGGTAATTTTGGATATTCGATGATCTCATTTTTACTGTTTATGTTATGGTTTCAATGATAATTTGAGTATCTGTTGGTATGGGTTGGTTTTCTGTCGACTTTGTTAGTATATCCTATATTGTCTTTTGCAATTAGTACATCAGTAAATGGTAATAAGTTGTTGTTTTCTTCTTCCATGATAAACTTAATCGATTCTTCAAAGTTGATTATCAACAATTTGTCTAATGTTTCTAGGTTACCTACATTGAGGGTGTTTGGTTCGGTTTTTACAAAATATTTCATTCAAATTTTTCCATAAATATATCAATATATCAAATTCTTATATTATTAGCAAGTGGGTGTATCTTTTTCTAAATTTAGCTCAAATATTTTCAGTAGTTTCTAAGATACAGGCTATAAAACATTGTAGGGCATATTATACGAATACATATATACGTAAGCACTGCTAGTCTACGCTTCCTTTATAAAAGCTTTCTAGCATTTTCCTGACAAATAAAGTAGAACTAAACAAAAATACATTCTTTTTTGTTTTGGCGTGAAAATGTACCTGTGAATTTTATTTTAGAGATATTGTTCAAAATGAAACATAAAGGGATTGTCGTTTATCTCTTCAAACTGGAGAATAAATCCATCATAATCGTTTTTAGAGGAAACGAAATATAAAGAGATGTCCTTTAAAAATTTTCCATTCTGCCAATTCAAAGATTATTTTCGTCGACTTCATATATACAGCGTGTCCACAAACGCTCTTTGCAAAAAGCTAATAATTCTTGAACTCATTTTATGCAAATTTTACGTAAATCACACAATCGAAATATGCTTCCTAGATGAGCTAGAAATATTTAAAGATGGCTTTGTAACAGCATCAGTTTAATTATGATATATATATATATATATATATATATATATATTATATATATATATATATATAACCTAGAGCTAAGATTAATACTATTACAAAAATTAATATTAAACTCACCAGTCTTCCTGGTTGAACCGCGTCGATATCAATTTTGCCAAGCTTTCGACATCCTCTCTGATGTCTTCTCAGGGCTTCCGAGGTCTCAGTCTCCCGAGCCCCCAGACACTACGACACTGTTCACTGATCACTGCACTGTCACTAGTCACAGTAGTGTTCTTCACATTCAAAATAAAGGCCTTAAGCTATCCTTGTTAGAATCTATGGAAATCAACAAATTAAAAAATTAAAATATAATTCTGAATGACCAACTTGAGACAAACAGTTCTCCCCTCCTCAACCTATTTCATTAGAGACTATAAAGTGTAAACGCATGCCCAAAATAGATCACTTGAGAAAGGCAATGAGCCGAAACAGGTGTAGTGATAAGAGGTTAAAATAAATTGTTTCAGTGATTTATTGTTACACAAATGAAATATATTTGTAACGGATATTTATTTAATAGAATGAAACCAATCGTTAAGCATGATTACGTTTTTCTAATTACAGTCGTAAGCGGCTGGTTAGAAGAAGTATTGGACATTTTTATTCATAATTTTTGGTCGTTAAAAATTTCATCATTTTGGCAACATTTAACAAATTTTGAGTTTGAAATAAGGCATTGAATCTAAAGTCCCTATAACTCACCATTATCAAGAAAAATCGAGTTGAACATTTCATGTATCAATGCAAATGTTTCCATTGACTAACAAATTCATTTGTAAGCCTGAAGATGGTTATAGAAAATAAACAAAATAACCATTTGTAGTATTCAAATTGTATAAAGACTGCTTCCAACTAATATCTTAAGTTAAAAAATAAATTCAAGTAAAAGTTTTGTCTCTGGATGGTAAATCATGACTGCTAAGGATAGTTTTCATCTTTATTTTTTGCCTTTTTAGGCATTGTTTTATTTCAATAGCTTAGTCCAATTGGCTTTTTTTCTTGGTACCAAGGTATGTGTACCCATCAATTGGCTATTGGTAATCAAAAGTTATGTATTTTGTATTTCGCCCTTACTGAGCACCATATATTTTCTTTTTTTTTGCAAATATACACCATTTACCAAAATTTTTACATATGTGACAATATTGTTTGAAAATCATCTACAGTGTCTGTGAAAACAGCGTCGTCAGCACATCTAATTTCTATTAAAATGTCCTTCAATAACTAATATGCCTTCCTCTTATTCTTAAAGAGATGTCCAAAATGTATGCTAAATAACAACGGAGACAACATGCACCCTTGTCTCACTGCCTCTGCAAGTAGGCATTTATTTCTATGTTGGCAGTTTTTTTGTAGTAGATATTATTGGTGATTGTTAGGTATCTATTATCTAAGCACGCTTTTTTCAGAATTGTTATGTATTTCTGTCTCCTTTGTATTTCTTAATACTACACATATTTATTATAATATTCCTATACAGCCAAAGAGCCTCCATGTACATAAAGCATTCCTATAAATAAAACCAAATTATGCCTATTAGACACATTTTAAAGGTGTCTTGTGAATCACTTTTAAAAATATATTCACTAAATGGCTCATCATATTTTATAGTTTCCCCATTACTAAGGATTATGATTTCCTCCAGTATTCATAAAAAAATTTCTCTATTGGTCTCTCATCAGATGTACTAAGGATTTCGCAGAATGAGTGACCCAGTAAATTTGGTTGGACCGCCTGGTTGGTATTCATCCTCTTGGTCTTCTCTCCGAAACGCTTCCAGAAACATTTAATCCCTCTAAATATCGCCACCTCTGCAAACCACGTGACCAAAGAACTGTAGAATTTGTTGCAGACGTGTTGTGGGCACCCTTTTTTTAATGTCAACTTGGTTAAGAATGTAAACGTTTGTCCGACGAGCTATCTAAGATATGCGCAGCAGTCTTAAAGGCATCAATGTATTGGCGTTCTTGTTCGCGAGAGGTACAAGTTTCTACCATATATATAAATATTGAGTCTTGAGTTTGTCTTTGAGGCAGATCGACGTGTTTTTAGCCAATAACCATCAATTGGACACAAAGAAAGGTTTGTTCTTATGTCTAGGTTTGTTCTTATTTTGAGGAGTTAAGAATACCATTTTTCTTAGGGTTCTTCTTTTAAAGAATTTAACACAAAGTCGGATGTTTAATACTAGTGAGTTGATACTCACTTTCACAATCTGAACCCGGGTAGGTTTTACAGTTAGCTGGGATTATGTTACTATATCATCCCACTATTAGAGAGCCTTTCATATAAGAATCCATAAGCACCGTCATTTCTATTTCTAAAAGTAAAAATGTAAGAGAATACGATGTAATATATTTACGAATTACGTATCTTTAAATATTTTATTCAATAAGTTATCCAAACTTGGATGACTTATTGAATAAATAATTGATGAAATATATGAATGATGAAATAAATGATGGCACAAACAATTATTTGTGCTAAATAATTACTGTTATCAATCTGCCAATAAAACCTAATTATGCCTTAATGGATTTAAATTGGTTAAAACAAATCTGGTGTTGTGATACGAAACAGATACTTAAATAAAACTTTTTAAATATTTTAAAACAATTTAAGGAATAAATAAATAAAATATACTATTATTAGTACGGACGATTGTGTCAAAAATATGTGCTGTGAGTCTATTTAGAATCCAGAAATCAAAGGTAGCACCCAATATTAACATTAATATTTAAATCAATATGTCCAACGGATATAATCAGTATCCATATCCATTTCCATACTCTCAATGTCCAATCAACCTCGGCGAAAACTTACCAGTTCAACAACTAGGATATTTTTCACAACACATGCGAATGGGACCACATCTTGCATCACAAATCTAGTAAAATTTCATTCCAAGCCAGCCAACCAGTCAATGTAGTTACTTCAACATCAATACCACGATTCAGTCTAAAGTACATTACCGCAATGTCACCCACCAAACCCATCGAAAACAAATGATAAAGAATGGCAAATAGTTCAAATTAAAAAACGTGCGAGAAATAGTCCGGAACAACATCTCCAACTTAAACAAACCTAAATAGATACCTACTGGCTGAACACTCCTCCTGCTCCTCCTCTGTCCTTTATCCTTCGTAAGGATGTGGTGACGTGATGGTATTTGACGAATGGTTCCTCGAGTTCTTTTACCATCTACCTTGCCTTCAACCACCAACCTCTCCATGCCTTTCATTTGTCTGGTACTGTGTCCAAAGTACCTCAATATATTTTGGTTGATGATTGTGATATGCCTAGTATTGATGGCTGAACACACCAACAACAAATAAATTTATTGCATTAATTAATAAAGAAGTCGATACTGGAAAAAAGGGAAGAGAAACCCACACCGATATTTGTTGCTGGTGTTAAAAACATTCAACCATTAAACGAACTATTAAACACTATAGCCAAAAACAAACATATAATCAGAGCACTGAATGAAGAATACGTCAAGGTACAGACCTAAACCATTAAAATATATGACAGTGTAGTAAAAGCACTTGATAAGAAAAAACCTAACATCATACATATTACAAGAAGCAAGAGAAACCCTTTACAGTAGTGTTTAAAAATATTCATCAACAGCTACCAGTGGCTACAACAAATATACGTTCAACACAAAGATCTACATATGCTCAAATAGTGGATATCAATCAACAAAAGCTAAAAAAAACTAATTATAGCAGAAAAAATACAACTTTTCAAGAACACTTACAAAAACTAGATAAAACCCAAGCCACTGACTACTCGTTATAGGCGGCTACAAAGGCTTTTCGCAGGCAGAACTATGCAATCCCACCACTAAGAACAGAAACAGGAAAATTTACAAAAAGTCCGCTAAAAAAATCCAAAACATTTGCAACACACCTTAAACATGTTTTTACGTCAAATGACGAAAAATACATACTACAAACTGAAGAAGATATTAGTTCAGTTCTCGCAAAACTATATCAACTAGAACTTTCTGAGAAAAGATTCACGAAAAATTAAGTAAAACATATATATCGATCCAAAACAAACACAACATCGATCCAAAAAAGGCCCCAGGGTACGACCTTATTACTGTAAAAACTCTGCTGTAACTCCCAGAGAAAGGCTTCTAATTTCTAACGCAGTTATTTAACTCTCTAATGAGATTAAGCTATTTTCCATCACGATGGAAATTAACACAGATCACAATGATACTACTAAAGCCAGGAAAAGAACCAAAAAATGTACAGTCCTACCGTTCAATATTTAAAAACACAACAGGTTTATAGAGTTATGGGGAGAATCAATGAAGACTGAAAATAATAGGTAATGTTCAGCGGTATTCCTGGACATAATCCAGGCATTTGATAAAGTCTGGCATAAAGGTCTCTTATGTAAACTAAAACAGATTTTACCAATAAATTACTATGTAAATTTAAAGACCTACATCACCAACAGGTAAAGTACGAGAATGAATACATAAGCATACAACAAATCTACGCTGGGGTACCGCAAGGAAGCATCCTAGGACTCATATTAAACCTTATATTTAATGCTGACCTACTAACAGATACAAATATCACCACAGTTACTAACAAAAAGCCCAAAATAGCATCAGAAATCCTAAAAAATAACTTAAATAAATAATAACAGTTGATGACCAAATAGAGAGTCATATTAAAAGAAAACAAATCACTACACCTCACATTTACAACGCGTAGGGAAACATGGCGACAGTAACCTTAAATGGTAAAGGAATCCCAAAAGTCAAAGATGTATGTACTTGTATGTAAACTAGAGAAAGCATATATTTACTAAACAAAAACAACTGTGTCATAAGTTGAGGAACATGTATTGGTTGATAGGCAGAAAATCAAAATTGCCCACTGAAAATAAAATTAATCTACAAATCCATCCCGATACTAATTTGGACTGAATTAGAATTCGGGGGAACCGCTGCACATTCCAATATTAAAATAATTTAAAGATTTCAAGCCAAAATATTAGGAGTTCCATGGTTCACATCCAATGAAATATCCATCAAGACGCCGTACTAACATACGTCAAAGATAATATCAAAACGTGCACACAAAAAATATACCGAGAAACTTAAAAGTTCATCCGAATGTGCTAAAAGTTTAGTCGAATATAGTCAATATTGAAGACTAGGTATAAAAAAGGGTTGCATCACTTGATGCCTTCCTGCTTGCCATAATACTTTAATTGTCAGTCCTATACTTATTGTCTATTATCTTCCTAAATATTTAGGTCAAAATGGTATAGATATATTGTAATAAAAGTGAGGTTAATAAAAAAATATTAATATTAATATCAGATTACAATTACTTGAATTACAAATGAATTATCAAAGTATAATTTTAACTTCAGTTAACATATTATAAGTTTAAAAGACAAAAAAGATTTAATTCGTTAGTTATCTAAACCACGTGTGTATTGGAACAAAGCTGGAGGATAAATATGTCGCTGTTATATTTCGAAATACAAGCAAGGATTGTAGTTCCTACTCCATCACAACTAATCAGCAGACAGACAGGTGTCAGCATAGGGCGGTTTATTTAAATAATTAATTCAAATAGCTTAAAGGTCAAAACAACAATTGATACGGGGGCAAGGCGCAAAATATTTTTTATGTAAAATTAATAAAACTATCTTTCTGTACGTTTAGACCTTAAACCATAACGTGCCCAATTGTTAGTTTTGTTCTATTAGCGACAAAAAGCAATATTAAGTTAAAGAACTACTAACTAACAGTAAATAAAGCCATAAAGTTTTCCCAGAGACTGGCCTGTACACAAAATTTCTTCGATTTAATACCATAACTTCTAAGATTCTGCTGATTGGAAGCTGGTTGGATGTGTGATGCTCCTCTATGAAACATTTCACAATATATTGATAAACTAAATTGTTCAATAGCATATCTGAGGAAATGGCTATAAAAATAACTTTTTATAAGCCTGAAACCGATTTGCATAAGAACAAGAACAAACCAATGTGATTTATTTGTTATCTTCTGCTTATCATATTTTTTATTGCATTGGCCAAACTGGCCGTTAGATGCCACGAACCGCATACATGAAGCACAGAGACTGCTGAAATGGATTAATAGAAGAGAAGAGAGTGAACAAATTTGTAAGGACATCAAAAACAAACAGCTCTTATGGACACACATACACGCAAGGACATAAGTTGAATCCCAATGGAAATCGTGGGGAAATATTCGTTTATTCATATGCCATCAAATACGAAACGTGTGTTTTTTATAAGACAGGCATTACAAACGCACTCACTTTACTGTGAGTAGTCTAGGAATAGCAGTTTTTTATATACGTTTGAATGTATTGAAAGTCAAGTAATTATTTGGACAGTTATAAGAAACAAAATTATTTATGATTTAAATAAAAAAAATGAGATTCCCTATTTCTTGATAATAAGCTAATCTTGCGCTTGAGTTCCAGAACAAAACTGTAGAATAAACTTCTGGATCTTACATGTGGATTGGTCTTGTGCATCTATTAGCATGTTTAGTTGTAAGGATGGCCTATTACCAAGATGTGAGTGGATCTCAATTTAAGCATCTTCTTCCTTCAAACTATTTTTTTATTTAAATATCCAATAATGTTGTTCTTGCTGTTTATAATTTATAGTTTCTTGAAACTGCCCAACTAATAATTTGACTTTTAGCATCCTGTACATCAAAAAGTTTAGGGCAATAGTGATACCTAGACCTGCTGTTTATGAAATTTCATTGTCTGTTTAGTTTTGACAAAAAAATATAGGTTTCGATTTAAAAAACCATGAATAACGTCATAGTGAAGTCATCACAGTTGCTACTATCCAAAATAAAAGCAAAACTAATTTGAACAATCGACCTCTCTTGGTATTTCTTTTTAATGTGTCCCATTTCTGATGGTCCTTTTACCATAAATACAGTGTATATTTACAGAGATATAAGAGGGTATTAGTTCTTTCGATAGAGTTTGGCACAAACATCCAATGATTATTATCATTAACACTACCATCACAATCACAAAATGTTGATGTACTTAGTTTTAGTGCATTGTTAGATACATACACATACATAATCGTTCCTCTTCTACCTTTACTTTACTTTTAATATTATTTAATTCATATATAAAATCAAATACTTGTTATTCTTATTTTTTATTAATTAATAAAGATAATTCGAAACAAAAATTATATAGATAATAACGAAACTATATGTGATATAAGACTATTTAATACAATTGACCATTCGTTCTGGCTTTTGTAGATTTCCATAAAGCCTTTGACATGGTAGAATTTGGCAAAATCCTGGAAGAACTGCAAGCATGCCGCATTGACTACCGATATACAAGGTTAATTTACAATACACACAAGAACGCAACTATGTCGGTAAAACTACATGAAAACGCGGATCTTATCCCAATCGGCAGGGCAGTCCGACAGGGTGATACCTTATCGCCTAAACTGTTTACCGCAATACTACATACAATATGCTTGTAAATAACTCAATTGGGAAGAGAAAGGCCTGAACATTGACGGTAGAAGATTAACAAATTTGAAATTCGCAGACGACATAGTTTTGCTCTCGGACAACCTGAAGGAGATATTGTACAATGCTACATGAACTTAGTGTGTGTTAGTGTGAGCCAGTGTGGGTCTTAAAATAAACATATTCAAAAACAACATTCATGACAAACCTAGTACCTAGCGGAAATATCAATATTGGAGACAACGAAGTAGAATTTTCACATGTAGCTTCAAAAATTCTATTTGTATAAAGTTCTCATTCTTAATAACCGTGAAAAAGTAGCATTATCCGCATTTTTAATATTATTTAACCTTAATGTTTTAATGGATATGCCGTCATCCTTGATATATCGTAATTAAATTTACAGACGGGATTTTAATCGATTAACTAAGAGTTTTAACTGATAAAGAATACTCTGAGACACTTCATACAAAGTAGTTTTATCAGATTCCGAAGTTTCAAACATTTTCGCTAACTAAGTTTTAGAGAAATGGCTTTTTATTTTTTTAATAGGAATTAGCAACTTTAATGATGACATACTTTCTTGCAAATCTCTATTATTGGGAAAGTACGTCGATACTTTCAACATCTTATTTACTTTTGAGAGAGATCAAATACGAACCGGTTTTTCCTTCTTACGGAAAGAACACAAAAGAGGAATTTTCCTACAGGAAAATAGTTTTGTAGTGGAATGAGAAAGTTTGTTGTCTCGTCGTTTGTTGTGGTGCAGGTATCTGGTGATTGGCCGATTGAGCATGGTGTAGGTATTTATGTGTGTTTTGTGTTTATTTTGTTCCAACTTAAAAGCTTAATCGCATTTGTATTAGTGCCCTATTTAATCATACGACAATAATCATTGGAATCTATTAGCTATTGAAATATTGTTGTCGTGTATGGAAATTTCTCCATCCATTCTCTGCTGCGTTTAAACCCAAGATTATTCTGGGTTTAGTTTTCTAAAGATTTAATAAGAGCACTACTTATTATAAGCAGAAAGTAGTAGTAACCTATTGGTTTGCTCATTTGAATTGTCGCTGGGTTTTGATTTTATTAAACTAGTGTGAGCTCCTTTTTTAGCAACACTATGTGAAATTTTTTTACTAGTAACGCATTAATGCTTCGAAGTTTGTAAAACAGTTATTTCATTCGGCTTCACCACTTGCTTAAGGGAGTGTTTGACTCACAAGTTGTAGACTTTTGAGTGTTGAGTATATCTTAGCACTTAGAGAATAAATATCTTGGTCAAATGCAAGTGTTTTCACGCACTCTTAAATACAAGTATATTCTTCTTTTTTTCGGTCAGTATTTACTAGGTAATTCTGCTTCTTGATGGGCTTATCCGTGATCATTATGATAATCTTTAGCTTATAGGTTCTGGGGTTCTTTAACCAGGAAGTTATTTTTCTACCTGGCTCTTGCTTTCCAAATATTTTTCCTTGCAAGATAGCTTGAAGAAGGACATATCTGGATTCATTTTGCATAATGTGTCCGAAATACTATACCTTTCGAGATCTGATAGTGGTCAATACATCTTGATTCTTCTTCAATATTCTTAGGACCTCCTAATTTCTGATTTCGGTCAGTCCACGGGATCTTCGATAGTATTCTTCGATACAGCTACATCTCAAACGCTTTCCATCTTCCGCACTGTACACATGTCTTTATTCAAGGTCCACGATTAAAGATTATCAAAAAGAACAAAGAAGACGTAGCAGTGCAGCATTTATACTATGAAAGAAATTGTCTTTTAAGAAGGTCTCCATTCGGTTGTAGGTAGCTCTAGCTTTTCCGATGCGCGCTCTTATCTTCAATATTTAGTCATATTTGTGATTCCGAAGACCAGCTGTCCTTGTTATATCTTTAGAGGTCTTAATTAGAGATCTTCTTCCAATCTCGTTAAATGTTAACTCCAATTTTCTTCTTCGCTTTTTTCCGCATCTCACTACATCTTGGATATCACATTTTTGGCTGATATCTAGATACCAGATCTCGCCTAGTTTGTTCTACTATAGATCTTAATATTTTAATCTTAGCTGTTCTAAGGGCCTGTTTTATTGTCCTTTTTATTATCTTTTGTTTATATTGCATATAATTGATGAAATTACCGCGCGTCATCATTTTAAAGCATACAGCATAAGTTAGAAATTTACTTCAACCTTTTCCATCCTCTCTGAGTTGTTCCCATTCTCTATCGTTTTAGGCGTCTCTTACTCATGCCGTCTTCTACTTTGTTCATTAAGGATCTTCGGGGTCGTCTTCTTTTCCTCCTTCCTATGGGGCTCCATTCGATTATTCTCTTTATCCATCTGCTGTCGCCAGTTCTTCTTACATGTCCATACCACTTAAGTCTTTTTTGTTCGATATATGTTAGTATGTCTGTTTATATTGTGGTGTTCTTTGCTTTATTTCGTCCTTACTTTTCTATCCATTCTTGTTTGAATGTTTTATAAATCTGTGTTTTTGTCTTCATATTTAGGTGTCTATCCCACCATACTAATTTAAGTTGTCGAGTTGCTGTTCTTGTTTGTCCTAATTTTTGCTTATTTTTCTTTCTCTGTTGTTGCGTTTTTCGTAATTATAAACCTCAAGTATTTGAATTTATCCTTTCCTTTGATTGTTACCTTATCGTCAATATGTAGATCTTCTATATATTTTTCACTTGTAGATAGGTACTCTAGGCCAGCCTTGGTATATTATTCTTGTAGTTTCTTCGTCATGTAACTGAGGTCTTCTTGGTCTTGTGCAATCACTACTTGATCGTCTGCAAAGCTTAATGTATATAGGAATTCGTTTCGTACCGATACTCCCATGCCTTCTCATTATCTTTTCCATGTAGTCAAGGCTTTCTCTAAGTATATTTGAAAGAAGGTTAAATATGTGGAACAACCCTGCAAGAGCCCTTTTGTTGTAGTGCAGTCTCCTATGATTGTTCCAGTATGTAGAGATGTGGTGTATGCATGATCTTCCTGCCATGAAGCCTGCCTGATCCTCCCCGATTTATTATTTATTAGGCTTAGTCTTCTTTAGTTTTCGCATAATTTTCTATCTCCTTTCTTACATGTAGATGTCATATATGTTTTCGTCCATTCCTTTGAAAGCTGTTCTCCATTTATGGATTTCTGAAATATCCATGGTATCATCCGGTGTAATTTTTTTAACCATATTTTATAAGCTCAGGTAGGATGCCTCCAGGTCCCGGTGCTTTCTTATTTTTGATTGATTTTATGGTCATTATCATTTCCCTATCTGTTATTTCTATTTCTTGTTGTGGGGATCTGCTTCGTGTTCGCCTGTTTTTCTGTTCCAATGAATTGTGTCTTTGTCGTTCCCAATTTAATTTTTTCTTTTGAGTTTTGTTTCAAAATTCTTAGTATTTTCCATGACTTCGAAGTTTTTATATCCTATGTATGTTTCAATCATTAAAGCAGCTTTTTTCCCATTCTCATTCTTTTGTTGTATTATTTGTTTTTTTTCGCTTTTTCTATCTTTCTCTTTATATTCTTTATAAACTTCATCGTTGTTTGCAGTCCACATTTTCTGTGATAGTTGCTTTTTTTCATTCAATTAATCTTTTTTAGGTTCATTTATTTCATACTAGTGCTGTTTATTTGTTATACATTTCTTTCTGAATAAAACATTATTTCGCTCAAATAATATTGTTGCCAAATTTTGAACGTATGGTTTACGTTTCTCATATTTCATTTTCATCACCTTTAGAATGTAACCTGCAACTCAAAGGTTACTTATTACAGGTGGGATATTAATATTACACATATTTTCTTCTTTAATAAACGACTGTCCAAATAATTTGTTATTAAATTCCACACACTTTACACAGGCGACATTGTTACACTTTCAATTGCTTCCTTCCACATACTTAAAACATGTTCATCTGTATATCCATCTCTGCTAAATATATGTATTATAGTAAGCAATTTGCCATACTAATTTGATAGCAATAAAATGACAGCATTTTGGCTCGGTTAGCTGTTTCTTTCCTAGATATCTTTGTTTGAGTTATAACAAACCTTAGAGGTTTGTTATACCCACTCCCAAATAATAAGAATACATAACTTGGTTTATTATTTTTTCTACAACTTCGCTGCTTGCCATCAATACAGCATCATCTGCGTAGCCCATGATGTTAATAAGTCTACCTTCCACTTTGTAGTCATTCAGTGCTTTTAAACTCTTTGGTTTACTACTTTGTCCATTTCAAGCTGAACAAGAATAAAGGGGACACAGTTGCTTTAATCCCCCACTGACTTAGGGACTAATAGTTAATACTTATATAGAATAAAAAAAAACAGCCAAAAAACAAATGTTTCAAATTAAATATTCTACCTCAAGAATGATAATTATTTACTTTCTTTTATTCAATTGACTTCACTAATGGTGATGGGGAAAATTACATACAAAATTACATACATTGTATATACAAAGTGAAGAAGCGGAGTCATTAATAAAGGATATGGATTTTTAAGCCTCTGTAACGCCAACTAGACTTAGATTTTATCTGTTAAGTGTGCGTTATTACAAACCAAATAATTAAGGAAAGTTTTCAGGTTATTTCCGAAATAAAAAAGGACTAATATTTTATTACCTGCTACTAATGGATGCTGACTGTGCGTTTTTATGACTTAATTATTAAAAATAGACTCTTTGTTTAATGTTGCTTGCCAACGTTTTGGTTAGTTATTTTAGAATGGCAATAAATAAATGATTTAATCATGGTCTAGTAAGCAACAAGGATATTATTTGATTAGCCCTTGTTAGTTTATCTAACGCAGTTACAATTATTGTTTAAATAGAAAAAAAATATATGACGGTCACAAAACTATCAATTATATAAACTTTGTATTCAAAATGTTATTTATTTATTTATGGACATATTTATGATATATACTTTCCCCAAACTTTGAGTTTGTCTTCATTAGGCCAAGTTTGATACGGTTTCCTTAATAAAAATAATATTAAAATTGTAAAATATAAACTATAATTTTTGGCCAGTGAAAAAATACTTTAACAAGATACTAAAAAAACAAAAATGAAATCTTTTACATAAAAATAGACATTTTATAATTTTTAGTATCACTTATATTTGATTATACAATTTCGTTTTCTTTAAAAACCTAGTCCAGTAGCTTGTCTTTTCATTTGATGTAATGTTGTTGGTAAGCTATCCAATTTGCAACTTTAGTTTTCTATGTTTTTAAAAAATTTATAATTGTTTTTGTGGAATTATTATTTCTTATTTGTATAGGCCAGTAGTCAATATCGTAGGTATGGGCTAATACTTCCCAGTTTAAACTAGGAGCTAGGGAGCTTTCACATATAGTCAGATCAATAGTAGAATGATTGCCGATAACAGAGTTAAACCGAGTTGTTTCTCTTGTATTTAATAGCACAAAATCTGTTTCATTAAGAAATTTTTCGATTTGTTCTCCTGTTTTGTCTGCGGAATAACATCCCCGGGAAATGTTGTGAGAGTTAAAATCACCTAGAATAAGTCTAGGTTTGGGAATCCGCTCGATTAAATGTTCCAGGTCTTTTGCGACAAAATCCATATCTGATGAGATATAAACATTGCATACGCATAGCTGAGTTGGACATTGAACTTTAATTGCTACGGCTTCTAAAGCAGAGTGTAAAGGAATCTCTTCTGATTCTAAATTAGAATTAACATATATTGATACCCCACCGTTTGCTTTGTTGGCGTAGTTTCTGATTTTGTGGTATGAATCAAAATGTTTTAAGTTGTGTTTTTTGTTGTTTTTAAAGGTTGTTTCGTGGAGAGCTATACTTTGTGGGTTATTTTATAATTAGAAATACAAACAACAGCATTCACATAAAAAATACAATCTAATAACAACGAGTAATTGTCCTAATAAATATCTATAAACTAGTTTTTCTTGCTTTCTAGGAAACAAGTCAATAATTTCGGTGATATCATTTTTTTCAGAAACTCGGATTCGATACAGATCATGGCTAAATTTGTAAGCTTTTCTTGTGCCAATTAATTCTTAAGTACTTTTTAATAATTTTAAATTTTCTGAAACTTCTTTCACCTAAAACCATAGAAATAGGTAAAATTAAAAAAAAATTAATGCCAGAATAAAATTTGGAAAATGGAAAATGAGTTCAGTTTTGACTATTATATCGATAATCGATATGTGCTATCGATTTTGGAATGCCAAGGAACACAAGTTTATCACAGAGTATAGTTAAATCAATATTGTCATATGCACTTTTTATGTCAATAAACAATGCACCAGTTGTCATGGAATTAGAAAAACCAATTTGAACATCTGCAGTCAGACGAACTACTGCATCCGTGGTTCCATAGCCTTGTTTATATCCATATTGTGTTGCTGGTAGAATATTATGCCGCCTTAACCAAATTTCCATTCTCAATTTGAGAATTCTTTCAAATGTTTAAAAAATGCATGACAATGATGTTATTGGTCTATATTATTCCGGATTATCCTTGTCTTTCCCGGTTTTAGAATTATTATAACAAAGCAATCATTAAATTTGTAAGGATATATTCCAGTTTGCAAAATACTGTTATATATGTAGTAGTAGTCTTTTAGCCAGTACACCCATTTTTTGTAACAATGTAAGAAATCTGATCTGGACCTGGAGCTGTGTTTTTGGATATCTTGATAGCATATTTCAGTTCAGAGGATGTTATTTCTGTTAATAAATAATGTTCTTCTAGATTTAAAGCCATGTAAGATATATGTTTGTCAACAAATGGTGGACATAACTTCTGAAGAATATTTTCTGCAACTGCGGAAGGAGCATGTTTGATGTTTGCGTTTTTGTTGTTTAATTTGTTAGCCATCTTCCATATTTGAGTTGATGGGCAACTAGAATTAAGACTGGAGCAAAATTTAATCCATGTTGTTTTGGCTTTGTGTTTAAACATTTTTTTAGTTGTAGCTTCTATCTTTTTATTTTCAAGAAAGTTATTCAGTGTAAATGCGGTTTTGTATTTTTTAAGAGCATTTTTCTTAAGCTGTAGCTGTGTATTACATTCATCATCCACCAAATATCGAATACCCATTTTAAACTACCACCGAGAAGACTCTACACCTGGAAGTCAAATGCAGAATCAGAGGCCAAAATTATTAGGAATCAAATCGACTTCATTCTAATAAAAAATCGATTTAGAAACTGCATCAAATCAGTTAAAACTTATCCAGGTGCTGACATTGGGTCCGATCACAATCCCATAGTAGCTGTAACCCAATTAAAATTAAAAAAGGTGATCAAAAAGAAGTCTCGCAAAAAGATTGATACAGCCCAACTACAAGACGAGAAAGTTAAGGAATCAGTTCAAAGACAACTGAACGAAAATTTAATTTGGGAAAATATTGGTGAAAACGTCGATGAGGGCTTAAATAAATCGTAACGACAGTAAAAGAAATCTGTGTGAGAAATTTACAAGGCAGGTCAAAGCCAAAAAAGCAGGCTTGGATGACAGATGATATACTGGATTTGATGGAACAACGGCGACTAGCAAAAACCAACGAAACACTTTACAATGGCATACAAAAAGAAATTCGACGTAAAATACGAGAAGCAAAGAGTCAACATCTAGCCAAACAGTGTCATGACATTGAAGAACTCGAAAAAAGATACGACACGTTTAACATGTATAAAAAAGTAAAAGAAGCGGCTGGTATCTTCAATAAGAAACAAAATGCATTGCTACAGGATGAAAATGGTAAAGTAATATTCGAAGTAGAGGACAAACTTAAAGAATGGGAAAATTACGTCACGAACCTATTCGAAGACGATAGGAGTAGTTCACCTCCCGATATTACTAACTGCGACGGACCCCTAATAACACGCTGTGAGGTTACAAAGGCCATACAATCATCAAAAGATGGCAGAGCGACTGGTCCTGATGAAATTCCAACTGAAATATATAAGCTTATAAAGGATAGCAATGTTTTAGAGGCTATAACTTCGTTTTTCAATACCATTTATACCAGCAGACAACTACCTAATGGTTGGTCTAACTCACTGTTTATAGCTCTACCTAAGAAGACAACAGCAAAAACCTGTGCTGATTATAGAACCATCAGTTTGTTAAACCACTTATTGAAAATTTTTCTGAAGGTAATACATGGTCGTATCTACAACAAATGTGAGGAATACCTGAATGACACTCAGTTTGGTTTCCGTAACGGATTTGGAACGAGAGAGGCACTGTTTGGAATGAACGTACTTGCTCAAAGATGTCGTGATATATCTGTAGACATATACTGTTGTTTTATTGACTTTCAAAAGGCATTTGATTGTGTTAAGCACTCTATATTGATCGAAGCTCTAAAAGACATTGGTTTGGACGGCAGAGATGTTCGAATAATTGCAAATTTATATTGGAATCAAACAACATCAGTTTTAGTAGATGGTGTGGAATCACAAGCTCTCAATATTAAAAGAGGAGTACGGCAGGGATGCCTCTTGTCACCCCTGCTTTTTAACGTTTACTCCGAAAGAATTTTCAGAAAGCACTTTCTGAAAAACAAGAAGGAATACTTGTGAACGGCGAAGTCATCAATAATTTGCGATATGCGGACGATACAGTACTCCTAGCTTCTAGTCAGATGATCTGCAAACACTACTTGATAGTGTCGTTGAGAGTTGTAGGGAGGCAGGTCTGGATCTTAACATAAGGAAAACCAAAATACTCGTAATAAGTAAACAACAGAATATAAAACCGTCTATATATGTAAATAATATCAAACTTGAGCAAGTTGATAAAATCGTCTACCTTGGACAGCAATTAAATTGTAATGCAGAAAATCACGGCGAAATTAGATCCAGAATAGAGCAGGATAGAGCTGCTTTTAGAAGGATGTCCAAGGTGTTATGTAACAGAGACCTAAAATTGGCATTAAGGATCCGCCTACTTCGCTGCTACGTGTTCTCGGTCTTACTTTATGCTGTCGAGTCCTGGACTGTGAATAAAATCGATCTAAATCGCCTTGAGGCTTTCGAAATGTGGTGCTATAAAAGAATTTTAAAAGTTTCCTGGGTGGAGAAGATTCGTAACTCCACAATACTAGAACGTCTCAGCAAGACTACTGAGATCATAAAAAGCTTCAAGCAGAGAAAGCTGGAATATTTCGGACATGTAATGAGAGGTCCCAAATATAGATTGCTACAAAACATCATGCAAGGAAAAATAGCAGGCAAACGCAGTCCAGGACGAATAAGAACCTCATGGTTGAAGAACTTGCGAGACTGGTATGGTGTAGATACAAGCATGCTATTTAGGGTGGCAGTGAATAAAATTAAAATAGCTATCATGGTAACCAACGTTCTGAAAGGACATGGTACATGAAGAAGAAGAATCCCACCAAATTGATTTTTGTCTATTTTAGGACTGAAAGGTACGTTTTGGGCGATAGAAGCTTCACTGCTTGTATTAATTGCTCTATTCAAATTGAATGTCATTTCATTACAGTTTTCAGAGTATACAACATTCTTCAGTTCATTTCAAACACTTCAGTACTATGAAACAATTCCCAGTTGGCCTTCTCTAATTTCCATTTCCTTGTTGAATAGACAACAGAAGAGAGTACATCAATATTCAACTTGATGGAAATAATATAATGATCAGATCCAAGAGTTCCAAGACTGTAGTTCTGTATGTCTATCTGCCATTTGGTTTTTTTAAGAACCAAATGGCAGAACCAATGCTAAATTCTGTTCGTGAATTTTACTGTGCGATTTGTTTAATCAATCTGATAATATAATTGTAAACAGTTTATAATTTTGACTCTCTTTATTTTTGTACATCTGTGTCAAATAAAACAATCTCAAAACATCGATTATTGCAAATAAATTACTTAAGATCAAATTACGATATTGTCCTATTCTAAACGTTCCTTTTTTTAGTAATTTTATTGTCTACTGCTGATATATCTCGCCAATGTCTTGACGGAGAAATAAAACAATAATAAAAATATTTTACACCAACCAATCTAAAATAACTAGAAATATATTTCCACCCCTTTCATAAAATTTACAATGTACAAACATTTCTAATTTACTAGGTATTAATTGCTGTTTTATTTCCGGAAAACGACCATACACTGGACGGAAATCAGATTTATTGTGTAATTTTGGGAATTTACTAATTCGTGTCGACTGTTTCTCACGCACTGCTTCGCTTAAATCATCCAAAATATATTTTTATTTCCTAAGAAAGGGCATGACATAACATGCATGGAAGTATCAAGAGAAAATTGATATAGTTCACGCTTATTGCTTTAGAAGAAATATTTTATTAACCAAACTAACAACGAATCTCATTAGTATAAGTACTCATAAAATAATTTTATACCAATTTATAGCAACAATCATTTAAAAAGATTTATTAGGTACAATATTAGACAACAATTGTAGAGATAAAACACACGAAGCAAAAATAGGATTTGTTAAATAATAACAGAAATGTGATAAGGAAAATCTCTGTGATTCGTTTTACTAGATATAGATAGATAGATTTTTATTTAAATAGAAACCCTAATATACATACAATATAAGGAAAGTACATTATAAATTTTTGATATATTGTTTAAGTAACAGTTTGAAATTATTGAGACTAGTACATTTTTTTACAAATGTTGGTAACTGATTAAATTTAACGAAGCTTTTAAAAAAGAGCGAATTCATCGTAGTTTTATACATAGTTCTAGGTACATACATACAATATTCAGGTGATAAGCCATTTACTATTTTGAAGACCAAAATCATAGTGAAATAAAACAGTCTATTTTCAACAGAGAACATGTTTAGAGTATTTAACATCGTCCCAATTGGGGTACGGCAATTTGTTTTAAGAATTATTCTCATACCACGGTTCTGTAATTTTTGTAGCATGTTACGTTTGTTAAGGTTAAATAAATATAAAAATTGATGAGCAATAGTTAAAATGAGGTTGAATAATTGTGTTATACACTGTTATTTTTGTTTCCATTGATAAATTTTGAGATATTCTACTCAGAAAGTAAAGTTTTTTTAATATTTTTTTATGAACGTACTCGAAGTGACTCTCAAAATTCAGAATATTGTCAAGCTGAAATCCCAAATATTTAACTGTTGTGACAATTTCAATTTTTTCAGTATTAATATTTAAATTTATGCTTTCAGAATCAAGCAAGCTATATTTATGTTTGATAGTGAAAATCATTGCCTTTGTTTTTTTCACATTTACTTAACCTATATATTGATCAAGCCACTAGGAATCTTTGTATTTAAGGTCTTTTAATGTCGTTTTTCCAAATATTTCAAAACCAGGCTCTCCCATAATATAAGCCATCTTTGTCCAAATTATATTCTGATTTTTTTTTATTTAGAATTTCCGCATCAACCATTAAAGGTTATTAGCGGTTTTGCAGATTTTACAGTTGTTATTACAAATACAAATTTACTAATTACACATTGCGTATTAAATTACACATAATAAATTACAAATTACAAAAAGATACATATAATATAACTTAAATTTTGTGTAGTTACGTATGTCCTTAAGGAATTTGATTGTATTTGATATATTACTGGTTAAAATATCTTTAAGTTTCTTTGCTTCTTCTGGTACGTTGTGATTGCTCTTTCGTAGGAATAAAGAGGACATTCAATCAATACATGTTGAACAGTTATTGGACATTCACAATAGGAACATTCAGGTGGTAGTTCTTTTGTTATGAGATGCTGATGAGTTAACGCTGTATGTCCAATTCTTAGTCGGTTTATAATCACTTGTTGCCCATCCTAGTTTTCACGTTTTTAAGGTTAGCCTTATTAGAATTCCACATTTGTTGCCAATTTTTTACACAGTGCTGTTTAATATTGAGCTGGATATCACTGAATGGAATTGTAGTCATAATTTCAGTTTGCTCGTCAGTAGCAGCTTTCTTTGCTAATTCATCTACTTTTTCATTTCCTGCGATACCTGTATGTGATGGTACCCAGAGAAATGTAACGTTCACGTGTCTGTTTTGTAGGTGATAAAGTGCTAATTGTATTTGTTTGCAGGATAGCATGTACTGGATATATTTGCCTTAAGCTCTGAAGAACAGATAAAGAGTCAGTAATGATAAGAAAATCTGAGCTTGCATGACTCTTACACATGTCTAAAGCCTTTAAAATGGCGATTGCTTCTCCCGTGAAAATGCTGCAGAATTGAGGGATGCGAACTGCATATTCAGACTTTCCTAGAATAAAGGCCGCTGCGTGTCCGTTTTCAGTTCTTGACGCATCGGTAAAAATCTTGTTATGACCAGTGTATTCTAATATCCGTTCTTGATATAATTTGTTAATGATTATGAGATTTGTAGTACTCTTTGGATAGGCCGTGAGGGATAGATCAATAGTGGGAAAATTAATAGTCCAGGGAGGTATAGTTCGTTGTGTAGGGTAAGAATGTGTCAGCTGCTCCATGTCAAAACCATATCTCGTTAGACGTTCTTTAAGGGGTGGATATTTAATTTCTTGATGGCAATGAGTAGGTGGATATATTTTATAAAAAAGTGGATAGTTTGTGTTATTAGGGTTGGAAGACAATCTCGCGGCATAATTTAAAGAAATGTGTTGTCTTCGTATTGACAGGGGAGATTCATTTAGGATAACCTGAAAACTTGAAACAGGACTAGTTCGGTAAGCACCCAGAATTAGTCATAAACATGTGTTTTGTATAATGTCTAGTTTTTTAAGTATATAATTACTCGCAGTTGAATAGCATATTGCACCATAATCCAGTTTACTTCGGATTAATGATTTATATTCTGATTGCCTTTCGTGTTTCTGGTAAATTCTTCTTGTAGGTTGCACCTCTATACAATTTTCTTGTCTTTTAGTGTTCACCATTTAATATTTTTTATCCTCTTGTTTTAAACGAGACACTAACTATTTCTGGAACTTGATCACGAGACATTTGTATACTATCCTTTTATTGGTCCAGATAACAGCCATAAATTTTTTATGGGGTATTAAGGATTTTTTTCTGGCTATTCTGGTGGAAACGACAAAAGATTCAGGTTTTAATTTCAGTGTCTGGAATACCCCTAATCTGCTACCCTCCACTAATACTTTGTTTCGTGTTCTTATGGATAGATAAAACTAGCGACAAAAATTAACAATAGTACTTTCAATGCAGCCTGTTTAGCTTTTCGTGATACTTCTTGTCGATACAGGATTGCTCAGCGCTTCATCCTTCTTCTTCTTCTTTTTCTGTATAAGCAATTCTGCTTATTCATTGGCGGATTAATACCTCTATGGGAGGTTGTCCTTTTGAGCGGCCGTCCGATACTTCTGTGTCTGTTCCGCCATAGAGTGTTATGAAGGCATCCTGCCAGTCTATTTGCTTTTTCTACTTGATCTCTCACTTCTTTGTCCAGATCTCCATAGGTAGACAGTGTAATTCCCAGGTATTTTATTTCCATTACTTCTTTAATAGTGATGCCATAAATTTCAGTTTTACATTTGGTTGGATATTTGCTGACTACTATTGTTATAGTTTTCTGAGCTAAGATTGCCATATTAAATACTTTTTCTCGTATGTTAAATCTGTGGACAAGTCTTGGCAGACTATTTTCATCTTGGGCTATATATTAACTAATATTGCGTCGTCTGCCTAACAGAGTATTTTATTTCTTTGTTTTCCATTCTGTATTCTTTCATAATTTCATCCATGATCAAATTGAAGAGCATGGGGCTCAATGAATCCCCTTGTCCTATTCCGCTGTTTATTTTTATAGGTTCTGAAAGTTGTCCATCAATTATGACTTTTACTTTGTTGTTTTGGTAGATGTTTTCGATAGTTTTGTAATATTTAGAGAACTTCTCTATTATACAGAAGATGGATTACATCTTTGAATTTACTCTGTCAAATGCTTCCTTTAGATGAATTAGACATATAAATGAAGGTCTATTATACGCTAGTGATTTCTCAATAAACTACGAAAACCCTGTTGTTTATCTGCTAAACTTATCCTGTGATTTATTAGTACTTGTAACATTTTATTTGTTTTTTTTTGTGCTAAAAAGTTTTAGCGTAGTGTTTAACAAGTTTATACCTCTGTAGTTTTCTGCTGTTTCTTATCTTCTGTTTGAATAGTATAATTTGTTCGCTCGTTATCCATTCTTCCGGTATTTCTGTTGTGTTTTATAATTTTATTAATTATTTTTCTGTCATTACTGCTCCACAATATTCTTATTTTTCTTCTAATAACTTTATTTCATTAACCAAGACAAACTAATGTAAGCTTCAACTGCCCACTTTTCTTCTCTGAAAGACTTGACATTTACGAAATTATGTGCAAGCTATTTTTCCTTTAAAAAGTTCTTTTTTAGAGTTCTTTAGAAGAACTAAAGGATTTTTCCTCAGTACACATCAATCCAAAGTTTCCACCCATGAGTTGACAATGCAGCTTGAAAGATAAATTTTGTTAGGGAATATTTTATTGGCACCATTTAATTTCCAGACATTTTGTACGGATAGTTTTTCAGGATGACTTCTATCTAGAACTTGTCAGAAGAGTTTCGTAACTTTTCCCACAGTAATCTTTTGAGGGGGAAATTGCATATGTCTTATATCAGTTCTTTATCGAGAAGTAGCTGGAGGTTTCCGTGGTATAATGATCTTGTTAGTGTTAACATCTTGCTGCTTCATGTTTATTTCTTCATTGAACTCTGGATATGTATTGTCTAAATACCTGAAGATACTCAGTATTTTTGTAAGAATTTTCTTGAGACTGGTGGTAATCTCCTGAGGATCCTTTTGGAAGTAGTTTTGTTAGTTTTTTGGGCTCCTCTCACATTCTTCCTTTTATTATTATTAATTTGGTCTATTTGGCTTTTTCTGTGCGTTTGTATCAAGAAAGTGGTTGGGACTCTTGAAAAAGGCCACCATCCGATTGAAGGTGGCCTTTTGTAAGTGGTGCGTCGTGCGACTGCTTCGCTGTTGCATATTCTTAGGTATCCTCTGGTATGGACGAAGATTTTATAAGTTTATTGATTTTCCGTAAGGTGACTGCTGCGGGATCTTTTAGTGTTTTATATACCACAGGATCTAGAAGATTTTGTATTTTCGTTTTGTAGTCGGTTTCCCTCGTCTGCTGGTAAAATTACAACATCTTTGTCTGTGTTTAAATAATTAGTCTGGAATTAACAAATATACGGTGAAATTATCTTCAAGAAACAAAAAATAATTTTAACATACTGTATCGTTTCCATAAAAATAATATATTAAGACATCTTTGGTCGAACAGACATTTTGTTCCATATAATAATATATTGATGATAGTAAAATTGATTTTATTGTCGAATTACGACTGAAGTAAAACTCTTTAGTAAATAAAAGAAGAACACCAATGCTGTACCTATACGAGATAATAAATACGTACATATTTTCACTAATCCGCGTATGTGCAACTCCTTAAGAGTCTTGATGTAGAACAACCAAGCAATTTTGTTTACTTTCTATACCGATAAAAGAATAACGTTTATTATTTTTAAGACTTTCGAACGTGTGCTGGAAAAGGAGATTTGAATTTATGGATAATAACCTTTAAGTGGTGAAGAATTTGACTAGAGAGTAGCACCTTTGTTTATGACAGGTTTTATTTTGATTTACAAGTTATGCGATAAGTAATTTTATGTTTTACTGACTATAAAACCATTATTAATATACAAATGGTCGTACGTGCAGCTGATATATTTGTAAAGGTAGAGAAAAATTTCTACACAAAATCAAAACATAATTTAGCTTTAATAATATGTTTGTTAATTTTAAAGTAAATAGTTTGTTTTCTTTTTTTTTAATTAAAGCGTCTTTGTTACCGTGGCCTTTGACCCTTTGACGTAGGAACTATAATTTACATTTAACTCTTCTTGATAGTGCCATACGCTTGCCATATATAATATTTTACGCAGGAGTTTTAAGCTTAGTAGAGTAGTGAAGTATTATGAAGCTTTACTATGCTTTAATCAAATAAACGCCGCTTATATTTAAATTAAGTACAGACTGGAGAACTTTTATTGAAAGATTCCTTATTTTGACGTAACCTGTAAAATTACGCTAAGAAAGAAAAAAGAAGTCTAACTTTACCTATATTTATATAGATATTTGATGAAATTTGTTATATGTTTTATTTCATTTTATTGAATATTGTTTTTAGTATTATTTCAATGTCTTATTCCGTGTGCAAGATATATGTATTTTTCCACCAGCTCTACTTCGTTGTCTCCAATATTGATATTTCCGCTAGGTACTAGGTTTGACAAGAATTTTGTCATGAATTTTTGTCAACATCATGAAATATGTTTATTTTAAGACCCACATTGGCACACACTAACTGAAGTTCATGTAGCATTGTACATATCTCCTTGAAGTTGTCCAAAAATAAAACTATGTCGTCTGCGAATTAAAATTTTTTTAATCTTCTACCGTCAATGTTTAGGCCTTTCTTTTTCCAATTAAATTTTTTACAAGCATATTCTAGTACAGTGGTAAACAGTTTAGGCGATAAGGTATCACTTATGTCGATTGGGATATGATCCGTGTTTTTATGTAATTTCACCGACATAGTTGCGTTCTTGTATGTATTGTAAATTAACCTTGTATATCGGTAGTCAATGCGGCATGCTTGTAGTGCTTCCAGGATTTTGTCAAATTCTACCATGTCAAAGGCTTTATGAAAATCTACAAAAGCCAGAACGAGTGGTCGATTGTATTCGAATACAAAAAAAATACATCATTAAAACCAAAAAACATGTACAAGGGTATTCATTATATGGATTGTACCTCGTCTACGAAGTCGATAGTTAGACATATATATCAGAAGCAAGAAGCAGCTTAAACGAAATTAAAGAACCTTGGTCAAGCGCTGGGTATTTAAACAGGGAGATATTGAGAATTAACAAAACACAATAATGTTATACGTTATTTATGCTTTACTGGTAATGGATCCTTTAATATTGGAAATAATTATCTATAGTTTGTCAACTTTTGAAATTGAGTAAAACAAGTATTGAATAAAATAGAACAAAGCTATATATACACATATAACACTTAACAAATTTATACAAAGGTAATGATTATTACATCACGTGAATAAATATTTTAATACACCGTTTTACCTCTATAAAAGGTATTTATGTAACCATATATGCACATTATAGTGAGTTATTTATTAATTACTTGGTGTTACTAGACCAAGTATTAAATAAATTATACGATCTTTTACTGAATTGAAATATAATTGTATAAATTAAATGTAACACTCATTCGTTTTCACTTGTCTGCTGATCAATTATTCATTATGAATTATTTTGAGATTTAAGGCGATTTAAGAATGTCTCAAAATAAGTAATGCTCACAAGCTAGGCGAAAAAACATGCCTAATCGAATTAGAAAACCAAGAAGAAGAAAAAAATACTAGAAAAAAGCATAAGTTAATAGAAATTAAAGAGTACAAGCTATATATCAACGAAAATGCAACCATAAAAGAACGAGAAATACAAAAAACAATTAGAAACATTGCTCAAGAAGAAAGAAATAAAGTCAAAAATGGAGTAAAAGAATATGGGTAAATAACAGCGAATGGAAATGGAATGACAAAGAAGGCGCAATAGTCAAAACAACTTAAAAAAACTAGCAACTAACTGTACTAAAGAACTAATTTGAATAACGTTGACGAAACAAGCAGATAAAAAGGTTAGCGACAATACAAAAAAAAGGAAAAAAGGAAAAAAATGAAAACCGGGCCAAAACACAAGAAAATTTTTTAAAAAGAACACTTACTTTTACGAACATGGAATGTAAGAGACAAAGTTCCATTTTGACATAGTAGCTTTGCAGGAGACGAAACAGCTGGGAAATGATATATTAGAAATAGAAGATACAATGTTTTTTTAAACAGCGGCGGACAAAATCGAACGTTAGGCACAGGTTTTATGATAAGAAAAGAGCTAAAAGAAGCAATCATCATCATCAGTAGCTCGACAACCCTTTCTATATTCTGGCTCTTTCTGGGATTTTCCACCATTCTGTTTTGTTCTTTGCTTTGTTTTTCCAGTTGGTAATCTTAAATGTTTTCAGATCTTGTTCCACTTGTTCCATGTATCTAAGTTTGGGTGTTCCCTTTGACCTTCTCCCTACTGTTGTTTGCCTCATTATATGTTTTGGTGTTTCAGTCTCCAACATCCGTTCAACATGTCCCATCCAGCGCAGACGTCCGATCTTTATGGATGTTATGATCTCGGGTTCATTGTAGGCTGTGGATAGTTCAAAGTTATATCTTCTGCTCCATGTCATTTTCCTGTAACCTCCTTATATAAAAGAAGCAATAGTAGAGTTTAAACCAGTATTAGACCGCATATGTAGTATCAGGTTCAAGGGAAAATACCAAAAAATCACCCTCATAAATATTCACGCGCCTCTAGAAGTAAAAAGATAATGATGTCAAAGAATGTTTCTAAAGTGAATTAAACAGAACAATCGAAAATATACCCAGATATGATATGAAAATTATTTTAGGCGTCGCAAATGTCAAAATAGGGAAGAAAGAAGTATTTAGACTGACAATAAGAAAATATAGTAAACACAATGAAACTAATGGAAACGGAAAATTCCTAATAGATTTCGCAAGAGAAACAAATATAATTATAATGAGCCCATATTTCGAAATTAGAGAAATCGAATAAGAGAAATACACAAGGAAACATGGATATCCCTAGATATTAAGACTAAAAACGAAATAGACCATGTGCTCATCAAAAAAGAAGAACAGCAATGTATAAAGAAGATAAGAACATACAGAGGACCAGATGCTGACTTAGATCATTACATGGTACATGGTAGGCATCAAAATTAAGCAACTGATACCAGAAAACAAAAGCAAAATAAAAGAAAAGGAATGTACAAATAACCTAATTCGATTAGCAACAAAGAAAAAGCAAGAAATGTACGAGGAAATAATGAAAAGAGAACTAAAAAGATACAAATAGAAGAGCAAACTGAGAACAAGTGAGCAACTAATGAACAAAGCAGCAAAATAATATAATAAACAAGAGAATAAAAAGAGGAAAGATTGGTTCGACATAGAGTGCCAAAAAGAAATAGAACTAAGAAAATCATTAAGGATGGAAATGATCACGAAAGAAACAACAGAGACAAAGAATAGATATATGGAGCAAAGTAAAGAGGGTGCTGAAAGAAAAGAAGAGAGAACACATAGAAAATAAGCTAAAAGAAATAGAAGAAAATTACAGAAAAAAGAAATAAAAAACCTATATCAAGGTGCTAGAAATGAAAAAAAAGGTTTCCAACAAAAACCCATATTTGTTAAAAACAAAGCAGGAAATAATCTATGCGGTGAAGCAGAAATAGTCGAAGATGGAGAGAGTATTTTGATGAATTACTAAATGGCATTAATAAGTCAAACCAAAGAGAATCAAGAGGTAGAAAAAGATATGAAAAAAATTGGACTAGAAGGCCAGAAAAGAAAATTGCTTTAACCATTAACTAAATCATAATCCAGAAGTGTAAAATTATTATTCCAAGGCGATGTATGGCATAAGGGGAAAGTATTACCTAAATGCATTAGCCTGTCAGAATTTCGTCACATTATTAGAATATACATGCTTGTTTCTTATAGATTTCGCTGCCAGCGTACCAGGCATCTTATTGTTATTATAACGGTCAAATACTAGACTTCATTTCATTTCAGTTTTCATTCCATCTCATTTGATACAACAGAAATAGAATGCAATAAAATAAATGCCAAATTCCTCGATACAATTAAAAATATATTGATAAAATACATTGAAAATTTTTATTATTATGTTCTCAAATTTTTATAGACCGCTTAACTTTTAATTTCTTTCAATGCTAAAATTTACCCACATACTCTTTTGTCAATTCGCTAGCTAAACTTCCTTCTTTAGATCTTCTCCTATAAACGAATCTCGATCTCACGTCCTAATCAAAATTCCTCTCCTCTTAGATACTCAAGTCTCCTAGCCTAATCTTCTTATTGGTACTTACAAATACTGTTAGCAGTAACTTCTGCACTGCTGCCATTAAGCATACATGTATTCGCCCATGGTACCACTTTTTCACACGAGGTATAGAACTTTGAATTGGAATAAAACAAAGACAATTTTTTAAATTGACATGAAATTGACATTATTTAAAAGATAATCTTTGGCTACTATTAAATGGGAATAAGCCACAATTAAAGATAAAAATACATTTATTGACGTTTCAATTTCCACTTCGGAAATCGTTCTCAAAATACAAACAGTAAATTTACTGTTTGTATTTTGAGAACGATTTCCGAAGTGGAAATTGAAACGTCAATAAATGTATTTTTATCTTTAATTGTGGCTTATTCCCAGTTTAATAGTAATTAATTTACAATGCCACAAGAAAATAGCTTCAGAACAATATAATCTTTTGGCATTATAATATGAATATGATTTCTGGCTATGAGCGTCACGGCTGTCTCTGACGTAGTCTAATCTGGAGGCCCAATTTTCGATGACTTCTTCCAATATTTGTGGCTGTATATTGGCAATAACTCGGCGAATGTTATTCTGTAAGTGGTCGATCCTTTCAAGCTTATCGATGTAGACTAGCGACTTCACATATCCCTACAGAAAATAGCCTGGCGGTGTTAGATCGCACGATTTTTGAGGCCAATTCACAGGTCATAAACGTAAAACTAGGCGGTTACCAAAGGTTTCTTTCCATAAATCAATTGTGGCACGAGCTGTGTGACATGTTGCGCCTCTTGTTGAAACCACAGCTTCTGCACACTATATTTGTTCAAATGTGGAATAAAAAATTTACATATCATTGCTCTATATTGGTCACCATTGACTGTAACTTTCTGACCAGTTTTTTTGAATAAATGCGGACCAATGATTCCACCAGCCCACAAAGTACACCAAACAGTTAATTTATCTGGATGTAATGGTGTCTCAACATACACTTAAGGATTATTTTCACTTCAAATATGGCATTTTTGTTTGTTGACGTAGCTATTCAACCAAAAGTGAGCTTCATCGCTAAACAAAATTCTCCTATGAAAATCAGGATCCGCGGCAATCTTGTTTCGGGCCCATTCACAGAATCTACTCCTTGCTAGGTGATCGTGTAGCTTTAATTCTTACACGACTTAGATTTTGTATGCACGTAAACCAAGATCTTTTCGCAAAATCTTCCATATTCAACTGCTGTGCACGATGGTGGATAGATTGATTCGGGTCTTCCTCTATGTTACGCTCTACACTAACAACAACTTCTTCTGTACGCTCTGTACTACTTCTCCGTGGATGCGTATTATCATTTAGAGTAAACGTGGTGCGAAAGTGTTCCATGGTTAATCGTATTAATTGGTCTAATGGACGATTATGTTGACCGTAAAATGGACGTAGTGCGTATTTCGAACAGAACCATGATTTTCAAAATAAATTTGCACAGTTTGAAAGCGTTGTTCAGGCGTCAGTCCAGTCATGATAAAATGCCAAACCAAACTAAACATAAATCACTTGACAGCTGTCAAAATGACCGCGAGCTAAAAAACTGCCGCCAACTTAAATTTCTATACCTCTAAGAAACACTCTTTACAACTTTTCCTCTCTCCATTTTTAACCACTGGTCTTTTAGTATTTCAAATAAACACATAGAATTACCATTTCCTACGAAATCTGTCAAATTAATATTTTCTTGTTTTCGATACACACCCAACAATAGCATCTGCATAAATTCAATTTGTAAATTTTCCCATTTTTAACATGACGATAGCTGAATACGATTAATGGCTGTTTTATTAACAATTTCAAAAAGGTATTTCCCTAAATTTTAAAATAAAATACTTTCTATTGATACATTTAATAATTCTACTTCATAAATATCTTAAATCTGTTATCTATTACAATCTAAACTTTTCTTCAAAGCAACATAATTTTTCATTATTGTTTTGTATTGAAAAAAATTATCTAAAATGATAAATAATATATTTATTTTCTGTTTCAGATATCTGTTGCTATTATATGCATGTTTTTAACATGGCAACAAGTTGCTGCTGTAGTGAACAATAATCCTTTGAAAGTAGAAAACCTAAACGAATCTTCTTCAGAAACGACTGACGCTAATAAATCAAGTTCTACTATAGAAGTTGTAGATTCCATAGCAGAAGCTTCAGAAGAAAGTGGCAATAGAAGAGAAGCTTCGCTCGGTGATAAATATGGAGCACCATTAGTAGGAGGAGTTCCCGGAGATTCTTATTTGCCTGCAGAACCGAGTAACCCAAACCTTCCCATACCTGTATACGGAGTTCCTAGTGGATCTTCAAATAATGTAGTTTATCCTGCGCCACCTCCAGACATTCCACCTACTATACCATTGCCTTCTCCTGGTTTCGGTTTATCACCCTTAGGAAATACTTATGGACCACCTAAAGTGAATTTCTTACCACCAAGTAACAATTACGGTCCTCCTAATAACAACTTCATTCCACCTGGTCCTCCAATTAGTACATATGGTCCACCAAGTTTAAACCACGGACCAATAAACAATAACTTTGGACCTCCTATTAATACATTTGGACCTCCACGTCCCTCTTTTCCGGGACGACCAAAGCCTGTTTATGGTCCTCCAAGATTCCAATACGGTCCACCAGGTAAACCAATATCAAACGTTAAATTTGGTTTTAAACCTCCATATAAAAACTTTGGCGGTCCAAAATATCCTTCTAAGCCGTTTAATACCTATGGACCACCCGTAGGATACTTTAAGGACAATTACAATCCAATCAAATTTACTTCAAGTTATAGTGGTAATAATATTATTTCCAACGAAGCTTCGTTTGGCGGTGGCGGTGGCCTAAACAATAAATATGGAGTCCCAAAATTGGAAGTAGACTTATCAGGAGTAATTTCTAGTCAATACGGAGTGCCGAATCTGGGTCATCCCAATCATGTAGGCGCTGTTAATTTGATTTCTACGCAATATGGTGTACCTGATAATGATATTTTGGGAGGTCCTAAACCCCAATATGGGCCTCCACAGCCCTCATCACATCCTAAACCTCCACATCCTGGTGCTCCAGCTCCTCCAACACCTCCAGATATTAAATACGACGGCTGGCAACCTATACCAGGACTAATTTCTAGAAAACCTACTCCAGTATATGGAGCACCAACTGGAGATCAACATATCGAGACTGATTTATCCTACAACAAGGATCTTTCACCACCACCAATTGATGCACATATTGAACATCAATCTAATTCCCACGCATCTGTAGCAAATCTCGAATTAGAAAGTTCATACGGACCTCCACCCCAGAAAGCACTTAGTGATTCGTATGGTGCTCCTTTAAATACAGTAACAGGATCAGGTGGTGTTGTAAGTGCATCAGGTGAAGAAGCGCATGGGCATGGACAACATGACCTGTCACATCACGATCACCAATCTAATGTTAATATTGGCTTTTCAGCTCTTGGACTAAATGGTCAAAACGTGAATACGGTAAAAAGTATAGGATACGAAATATTTCCTAATGGAGCAGCCACTATCTTAGGAGGTCAACCTTCTGGATCATATAAACCACCAGTACACTCAGGCAATTCTTATGCTTCTGGACATTCTTATAGTACGTCATTTGGTTCCTCCCAGCATTCTCATGGTTCTTTTAACTCCCATAGAGGCAATGGATATAAAGGATTATCATTTTCATCTTCTGGAATTGGTTTAATTCCCCCCAGTGGTATTTATGGTGCTCCTAGCGGTTCTTATGGAACTCCTTTATTTTCGGGTCCAAAATTAGGACCACCCAAACATTCGAATGCAGGTTTTCTGACTAACAACTTCGGATCAAATGGCCACTCTGCAATCTCATACCAGAATGTTAACCATGGTACGTCTTCTGGCACCACGAGCTACCATGCACCATTAAACACAGTTGATGGATCTTATAATCAACATCAAACAGGTCAATTGCAAGGTGGCAGCCAATTATACAGTACAAGTCAAACGCATGGTTCAAGCCAATTAAATGTTGGTAATGAAATAGTATCTCTTGACTACACCCATCCAGGTATTACTATCGATTTAACAAATGGACACGGACAGAATAATTATAATGGCCCTTACGACTGTAAGTCACAGTCATTGCCATCTTTATCATATGGAGTGCCTTCTGCAAATAGTTATACTGCAGCGCTTTCATCTTTGACCACAAATATTGGAGCTGGCCATGGCGGTGCATCTATTACCACAACTTATGGAGCTCCTGAACCATTACCTGTGCCCCAGGCACAACTAGGAATTAAACCTCATTCTGTATATGGAGTTCCAGATTTAACAATATCTCAGAGCCAGAAAGTAAACACTGAAATAAAAGCTAATTCACTAGAACACGAATCTCAAGATGCACAAGGAAAATCTTACGGTAAGACCGTAGCAGCTAGCTTTGGACCAAATAGTGAATTAATTCAATCAGAAAGTATCGATTTTAATAACATCCCCTTACAAGGTAGCCTAGGCAGTTACACGCTACAAATTCAATCATCTGACGGAAGTCAAGCTCAAGTGCCACATGGACAAGTTCTCAACGATGGTCTTTTACAGTCTATTTTAGCTGCCATTGAACAACCTAAAGGATCCAATGCTGGTCAACCCATTATTCAGTTGCAAAAAAGTTTGGAACAGCAACAATTTGTTACCAATGATACTATCTCATCGGTAGTCGAGCAGCTTACGGATGATGAAATTAGACAGGGAACACAATTGGCTAAGGATGAAATAGTAAAGAGTTCTGAACTAGCAGAAGAAGCTATTCATTACTCTGTACCCACCAATGAAGATATCGAACCAGATACTGAAATACAATACTCGTCTCCTAATCAGTACATTATTACTGCTACAGATGACAACCAACTGATTAGTGAACCTAAGCCTATTGAAACTAATGAAGTATCCGACACAGAATCAGAAACAGCAATGTTTGATAACAGCAGAATAGCCCTATATTTCAGTAATAACCAAAGACTAAAGAAAGAAACAAAAGAAGCAAGCGTAGGTGAAGTAGAAGAAAAATCAAAAGAAAGTGAAACGGTTCAATTATAAAATATAGTTTTTATTTTGGATAATTGCTCAAAAATATTGATGTGTTAATGTGACTGAAAAAAAAATGGCGTAGTTGTTGAAAAATAGTATTGTACGATTTTAAAGAGTAGTTATTTATTTTTATTGTACGAATATTTATTTATTTTAATTTAGATTGTTCAAATAAAGATATATTTAACTTTATTTAATTTATGAGTTTTATATTTTAGGTTAGGTTAATGCATTATGACATTATTTGTAATGTGGTGTAATATAGTATCGAAATTGGAGGTACTAAATTCTAAAAAACGATAATTGAGTTTTAACGACAACACTGTTGCTAGTTAGTAATTATAGATAATTTATTAACTTCTATATTAATAATTTACATATAGTCAAATAATCAATTTCCTGATATTTCGGACTTCTAAGAACGTAAACATTCGTCTACGCTGTAACTAGAGAACACAAAGTAAGGATAACTTGACTTTTTGTTTATTATATAAAAAGGAGATACTTTTTTTGGATATAATGGAAAATATGTTACATGGAGGAAAAGTGTTATTTATGTAACTAAATACAAAATGGCATAAAACAGATGAGGTAACTGACCTGAACTGAAAAGTCCAATGTTCTTTTTTTCTCCAGTACTTTACTGACGGTTTGTTTTGTTCAATGTTAAATTTTACTAATTTATCACTACTCAAAAGCCAAACAATAATAACAAACTTTGTAAAATACATTTGCCCTATAAACAAATTAGAGCCAGATGTATGACTCTACAAATAGAGACACATTTATACATCGATAAACATATGATGCCATTCGAGGTAAACTTGAATATAAAACAGTATTTTAAAAATAAGCAAGACAATAGTGGTATTATGCATGATTTCATAACTTATTAAGGTCCTCTATAGAACACCATAAGAGTATTTAGATGTGTTTGTCAGCATTGGAAATAAATATTTGTGTAAAAGACGACACAATTAGTTACCTACTCAGTTGGGTTATTAAAAAAACAAACATGGACTTACTGTACTTTCGTACTTACATATATTGCAGAAGCTTTAATTTTGACTGAAAAAACAGTACCAAGACAGAAGGGTCGTCGTTCCATCAAGTTGTATAATTGATTGCATTCTTTAAACCCACAAATTTTCGAATTGAGACCAACTACTGAAGTACATTTCAATGGATTTTATTTTACATGATTAATAATAAAATCGATAACAGGATGAAAAAGACTTGGAAAAGCTTCTAGATGTAAATTTCCGGGTTGTAAAGGATGATCGTGAATAAAAGGCGCTAAATGTAACAAAATGCATTTAGGTACATTTAAATAAAACAGGTGTTATATATTCTATCATCGTCAGTAGTTTTGTTGTACTTAAATATTTTTAAATAAAAGAACTCATTGTGTGACATTTTCATTTTACCATTGACTCATGACGTAGACAAATGTCTACAATGCCAACAAAGATTTGACCATTTTGGGCAGTGTATTTGATTGGTCCGACATTATATTATATTTATTATGACAGACAAATAATAAAATAAATAAACAAACAACAAACAATTATTATGGTCTAAATTTTAATAAAATTTTAAATTCCTGCATTTTATAAAGAATATATTAATGATGTATGTATGTACAGCGTTAACATCCTTTTAGGCCTATTCCTGGATGGATAATTTCCATCGTTTTCTGTCTTAGCTAACCGCTTCCAATCTCCGATGCCCATCTCTCTGACATCTTCCATCACTATATCTCTCCATTTCTTTTTTGGTCTTTCTCTCTTTTTTTGCCCTCAGGTACTCTCCAAGCAATATTCTTGACTAGTCTATCACCTTGCATTCTTTTTAGATGACCGAGCCATTCTAGTCTACGTTTTTTCACCACTTTTGTTATTGTAGGGTTAGCATACAAATGATACACTTCTGCATTAGTTCGTCTTCTCCATTCTCCCTCTACTAATTTTCCACCAAATATTCTGCGAAGTATCTTTCTTTCCCATGCTTCCAATGTATTCTGTATGGTTTTGTTCATAGTCCATGTCTCAGCAGCGTATAGCATGTGGGTCTAATTATAGTTTTGTATACTCTTATTTTTGTATTACGAGATATATCTTTGGCCTTAATTATTTTGCTCATGGCTCCAGCACACCTGTTGCTCTTGGTCAGTCTCAGGTTGATTTCAGTTTCTTCCTTACATGTCTGATCAATAAGAGTACCTAAGTACATATATTCATCCACCTTCTCGAATTCTACAACTGATCCATCCTCCACCTCCAATTTAAAGGATCCCCTGGTGTTTATTTCTTTTTTGCTCGAGATCTCCATGTACTTCGATTTATTAATATTAACTTTCAGTCCCATTTTAGAGCTTTCCCGAATTAGTCTTTTTGTTATATTTGTTAGTCCTTTTCCATTTCTTGCAATGAGAACCACATCATCAGCGTATGTTAAGCATTGGCGCTCCTTGTATAAAATAGTTCCGAACCTATTTATCCCACTAACCCTTACAATTTTTCTAGAACCTATATTGAATAGCAATGTAGACTATGGGTCTCCTTGACGAACACCTTTTTTCACTTCGAATTCTTCTGAGACTGTACCGTTGCATCTCACAGCACAAATGGTTTGTCTAATTGTCATTTTTACCAATCTTATTATTTTTTTCTGGCACTAGAAACACTAATAGAATCTGGAATTCTATTAGTGTTTCTATTAACTTGGTTCTGTCTATCGTATCGTAGGCAGCTTTGTAATCAATGAAAAGTACTTGTGCTGAAATATTGTATTCATAGCAATTGATCAGGATTTGTTTTAGCATACAAATTTGATCGGTTGTTGATCTTCCTTTCCGAAATCCTCCCTGGTATTCTCCTAGATTCTTCTCTATATATTTCTAATCGTTTTTTAATTAGTATGGCGAGTACTTTATAAATTACCTCTAATAAGGATATTCCTCTATAGTTTGCGCATTCAGTTCTATCTCCCTTTTGTGTATAGCAATTATAATCGACTTATTCCGTTCTTGAGGCATTCTTCGGCATCCCATATCTAGTATTAGCTCACTAAGTTTGTTTATTAAGTCCTCTCCTCCATATTTTATGTTCTCTGCCACAATGCCGCTCTCCCGGGGCTTTTTTAATTTTTCATTCTTTTATTATTTCTTCAATTTCTTCTCTTGTGGGCTCTGTATTTCTTCTGATATTACTATTTCAGGTTTAGGAACATAACAATTTTCTTCAGCAGTCACTTCTTCATTTAGCATCTCTTCGAAATATTCTTTCCACCTTTCACTATTGGTCTCCGTCCACTATCGGTTTCCTTGCTTATCTTTTACATTTATCGTTCTTCCTGGTGCCCAGTTTGATGTATTTTAATTTTTTATAAAATTTTTATTTCATTTTGCTTGTAATTTTCTTCAATGCGTTTAATTTTATCATCCATATACTTTCGTTTTCGCTCTCTTAGGATTCTCTTTACTTTTTTTCGTTGTTTGACATACCTTTCTAGGTCGTCTTGTTTTTGCGATCGTAAATTTTTAATCTCAAATCTGATCTCTTTTTTTAACTCTGTTAAAGCTTCTATTTTAGCATCTCTGAAGATTAAATTACTTCAGAGATGCTAAAAATGGGAGGCACTGCATTATAAGAGGCAATGAGATCATTACTGAATAAATGCCTATTGGAAGGACAAATACCAAAAGCATGGAAAAATGCGGAAATCATTCTACTCTATAAAAAAGGGGACGCTGCAAATATAGAAAACTACCGACCAATAAGCTTATTGTCACACCTTTACAAACTACTAACCCGAATAATAACAAATAGACTGACAGCTAAGCTAGATGCATAATAACCAGTGGAGCAATCAGGCTTTCTAAGGGTTTTAACACTATCGATCACTTGCAAACAATCCGGACAGTTACTGAAAAAACAATAGAGTACAACATACCACTACATGTGAAATTTGTCGATTATCACAAAGCATTCGATAGTATCAAGAAATGGGCTTTCTTAACAGCATTAGACGACGCCAGAGTAGATTCAAGATATGCTGCCCTCCTTAAGAATATAATATACGATGATGCTACTTTTCACGTAAAAGTAGATAGTGATCACCCAAATTATTTACTTTGGCATTAGAAAATGTCTCCAAAAAACTAAATTGGACCAAAAATGGAGTAAAAATAGATGGAGTATATCTTAACCATTTGCGTTTCGCAGACGACATAGTACTGATAAGCACAGATATCCATTAACTAAAATTAATGATACCAAATTTAATAAATCACAAATCGAATCAAATAGGATTAAAAATAAATCTTGACAAAACAAAGATATTAAGCAACCTAAAAAACATCACGATATATATCATCAATATAGAAAAGGTAGAACAATAAATATATATAATATATATATATATAATATATATATATATATATATATATATATATATATATATATATCTATATATGCAATTAAAAATGAAAAGGAAAATCAAACCCTAGAAATAAAAGAATGACACAATTCTCATGGGCTGCTTTTGGTAAGTTGAGCTTCACTTTAAAATACAGAAAATTCCCATACACTTAAAACAAAAAACTTGACACTTGACAATATGACACTTGTATACTATCAGTTGTACCAGTTGCATGTTATGGATTGGAACTTATGGCAATAACAAGAATATAAGCCTCAGAGACAAAATTCCTAACAAGTAACCGACATCATTGAGATGGCAATGGGTAGTACATGTAGCAAGACAAGACACCAACAGATGGTCTCATAAAGTGAAAGTCTAGAGACCTCGAGAAACAGAAATAAGCGTGGGAACACCCAAAAAGAGAAGGATAGACGATATAATAGCTGTAGCTAGAAAGCAGTGGATGAGAATTGCAAAAGATAGGAAAGCGTGAAAGTAATTGGAGGAGGCCTATGTTCAACAATGGATAAATGAAGGCTGAAAAAGAAGAAGAAGAATTTTCTACAGAATACGCTTTAAGAGTCATATTAGTTTTTTAGGAACAAGCTGTATATAATAAATATCCACAAATATTTAGTTTAAATATACATCTATACGCACAAAATTGTAAAATTATATTTATAATTGACTTACAGTTAAATAAAATAAATTAGAATGTACGGGCGACCTCTCTGGGAAGTCGCAAGAAATTGTAAAATGTTTACTGTAGAAATCTTACACGGCGTAAATACAATGGTACTACCGTTGGTTAAAAACTATTATGTATACATATATGTGTAGTTTTTAATAAATGGTCTTAAGAAATGGTATTTAAAATAGGTAAAATGCTCTGGTACTAATAAAAAGGATCGTAAATATAAATATCAACATTTACAGCAAACAAAAGACATATAGACATATATGAATAAGTGGTGAACGACCAACGAATTGAGAGAAATCTTCAAGGTCAAGGCTTTTAAAGTTTGTATTGTCAATTAATGCATAAGCTAATCTTTACGGCAATAGTTAAAAGTACATTGCCTTACATAAAAAAAGTTTCAGTGTATTCAGAATGGCGACATCTATACGGAAATCATCAATTTAAGTTCTGTAAATATAACTTTTTTTATATAATCGTGTTTATTTACAATCTACATCAGTAGAGTATTAAGTAAATGTATTACTGGTTTTGGGCACGAAGGAGACATTACATCACATCAATGATGTCCTTATTCCACTTTGGTTTAGTTTTGAAGTAGGTCTTGGGGTCAGGTGATAGGTATCTAGTTTTCTTGTGGCTGGACCGTTGTTGAATAATTCCCTTACTAGCTCATTTTCATCGTGAATGGTACGTTAATTTTATGACTCCGTCGCTAGATGGATTTGTTTTTCGATGAAAGGAATCTTTAAAGGAAGGAAAGGAAGTGTTTGATTACTTACGTACCATGGTGCTTCCACTATTCACGTTAGCACTTAAAGCCGGGTACACACATGCCAGTAAATTGGGAAAGTAGCTGGCATGCCAGTTGCAACCATAGGCCAGTAACTGGTAAGCACAAAACACATATGCTAGTAATTGACAAGCCAGTAGCTCGCTTGCCTATACTGGCAAGGTGAAAAAGCAGGGTAGATTTTACACATGCTAGTGCAGTAAACATTCGAGTGGTTTTCATCTGAAACTAAAGTACTTGTTTTGTAATTAAAAGTTTTTGAGTTTCCAACAAAAAAAGGGGATCTATGGAAGATATTCGGAATAAATTCAACAAGCAAATATTGCTGATGACCACAGTTCGAACTCAAAAAAGAGAAAAATTTCGGTGAGAAAGGCACATACAAATGCAATAAAGCCAAGACTATATATATCACTTTGGAAGTCTATGTTCTAAACAAAGGTATCAAAACAGACCAAATATTCAATAAATAAATAACAAGTGTTTCGTATAGAGATATTTACACTCACGTATTAGCTCGGACTATGACTATGTATGGTAAATGTTTTTACATAACTATTTATTTTCTGGTATTATTCAAAAAAGTCAATGATATTTTCAAAACTCTACCTTTTTCCTGAAATGAACCTCTGTGATTTAGCGTGACTATATTTTAAAAGTGATGGTTGTAATTTACAGGGAGTTAAGAGTAATTACTGTTATCCTTTCAGTCTTTATAAAGAAAATAACAATAATTACTTATTTGCACCATTCACCCGCTACACTTTTGTTGGCGTATTCTCATTTTCGCCCAAACCGTTGATTGATGTAGGATTTCTAAATCATAATAGAGAAGATTCATCACATATAACATTGTTAAAAAACCTACTTTGGGAATTCTTTAATAAACTTTTTAAACGTTAACGTACTCAAATTTACTGGTGCAGTTTTTAGAAGTTGTGCGGTGCAGTTAGTCTAGAAATGTAGAATGTGTTACTGATCAAGAAGTTGGATCTAACATATTGTTTTTATTTAAACAGTCACGTTGACCTGACGTTCATTACCGATGAAATAGTATAGCCAAAACCATGTTAGATGGCGGGTTTGAAATTAAGAGATGATCAGTGAGCCTCAAATAGTTGTTATTTTAGAATTTAATTTAACTTCATTGAAAAATAAATAATTTAATTCCCTATATTCTACGTTCAATAAGAATGTTGTTTTTTGTTCCAATAGCAACAAATGATATGAGTATAATATTTATTGCACAAAATTTATATATTAATTAAGTAATTAATTTATTACTTGCCCCAGGCAAGTAGGAAATTATTTCCAGAATCTTGTACTGATAAATTATCAGATTCTGGGGCACAAAAAATTGACAAAGTTAGGAAAAAGTTACCTGAATAAGGACGACACTTTATATAGGAACATATAATGCACGTTTCCTACTATCTGATGAAAGACTTACTGAACTTGAGTGCGAACTAGAAAACATAAAGTGGGACATAGGAACCGGCTTCATTATACACAAGTGTCTCCAAACAAACATAGTATCACTAAAGAAATTTTCCACAAGATTGATTTGTCTTATTCTCAAATTAAATACAAGGTATAATTTGAAAATAATACAGGTTTATGCACCAACCACAGATCATGATGAAGAAGAAATGGATATATTCTATAATGATATCGAAGTTGCTCTTAAAGACCATCAAGGACATTTTATTTTATATGTGGTGATTTAAACGCCAAAAACAGGAATAAAATCCAAACCTACAGAAACGCCACTGTGAAACTTTATTTTGGATGGTAGAAATGAACGTGGCGAAATACTGTTAAGCTTCATGCCGCAAAATGAACTATTCCAAATGAACAGCTTTTTCAAAAAGAAACCACAGAGAAGATGGACATGGCAAAGTCCAATGACATTTTAAAAATAGTAATCATATAATTTACTATACTACTAGTCCATGTTGTGAGGCCGCTCCCGTAGAAAAAATGATTCTGATTGAAAAAAAAATAAAAAATAAAGACAAAAATATCTTCGTTAAACAAATCTGAAGAGTAATCATTATTATCATCATACAACCATCTATGCTGAATATAGGCTTCTTTCTCGTGTGCCTATCTTGAGCCACTCTCATCCAGTTGTTATTTTGTCCTGCCATTGTGTAGATGGTCGACAGACGTTTCTCTTGTCTTCCCTTGGTATCCATTCCAATACCCTCTGTCCATCGCCCATCCGTCGTTCTTATGTGTCCTGCCCATCTCCATTTCAGTCTCTCCAAGATTCTCTCATGTGTCGATTTTCAGGTTTATCTTTTTGATACACTTTGATTAGAGCTGGTTTACAGTGGGCGGGTTTTGGCATTTAAACACCGTGCTTGCCTTGTATGTTGGTGAGCATTCATATTTATTCCCACGGGTAGCTAGGGACCGTTGATCCATTCCTGTAGAGCCCCGCGTACAGGAACAAGGCTGATATTCAATGGGATTTCGTCCACTGCGACCATTCAGTTTTTAGCACGATTGCTTTCACCTTAACTTACGGATTTATTGCATCTGAGGTTCTCCATATTCTTGTTGAGTAAAATAAGGAGGAAAAGAAGGTGTAGATAAAAACAATTTTTTTTAAATAAATTCCAAAAATCACTGTTTTTGTGCTCAGAATAATATTTTTTAGGGTTTTGTGTCATTTTAATTAAAAATATCTGTTGAAAATTTTCGATAAAGTTGAATATTTTGAAAATCTGAAAAAGTCGAAATCAGGCATATTCGAGGCTTGAAAAGTCATACAAAAATTATTATTTTTAAACCTACCAAGTACGTACATTGAAGTGTAAACATTTATTTTCAAGATTCTGAAGAGCGATGGCACTATATGGTGCATCTCTGTCGCACGTACACATACGTACTTACGTGAAAAATTCACAACAAATTTGAAATTTATTAAAACTATTTGCAACAGTCGATTTTAAAATTTATTGTGTATGATTGTACAGAACAACTTCTTCTTCATGTGCCATCTCCTCAAAGAAGGTTGGCAACCATCATGGCAATTCGCACTTTTCGATACCGCTGCTAGAAGTGCAGTTAAACGAAGCTTTCAAATTGTTCCAAGAGATGAGTCTTCTTCCGTGACTCCTTCTACCCTGTATTCTTCCTTGCATTATTAATTGCAACATTCACCATTCAATTCGGTTGAACAATGTAGATGATTCATTTACATTGTTTAATCAAATTGAGAAGCATACATATACATGCTTCAATTTATTTTTTATTCAATTCCGTGAACAAAATGTGGATGATTCCGTATGTACGGAACTTATTATATCACAAATCAAAATGAAAAGATAACTCGATGAAATACACGGTTGAATCAAACACAATCGACAAAACTTGTATAGACGAGTCAATGTGGATGAATCATCCCAGTTGTACAACGAAGTTGAACGAAAGTAGAAATTATCTCAACTCATTTCAACGTTCAATTTT